>OY744535.1:61529798-61569798 GCA_963556195.1 Sepiola atlantica | reverse complement strand
TATATATATATATATATATATGTATATATATATATATACATATATATATATATGTATATATATATATATGTATATATATATGTATATGTATATATATATATGTATATATATATGTATATATATATGAATATATATATATATGAATATATATATGAATATATATATATGTATATATATATATGAATATATATATATGAATATATATATATATATGAATATACATATAAATATATATATATATTTATATATATGTATATATATATGTCTATTTACATATATATGTATATATATGTATATGTATATATGCATATGTATACATATATATATACCTGTATATACATATATGTATGCATATATATATACCTGTATATACATATATGTATGTATATATATATATACCTGTATATACATATATGTATGTATATATATATATCTGTATATACATATATGTATGTATATATATACCTGTATATACATATATGTATATATATATATATATATACCTGTATATACATATATGTATATATATACCTGTATATACATATATGTATGTATATATATACCTGTATATACATATATGTATGTATATATATATATAGATACCTGTATATATATACCTGTATATACATATATGTATGTATATATATGTGTATATATATATATATATATACCTGTATATACATATATGTATGTGTATATATATATATATATATATACCTGTATATACATATATGTATATATATATACCTGTATATACATATATGTATATATATATATATATATATATATATATATATATATATATATATATATATATATATCAATTACCTAACCCTTCGATCACTATCTTGAACACTTAATTATTAACTGGTACTAAGTCCTTGTCATTAGTAGTAGAACAAAAAAGCCTACCATCACTTGTCGACTTATTTCGCTTAATGACTTCACAAGTAGCAGGATGGTAATGATGGTGATATTTATCATTATTACTATTATTATTATTATTATTATTTTTTTTTTTTTTTAATACCATTATTATTATTATTATCATTAATATTTTTACAAACTTGTTATTTCTATTTTTATTCTAATTTTATTTATATTTATCTTTATTTTTATTTTTATTAAGGCTTTTATTAAGGCTATTATCACTGCGACTATCGTAGGTATGATTGGCAGGGGTTATCATTGTCATCATAATCGGTTTTGTTAATGCTAAAACTGGTAACACGATTAAACTTCTCTTATAAAATGATTCCACTAGTATGGATCTTAGTATAATATAATCACAATCTTAAAAAAAATAATCACAACAAAATTCACTACAAATAATAAAAATAGAATAAATAAAATGCAGAAGTAGCAATTAATACCCTAAATTAAAATTATCAAACATTTTTATCCACATGATAATTACCTATTAGAATTAAAATAAAATAAGAATGACGGTTATAATCATAATTTTATTCTCATTTTAAATTTAACTCACTCTGGCCGTCGCCCCTCTCCCCCCACCCCGGCTGAAATTGAGATCATCACAGCCCAAACACGTGAAAACCTCCCACGCAATAATTTGAAACACGACTTGTTGGGGTCACCCCTCCCCTCTCATGTCCCATGTCACTGTTATAGACAAAGCCCCAACTCTGTCCCCCTCCCCCTCCAATGTATTTTCAATTTTCAATCTCCCGTTGAGGTGAAGTTAAAACGTATGCCATTCGGATTCCATCGTTAGCCTGATGAGTTGGACGCTATTTGCGCCAATATAAACAGAACTTGTTTTGTCGCAACTAATCGAATAAAATAAATAAATATATATATATATATATATATATATATATATATATATATATATATATATATATATACCTGTATATACATATATATATATACCTGTATATACATATATATATATATATATATATACATATATACATATATGTATATACAGGTATATATATATATATATATATATATATACATACATATATGTATATACAGGTATATATATATATATATATATACATACATATATGTATATACAGGTATATATATACATACATATATGTATATACAGGTATATATATATATATATATATATATATATATACATACATATATGTATATACAGGTATATATATATATATATATACATACATATATGTATATACAGGTATATATATATATACATATATGTATATACAGGTATATATATATACATACATATATGTATATACAGGTATATATATATATATATACATACATATATGTATATACAGGTATATATATATATATATATATATATATACCTGTATATACATATATGTATGTATATATATATATATATATACCTGTATATACATATATGTATGTATATATATATATATATATATCTATATATATATATATATATATATATATATATATATACCTGTATATACATATATGTATATATATATATATATATATATATATATATATATATATATATATATATATACCTGTATATATATATATATATATATATATATATGTGTGTGTGTGTATGTATGTGTCATTCACAAACGGCAGTGTGTGGATAATATGCTTAAAGTCAACATTTACCCAATCGTGACCAATTTTTGGGCATATTATTAATTAATCTAAATTAAATGCGTGTTTTTCACTAGAATTGACTCGTCCGAAGCCTTTTTTGAACACAAAGAAATTAAAATTTGCTCCAGCAGAAAAAAGTTATTCACAATATATGTGGTCATCAATGTGTAGGATAACGCCCCCATTGACTTTGAATAACCATGACTTTCTTATTTAAAACAAATATTTTGTTTGTTTACACCAACAATGTAGCACAGCACAAGGAATCTAAAAATATAGATTTCTCGAAAGGAGTTTAACATATGGAAGGGTTGAACAGCTTAAACTGACAAAATTGCCTATTGAGTAAAAATCCTTTTAACTCGACATAACTTTTTAAATAATAAATATAATTTAAGGATGGAAAAATAGAACAATAGAACTCGATGAGCAGATTCGGAATATGTTAGTATTGAACAGATTCGGGCTATAGAAACAGAGCTGTGTGTCTTTTAGTAGAACAAAAAGTGGATGGCTCTGCTCTTGAGGACAAATCGACTTTATGGTGTTACTCTCTCATCAAATCTTTCTTGGAGTACATACATTAGATCGATTGCTCTTTCTGCTTCTTGTAAAGTTGGTTCTCTCCATCGCTCCAAACACTTTCTTACACCTGAGGTTATTCTCTATATTTGAAAAGCTTCTATCAAACCATTTATGTTTCATTTGAGGTTCTTGATAAGGTGCAGAAACGTATCTGTAATTTGATTGGCTACACCCGTTCTTCTTCTCTGTACCCTCTCTCTCAAAGACGTGATGTTGTTAGCCTCAGTCTTTTCTCTAAATAATATAATGGCATGTGTTCTTCAGAATTATGTGATATATCCTCTGCTTCCTTTGTTCCAGCTCGTTTTATTCGTTGGTCTAGTGGTTTCCATTAATTCGTTGCTTTGATACGTTATTGTAATACAGCTTCCTATTCCACTAGCTTATTTCCAAGAACTGCAGGCCTGTGGAACTCTCTTCTTGCTAACAATTTTATTCCTACCTATAGCATTGGTCTTTTCAAGACCAAGGCAATAGGCATCTCCTGTCTTTAAGATAATCAGATTTCCTTCTTGTTAGCTCCTTACATCAAGTGTCTTTCATTTTCATAAAAAAATAAAATAAAAAATAAGCATATTTTTCATTGCCAAGAAATGGTTAAAGAAAAATAAAAGGCAAAAGATCCCAGCAACATCGTGGAGTAAATAATAATCTTTTTAATTGAGGAACATTTTATTTTCAAAACTTTATTTGAAAAAAAGTACAAATCTTTGAGTACGTTTAGTAAGTTGCAACTAGAAATATTTTTATCGATAAAAAATAGGTTTACCTTTTTCTTCATTTGCTGTTCGTACAATAATTTGCTGATTTTAAAACATATCTTTTCATACATTCTTAGATTTAGAAACGTTTCCGAATACTTTAAAACATTCGGATCATTTCTTAACCGAAAGAAACCGCCATTTTTAGTAAAATTAGTGAACTTTGACATGTTCATTAAACGTTGGTACATTATACATTAGTTTACTGTCTTGGACTGATTATGAATGTAAAGTAGATAGATATTTTAATAGTACTTTTATTTATTGGAAGTTTATGGAATTTGCCATCATCATTGAAAGGTTGCCTTCCAGAGCTGTGTCATTCTTTTGTAATATTTCGTTAAATTCTGTTAAAGTCATTTTTCCTGTTTTTATTGACTTCATCAGTACAAAAATTCCAGCATACACACCTCTTTTGTCTGCCTTGTCAACATTGTAAAACAGATATGGGATGTTTCTTCTAAATCTAGGGTCAGAATGCCTAAGTCTGTTTCTGACAAACATATGAGGTCTGACACTTCCATATTTTCTATCTTGAAACATTCAATTTTTCTCAACAATTTTGGATTGTTGTCTTTCATTAAATCTACTTCACATTTATTCATCTTAAAAATTTGGGAACATTTTGTGAACAGTGTGATGCTCATAGAATGTTTCAGCAGATTTCTTGGTCAAATGTATCAACAAATGATCAGAATATTTTGTGCAGTTCTGTCCAGTACACAATACAATGTAATTGAGATAATTAGTTTCATCAATTTCAATGTCTTTGTATTTCATTGTTCTTTTAAAGCCAATAAAGTGAATTCAAAACATTTTGCATATTGACTAATGATTTCCAAATTATTTTGCTTTTAGTTGGCAATGAGTCAACAACAATTTCCAAAAGATTGTGTTATTTTGATGGCAATATGTCCGTGATAGGATTGATGGTGTTCTCTATAGGAGTTGGCAAAGGAGTTGCAATTCCTTTGATGGCAGTTTACATATGAGACAATGGGTCTTTGAATACTTGAGGCACAAGTTTTATCACATTAATAAAATGTTTGACTCTTTGTATCAATATTTGTTCATAAATATTCAATTTTTCTAATTCTTTGGGAATTTTTTAACTTCAAGACCATTGATTGAAGCTAGTGAATGAATTTTTCTCATTTTCAAATAAGATTAGCAACTGATACACATAGTACATGGAAAAGTATGATTTTCTTTAATGATTTCCGGAACTTTTTCATCCCATTAAGTGATTTCTTTCAAATCACTGTCACATTCTCTTCGTTTGTAAATGTCACAAACATTGGTTTTCATTTTTGGCATTTTTCATTAAGATTTTTAATAAAAAGACAACATTTGTTGACAATTTTTGGTTCAGAATGGTCAACTTCATTTTCTCTCTCAAGCTAATTTCTAATAATTTCAGAACTGATTTGATTGTGTCTTTTTTTACTCATTTTTTAAACATAGGTCAGTTTCCTTCTAAAATTGCAATACCACACAAATGCAACCGAATGCATACAGCTCTTAATTTGTAGACAGGATTTACCAATGTTCGAAGTTTGGGGAACCATTTTACTAATGAGTTCGAGTTCATTAATGTAGTAAGATTGGCCACAACAATATATACAACATATTCAATATATCACTATGAATGCCATTGCATTCTTCAAATTTGGTAATTCTTTTTCGATTTTATTTCATAGTTTAATCAGGTACAATTTCTCTAATTACTTTATGTATTTTTCTTCTTTACAAAAGTTGAGATCTTTCATCAGTGTCACAGAGACGAGCCAAGCATCCATCCATTACAAATTCATCATCAATGTCTGGATAAATTTCATATTGAGTAATTTCTTTATCATTATTTTGATCAGCTTGACCAGAATTTCTGCATTCACATTCATTTGTTTGACATTCAGTAGTTTCGAAATCATGACATCTTAAATCATACAATAGTACATAGTCTACTAGATTCATTTAAACAAAAAGTACAAATGACTGAAAGTATGTTACAAATCCTGCTCTCAATAAACTGCCAACAGTCTACTCATTTTCAACATTTTTGACAAAATCATTAACAGTCTACTCATTTTCAACATTTTTGACAAAATCATTAACAGTTTTTTGTAGTATTTTTTATTTGTTTGAGCATGAAATTTCTAATGCCCAAAGCAAAATAGTATTTTTGAGTAACTTTGTTAAATCCTTTGTTGTAATTGTTTCTGCTATTGCTCTTTTTTATAAACTAAATACATTTTGTCAATTTGTGAATATTAATGGCTTTTTGTACCAAAAAAATAGAAAATTTGTTTAATCTACTTTTCCAGTAAAAAAAAATGTATTTCTTGTAAGTTTGAATTAATTTTTGTTAGTATATTTTTTAATTTCTTTTCTAATAGAAGTGATCATTGGCTATTGGCGCAAATTGAGTGTGTTTTAAAAGATAATACGAGTTGACTATAAAAGTCAATTATCACTTTTTTAATATTTTTTTACTAAAAGTCACAAAGCTCGGTTTTTATGGCCCCTATCTTTTAGATACATACATATTTCGAATCAGCTCATCGAATTCTATCTTTCCATCATGAAATTATATTTACTATTTAAAAAGTTATGTCTAGTTAAAGGGCATGACGACGAGCGGTACTCAATAGGCATTTTTGGCATTTTAAGCTGCTCAACGCTTCCAAACTCTTTCGATATATTTATATGTTCGCTTCCTTGTGCTGTTTGCTACATTTTTGCTATAAAAATAGATATTTATTTCAATAAAAAAAGTTATGATGATACAAAGTCAATGTGGTACGTTATCCTACCCATTGATGAGCACACATATATTGACATAACTTTTTTCTACTAAACCAACTTTTAATTTCTTTACGTTAAAAAATGGTTTAGGACGAGTCAATTCTAATGCTTTCGGATGAAAACTGAATTAGTCACAAGCCAAAGAATTGGTCACGATTGGGTAAATGTTGACCTTAAGAATATTATTTACACACTACCGTGAATGATAGGGAGAGACACACTAATGGTGTTCAAATCTACTATTTATAATCATTGGTTCCCATCCTGCATTTAAATCGACACTAAGCTTACTTAGAATGTCATTGTTGCTAAGTATATACTCTGCTTCTTTGGTACGTTTTACTCTCCACCGCCCACTTCGTGGAAAAATCAATAATGGTTCCATTCACCCCAACCAGATGGTGAGTCAGGATGCGATAAGTCTTCTCATGAAGGTACCAACTGATAAGTATCTGATTGTGTTACTGCATCCTGATAGATACCTTGATGGGGACGTTAACTTTCCGGTTAGAAACAACCCACTTCCTGATAGGATCTGACATATAATGGCAGGAAGATGGTCTCGCGGAACACCCAGATACTGTCCAATGTATACATGGAATATTTCGAAGGAATTGCATTAGAATCGTCATCACTAAAGCCATCAATATGGCGGCGATACATATATGCCATTTCATATTCTGCTCTCATCACTTAAGATAATAGCCAGTGAAGAACGGTGGAGTAAAAGATCAGTGCATATGTTGAGCGATAATGGCCTCATTAGTAGCCTAGTATAGCATTGAAACCAATATTGGAAAAAATAATCATAAATAGTAGGTTTTATCGAGCCTATATTGACAGCCATGGGACCTACTCATTATAAGCACTAAACTTGTTTCGACCTATCATAAATAAAACCAAAGACAGTAACCGTTACTGTTGTTTTTTTTGTCTGAGTGTAATCGCTTTCGATTTCTTTCCATTTCTTCTACAGATGTTTATTGATTTTTAAATAGAAACTTTTTTCAAACATTTGAAACTATAAGATTAAACTTTAAAATTCAAATCGGGTGATAAACAATAATTACTTACTTTGTTGCGATGGTCCAATATTTCAAGCCAGTTGGTATTGTTAAAAGAGCAGTACGCGAAATGCTGTTTCACAATATGAATAAACAAAGAAATAAAAAATGTTCTTTTCTTTTTTTATTCCTACCTTTTCTCTTTTAATATTCATATCACGTGTTGTGTCACTTAATTATCCAAATAGAATTGTAATATGACTGTGTTCGCTCCAAGGAGACTGTTACCCCATGCATTAACTCCTCCTACCGGAGGGGGTAACGCGTCCCTACTGGAGAATGCCGACGGGTGCGATAATGACTAATTTCATAACCTTCAGAGTGTTTCCTGCGGGAGATAGACCCACTAAACTGACTTTTTATAGGGGTGCATATATAGTCAAATAAATTACTAAAACAATTTGTACAAAATATATACAATTGAGTGGTAGTTTAACAAATCAGGATTGTTTCCCATAGCAACTGGTTGTGTGTATTTACGCAAATACGTTCTTGCAAAACTGACTATTTAAACTACTGAATGTGTTTATAAGGGGTTTGGTAGGCTGCTGGCTATTGGTTGGGATTATTATCTTTTCTGGAACATTGCCGGATGTATATTTTAAAGAGCTGTTTTATTGAGACAAATCTGAATCGCGTTTTTTACAATATTCGACTTTCTTTTTCTACTGTTTGTTGAACGTGAGTCATGATAACTTCATTTATTAGCTTGCTGCGGTTTGAAGCAAGTAATAAATGCCCATGCCATAGTGGCCTTCTGGCATACATCAGAGTTGAGTAGTGTTATCTTCTTTTCCCATGCATTGCCTCTTTTTCCTTCTTCGGGGGAGAGGGGCGATTGTTTTACTGTCGGTTACCTTGGGTCCTTTTACCGAGGAATGCTGATGGGTCAGATCACGGCAAATTTTGCACCCATCTAGAGAAGGCCCTTGGGGGGGGGTCGATTCCCTACTATAAATTGACCTCATGTCTAAACTTGCTGCAGTGATGGATGAATTGAATTGAATACGAAAAGAAAATATCCTTTTTCATGTTAATTAATATTTAAAGTTTATTCTTTCAAAAACAAATTAATTTACTTATTTTTATTACTCGGTTATTTTTATGAAGTTGTTTTTATATAAAGTGTGTCAAACCTAAAACAAACTCGGCTTAGAAAGTTAAGTTAACCAAAGAGAAAAAAATCGGATCCGTGTAGTAATTTGAAGGAAATGAATATGAGTTTCAATCACCTCAACGAAAATGTTACTTGAATTTTGTCTGGGGTGGTACGGTTCGAAAGGAAAAAAGAGTAAACTTTTTTCTTTTCGTTATTTTTTATTTTGCTTAATAGTAATTAAATGCATAATAAAGAATCTTAATAGTAATTAAATGCATAATAAAGAATCTTAATAGTAATTAAATGCATAATAAAGAATCTAAATAGTAATTAAATGCATAATAAAGAATCTTAATAGTAATTAAATTCATAATAAAGAATCTTAATAGTAATTAAATGCATAATAAAGAATCTTAATAGTAATTAAATTCATAATAAAGAATCTTAATAGTAATTAAATGCATAATAAAGAATCTTAATAGTAATTAAATGCATAATAAAGAATCTTAATAGTAATTAAATGCATAATAAAGAATCTTAATAGTAATTAAATGCATAATAAAGAATCTTAATAGTAATTAAATGCATAATAAAGAATCATATTGTGCATGTTTCTGAATAATCATTGAATGATAAGCTGAATAGTTTAACACGATTTATTTACATGTAAAGTTAGATGTTGTAATTCTTTAACTAATTTCGTGTTGCATTCGTCCGGAGTTTAAATAGAAATATAGATTATCGACACAAAACTGACAACTAAGCACTTATTTCATGCGAACATAATGTTTGTGGCTTAAAATGAATTGTTTGCAGGAGATGATTTTTGTTGTCTAATTTTTCCATTTTTATGGCAAAGATTGAATTTTCTTTTTCTCCCTTCATCGGTTTTACTGTTTTGCTGTGATAATTTTGTAAAATATTTCTGATTTTTATGACAAATTAACCTCTTATTATTAGTGTCTATTCCTTTGAATACTTAGTTGTTGATTCAGGAAAGAGCGCAGGATACACATGATTGGAATCTGGAGAAGCAAGGGTATAAATTAACTGGAAGGAATTATCCCCGAAATGTTCCCCGACTATATGTTGGATATTGCTCTGTAAGGAGAGATTATTCCCCTTCTTTTCTCGAGATTTATCAAAAAATGTCCAATACCTTTGCATGTCCAGTTAGTCTCTTGCATGTAATTATTACAAACAGCTTACTTTTTTCATACCTTCAGATAATATTAACAAAAAGAAAAGGTCAAAACACTTAAGTAGCATCTTTTTTCACCACTTCACTCACATCAAAACTCTAACTAGCATTTGCTTTGGGGTGTTTTAGATTTCCGATTTTATTTGTTGTTAACTTATTGTTCTAAGTACGTTTTGTTTGATTAGAACCAATTCATTTTATGACAACTATTTGCTTCGAACAGAGATCCATATTGCAATTAATAATATTCGATTTTAATAGATTTAAATATTCAAAGGCAAAGAGAACATTCCGCATACGCTTTGCATCGGTTGACTCTTTGTAGCCTTGTTTCAGTATTTTCTAAGTAATCGTGACACGCTCCTTTGGGGATATTTTGAAGCAATTATGAAAAACATCAGAGTTTTTTTTTTTCGTGATTATCTTCAGTTTCAGTAAAGCCACATTAGAAATTAGGGCTTAAATAATAAAAAAAATAATAAGCAAAATAGATTGCCTAAGTGGGGGCTTTAATCATGAGTGGGGATTTAAATAATCGTCTCAAGCACACCAAAGAAATTGCTACATGTAATAAAAACTGGACGCCGAACATAACTTAAGGATAAGTTTTATTTAACTATTCGTTGCTTACTGTCACCAATAGTATTCAACATTCACTCTTAATATACACACGAATGTAAAACATTCAATCATTAATCAAAGGGGTGAGACGGGCATCAATTACCTTTGATACTACATTCTCCCCATCTACCTTCTTATTCGTAGGGAACAAAATCATCCCATCGACCTGGCCTCCTGCGGGTTCTTTGATAGCGTCTTGGTTGTTCGTGCCCGGCATCCATCTCTAATCTAGGCTCCTCGGGACCTGACGACGTTTCGGGACTGTCTTGTGTGGCTGGCTTAGGGCTAAAATATCTTACTCCGAAACGCTCTCGTTTTCTTCGGCGCTTCGGTCGCTTGGTGTCTGAAGATTGAGTATCTGTCTCAGATATTGGGTGAAGCCGCTTTCGTGCTACCCATCTGTCGTCCGAACTAGAGTCAGAGACGACTCTGTTAGAATATCCAGATTCGTTTTGTTGGGACTCTGAACTTGACGTATCTGGCGCACGATCGCCTAAGTGGGTCGGACGTGTTCCACGAACCGGAGCTGTATATCCATCTGAAGCAGTTCTACGTTCATATACATTTCTTACCGGGGCTAGATCCCTTAAGGAGACAGTATATTGCCTTCCTTCCGAATTTCTGACCAGTGCATACTGAGGGTTCGCTTCGATTAATTCTACCTCGCTCACCAATGGGGCATGTTTACTGTTCAAAGTCAGATTATATTTCTTGACGGCAGTCATGAATCGTTTAAGGTTATGGTCATGTTCAGCTTGGTTATGTCCGCATACTGTGACATTGTCTATATATGCAACGGTACCCTTCAATTTTTCATTGGAGATTATTTCATCTATTACCCTCTGAAAGCTAGCCACACCATTTGTTATCCCAAAAGGAATTCGGCAGAACTGGTATAGACGACCGCAGGCTTCGAATGCCGTGTAGGGCTTATCCTCTAGCTTGATAAGTAGCTGATGGTAGGCACTTCTGAGATCCAAAGTACTGAAAATGTGATATTTTGCAATATTAGAAATCATTTCGTCAATACGAGGCAGTGGATAGGCATCGAGTAATGTGTATGTGTTGACGGTCTGGGAATAGTCAATGACTATCCTTTTCTTGTGATTTTCGATGGCTGTTACGAGGACCTGGGCTCTCCATGGAGATTCACTTGGCTCTATAATTCCTTCCTTAAGTAGTTTTGTTACTTCTGCTGCTATGAACTGTTTGTCGGTTTCTGAATAGCGTCTTGATTTTACTGCTACGGGGTTGCAGTCAGGAGTTAAGTTTGTAAAAAGTGACGGGTGCCGCACTTTGACAGCTGCTAGTCCACATACGCTTCGGACCGGCTTGGGGCCACCAAAAGGGATTTTAACACATGAATGTTGTTTTAGAAAATTGTGACCCAAAATCACTTCGCAGCAGAAGGTTTTCATTACCGAAATTTTATCCCTTGATAGGAGTTTCCTTTTAGTTTCAGATTAACTATGCAATATCCAATTACATGGGGCGATAAAGATGAATTTGCCATTGATATTTGGTTGGAACAAGGAAATATTTTCCATTTATTCGCTTTTACAATACTGGCATTAATAAAACTTTCGGAACTGCCTGTATCAATGAGAGCATGAATAGCCAATCCATTGATTTTAACCCTCACGATTGTTTTTGAGAGGCAGCCGGGGAATGCAGCTGATATTGTAATTGGTGCTACAGTAGCAAGAGTAGCCGAACGTTTTCTTGAAGAAGCTGACCGGCAAACTTTCAAAAAATGTCCCTGCTTATCACATGTGTGGCATCTAACGTCTCGAGCCGGGCAGGACGAACGAGCATGTATACGAAGGCCACAGAAGTAGCATGTGGATCCAGCTGAGGCGGCAGTGATAAGTTGTTCGTGATCGTTAGAAGGGTGGTGGCAACATCTTGAACAATGGAAGAATTTTGAACATGCAGAAGAGGGGCTACGATAGCAGCTCCCAAAATATCGGGTTGTAAATAGAAGATAGACTGCTTCTGTGCCATGTCCAACGTTAGAGCTTGTTCATAAGCTGTTGGCAAGTCTAGGTCTTTATTCTCTAGTAGTTTTTGTCTTATTTGGTTGAACTGTATTCCATTAATAAATGCGTCCCTGATAAAGCATCTCTCGCTTGGTTCGCAGTTAAGGCTGTAAATTCACACTTGCGACTTAATGTCTTTAGAATCTGAAGGTATTGTTCAAGGCTTTCTTCTGGTTGTTGACGCCGGGTAGCAAGTAAATGTCTAGCAAAAATAGTATTTTTTTCTTGACAAACATGGCTTCTAAAATGTCCACCGCAGTTTCGTAATTCTCACATTCAGATAAATTTCTATAAATAGCAGTAGAGACATGATGTAAAAGAAGGGTATATTTCTCAGTACCTGTTAAAGTCGTGTTTGAAGATAACTGTAGAGCTGTAAGGAATCCTTCGAACATTTTTCACCAGTGCCGCCATTTGTCAGTAGATTCCGAGTCGGCCGTATCAAGGTCTAGACGATCGGGTTTCAAGTAACGTTCTATGGAACGAATAGTTAAATAAATTGTAATAAAAACTGGACGCCGAACATAACTTAAGGATAAGTTTTATTTAACTATTCGTTGCTTACTGTCACCAATAGTATTCAACATTCACTCTTAATATACACACGAATGTAAAACATTCAATCATTAATCAAATGGGTGAGACGGGCATCAATTACCTTTGATACTACACTACATATATTTTGGGGTTGTAGAAAGAAAAGAAAAAGAGTAAAAGATTTTTTGTTTTGGTTAACCGTATTAAGTAATAAGATTTATTTACTGCTTATGGGTGACCGGTCTCACATGATAAATGATATAGAAAAACAGCAGACGGAATTTCCTAAGTGATTGTTTTGTGTAAGATGTAATGATGGCGAATGTGTAGGAGAATACACTAATTTAAGGCCGACCTAAAACATTATCATTTTTTTAATTAAAAATTTAGGTCTAAAATCGAGAATCCGACCGATTTTTCTTTATGTATTAGATACCCAGGCACAATCCGGCGTTCTGTTAATCTAATGATGAAATACATTTTTATTAGCATTCGTGGTAGTATTTAATGTAATTATTATTATTAATAGGAGTAGAAGTGGTTATTGTTTAAGTAATAATTAGATAAATAATAAAATGCTCTAAGCCCGTGTTCCGTGAATCTAATTCAGAAATAAATTATTAGTATGTTAACTACTATTACTACTACTACTACTACTACTATTACTACTACAAGTAGTAGTATTAATTTTATAAATAATAAGAGGGTATAATTTGGTATTCTGTATGATTTGGTGTTCTGCAAGAAAATATTAATATTATTATCAGCATCAGTATTATTATTAGTAGTATTTTAAAGTAATAATCTTATAAATAATGTTCCTGTATTGTTAGGAAAAATGAGAAAATAAAGAAACTTATGCCTCCATCCCTGAACCACATGATATAATATTATTTAATTTATTTTTACTTTCTATAAGTATCCATTTTCAAGTTAAATTAAGATAAATTAAACAGTTTTATTTTCTGTTAAGAGCATTTTTTAATAATTGTTTAATCATATTCACCCCAAACGAAACACATTTTCCACTGAGACGTAAGGGGCTACTGTGAATTAGGGACATGCCCACAGGGACACTAAGTAGGAAATTGAGCAGCGAGATGTTTGTTCACATTAGATTTTAATTTCTGCATGTTAGTCAGTCAGGGAAGCAGGAAACAGGGAGGGAATTCCAAAGTCTAGAAGTTCCAGGGAATAAACTATTAGAGTAGAAAGATTTCCGGTATCTGGAAACCTCTAAAGTGCAGGGGTGGGATTTTGCTGCTTGTCGGGTTAGTCGAGGGTAGTTACGTCGAGGGGGCACCAGCGCTACGAGTTACTCAGTGCACATTCCATTAAAATACGTGTAAAACAAGCACAGGGATACAACATTGCGGCAATAGGACAGGGGTTGGAACTCTTTTTTGGGACCCTGTCTAATAGAGAGAGACTAGTGGTTGATTCACCAGCCCATATGTGGCATAAATATTCCATGCATGGGCAAATGGTAGCTTTGTAGAGATATAGGATACTGGCAGGTGTAAGTATTTTTCTAGTGCGGTAGAAGGAGTCCACCTTCTTTGTATCAGCCTTGGAAATGTCTTCAATGTATTTGTTCTAATGAATGTTACCTGTGAATGTTAATCAGTGGAGTTTGAATGATAAACTCTCCGCTGGAGTTCTATTAGCTATGTCAATCGGCGGTTAAAAAGGTTCTTTGTATTTGCTGAAAAAAAGAAGCTTTTTCTTAGTAGCCTTACGTGTTATCATCCATTGACGTCGAAATTTCACCACAGGCTGTAGGTCATTTTCTAAGTCTTCATACATTGCCTTGGATTTTTCTACACACTCTTTTCCCACATGTATGGTATAGAGTGTTCTGTCATCAGAAAATATACTCATCTTGGTCACAATTTCATTAAGGATGTCGTTTATGCATATCAGGAATAATAAAGATCCAAGGATCGATCTCTGAGCAAACCCGCATTAATATCATGTTGCTTGGATGTACGACCATTGAGGACGACCTGGATGTTTCTAATTTCTAAGAAGGATTTGATTATCAGACCTTTATGTCAGACCTTGTCAAAGGCTTTGGATATATAAAGGGCTACCGCCCTAGCTTCCCCTGCCTTGCCCAGTGTATGGTATATGCGTTTAGAGATGATCGTTAGCTATCCGCAGTAGAACGAGCTTGCCTGAATCCATACTCTCGGTCAGAAAGAAGTTTAGCATTTACGAGGTGGTGGACTATCGCTCGATTGATCAACGACTCAAATATTTAAGCGAACAGAGGAAGGAGACTGATGGGGCGATAATTCTGAGGGTCAGTTATTTTACCTGAATTCTTGAATACTAGTACCACAAAGGCAATTTTCCAGATATCAGGGAAGTAAGATTGTTGTAGATTTTGTAGAGGATAGGGGCTAGCTCAGCAGAGCATCTATTTATTAGTATATAAGGGATAAGACGAGGCTCGCACGCATTAGAGTTGTCCAGGGTTTAGTATAGTATCATGGACATAGGAAGAAGTGATTATCAGATCATCGAGTGTAGCTTCTGTCCGCAAGATTTTATTATAGATTTTCCTTAAATCGCAAGTTCTTTCATTTCTCCACTTCAATGCGTTTTCTGGTCATTTCGCTATACCTTCCTTTGTCTGCGACTATTTAACTCTTACAATTATTTCTTACTTCTATAAGTGTTTGCCTACTTGTATCTGACTCATGCGGGCTGAATCGGCGGAATTCTTTCTGCTTTTGCGCAATGGCAGCTGCGCAGATTGAAGTGAACCATAGGGGAGAGTGGGGCTTGCTATAGTATTTCCATGTGGGAACATTTGCATCAATGCCTGTTTGACCCATTCAGTTGCCTCAGTTTCACGTAGTTTAACAGAGAGAGAAACAATTGTACTCCATGAGGCGTCTCTGATGTGTTCTCAGCCTGTTTAAAGTATGTAGTCGTTTTGAGCAACGGCTCTTCAGCTTGTAGTCGAAAGTTTAGGGTGATATCTACAAATATTACAAAGTTGGTCAGCGTTCCCGAGTGGGCTATGGGCATTTGTCACATACGCCACGGGCACTGTAGTCATTAATAGATCGAGAATCGAGATTTGCTGATCCTCACGATCTAGGAGGCGGGTCGGGAACGTTAAGTCTGGCCAGTACTAGATTGGTGATCATTTGGGAATACCAGGCGCTGTATGTGCACACCTATCTATGGGCAAATAGCGTCGCCAACCCGCAGTGCCTAGCGTGGCGACTATGACAGTCACTAATAAGGTGTCGGAAACCAGGTAGGGATTTCTCCTTCAGGACTGATAAAAAAACCTGATTGTGATGATGATATGCACTAGTTTTGTCGATATTAACCGTAATTAATTAAAGTTGTTTAATAAATACATTGGATAAATAACTAAAACAGCTTGAGTGTAAACGATCAGCGCTCGCTACGAGCGAGGAATAAGCGAGAAGGGAAAATTGGTGGGAGAGTGTGGCTGTCCGTGACAAGATCACGAGTTGTCTCTCTTCATCTCTCTTTCTCTCGCCCTCTTTTTGCAGTTTTTACATTTTCCATGAAAAATAAATACATAACTTTTTTTTGATTAGCTAATTAAATATCTTATTTTAAAGTTTAACAACAAACTTTTTCACTATGTTCATTGACAAATGGAAACAAATAAGCTTAGTAGCACTGATCTGTCCAAATTACAAAATAAACGATTCACCCATCCCCAAAATTAGAAATTAGATTCTACATATTTAAGGCGATTACGTGTGAACACCCCGAAAAACCTGACGGAAAGAAGAAAATAAAAAATAAAAGATTATTTCAGAATTTAAAGTGGGGGAATATTTTCGTATATAAACTAAATGTAAAATGATCTCCCATTTCTGGACCAGTTTTGGGGCAGTTAACTAATTTTTTAATGCTATGGGAGATAAATATTTTTTCGGGGGTACTTATTTTTTGTGACCTTGCAACTCGGATTTAGGGTTAGTGGTAACAAAAATTGGTTAACTTCTTTAAAATAGTAGAATGGCCCGGAAATTGGGGAAAATTTTACATTAAATATATATAAAAATACTCCAAATTCTAAACTACTTGTTCTTTCTTCTTTTCGTTTTCCACGGCGTTCACACGTAATCGCCTAAGAAAGCAGAATGTCATTTTTTGTGGGAGGGGGATTGTCGGAGGGCCTTAATATGCAAATGTACTCCAATGTTTACGATATTTTTTAGATATACATATTATACGCCCAACCGAATATAGAATAATATGTAAAGTAGTGCAGAACAAGATAATAGAAAACGAAACATCAATGGAAAGAAGTACTAGTTTGCCATTGAAAGAAATAAACCCTATTTACGTGTCAAGGAGGCGGACATTATATATATATATATATATATATATATATATATATATATATATATATATATATATATATATATATATATATATATATATATGCAAAAAGAAATAATGCATTTTATTCTTTCCAATCAAAACAACGGAAAGGAAGGACCATCTTGACATACAGCTACCATTGAAAGAGCTTTTACAAACAATCAAAGAAACGGAAAGGAAGGACCATATTGACATACAACTACCATTGAAAGAGCTTTTACAGACAATCAAAGCAACGGAAAGGAAGTACCAACTTGACATTCAACCGCCATTGAAACTAGAAACAAAAATATCAAATGTTAAATAATGAAATTACAATAGCTTCAGTCATAAACAAAGACCTATTTACTCCCTCTGAAAAATGTCCCTGTTAAGTGATCTGGTTACACACTTACTAATCAGCTTGCAATGCGCATTGATTCACTCCGTTCTTTGAAGAACTACTTCAGCCCTTTCGGGAATCACAGTCGGTCAGTCGAGAAAAACTTGTCAGCAACAACGAAACACGTCTACATTCTCTCTCCTGTCCCGGTTAACTGGACGCTCCGGCACTTACTATCTTCGCCTGAAGATATCTGCTGACAGACCATTGGCAGCCCAAAGAACTTCCCATTTTACTTTCCTCGCTTGGAAACTGTCTACCTTCTTCTACCTATACCAAACGATGTAAGTAACTTTTTTCTTTCGTGCGACGGTTTCGTGACTTAAGGAGTTCGTATCATTTCTTATAGACTGTCATTTTGAACTGATTGTTATTAAAGTCCTTTTATTCGTGGCGCCACAGATCCATGTAGACAATTGTAGTAGAATGCTGCGAGCTTTTTAGACGTGTAGTTTTACTATATACATGAGAGCTGACCGTGAGTTAAGTGTTTAAAGACATGAACTGACAACTTAGGTGTGTCAAGTTCGAATCCAGTTCCTTCCATAGAAACATTTTAAATTGGGATGTTGGCAACTTTCATGTGGACTCTCCCGTATGTACCCAGTGTGTTTCTATAAAGTATTCTAATTAGAAAGATGTCGGGAAACAAATCTCAATAATATAATTATCTGATTCATAGGTAATTAATGAATGATATACATATATAAATATATATATATATATATATATATATATATATATATATATATATATATAGAGAGAGAGAGAGAGAGAGAGAGAGAGAGGTTATATATATATATATATATCTAAGCAGCATCTTCTCTTGCAGGCAAGTATTGTTGAATATAAGAGACAACTCATGTCTAGATATCCTTTGGTAGATCCTTTCAATAGTCCGAATTAGGATCTTAGTTTCGGAGGAGAATTGGCTGATGAATTTGCCATAGTTTGGATTTGTCTCCCAAGTACTTTTGGACCCATTTGGGTCCATCTTCGGGGGAATGAGGTTAATGAGGTTAGAATTTAGTACTAACAACCAAAATTTCCATATCTTAGAAACCCTATATATAAAAAACAAAAACACCCTAATTAATAGAATTAACTTTAATATCAGTAATAATATTCTAAAATGTTTATAGCTCCAAATATGGTTTCGTACTTAGTACATAATTTCCATCAAAAACCTTCTATGAATAATAACACATTCTCTATACCTGATTAACCTCATTCCCCCGAAGATGGACCCAAATGTGTCCGAAAGTACTTGGGAAACAAATCCAAACTATGGCAAATTCATCAGCCAATTCCCCTCTGAAACTAAGATCCTAATTCGGACTATTGAAAGGATATACCAAAGTATATCAAAACATGAGTTTTCTCTTATATTCAACAATACTTGCCTGTAAGGGTATATATATATATATATATATATATATATATATATATATATATATATATATATATATATATATATATATATATATTATTGCTAGCTAGAGACAATATTTATTTAACATAATGAAATTAAATAAGTGAATGAAAGGGCAAGCTGACCGGTTCGAAACCGGTCAGCTTGCCCTTTCATTCGCTTATCTTTTAGTTTCATTATGTTAAGTAAATATGGTCTGTATATAGTAATAATTAAGTTTTGTACCACAAAGAAAATATATACATATATATTTGTGTGTTGATATATATATATATATATATATATATATATATATATATATAGATATTATCCCGTCTCTGGTATTCCATAACCGACCAAATAACTTTCAACATACTCTTAAAACAGACATCAGAAACCTAAAACGTAGCAAGGATGCACTGGTCTTCTCGGACAAAACCAACAATATATACAGAATGACACCAGAAAAGAAATCCCTGCTGACGAACAACACTATCTCCGAGAAATACCAACTAGCTAACCGAGGGACCTACCAAAATATCAACCGAGAAGTTACGGATCTGGCTACGAAATTGGGTATTGAATATAGGACCAACCTCTTAGCTGAGAGGAAAACTTTTATCACTTTGAATGACCATAAGGTAAACTTTGCCAACAGACCAACTTTTAGACTAATAAACCGGCAAAGAGCGAAATCGGCATGCCTAGCAAAATAATAATTAAAAATATTGTTAAAACAATTAAAGCTAATTCCATTCTCAGGCTCTGGGACAATACTAACACCGTTCTACACTGGTTCAAAGACATCCCAAACAAACAAAGATGCAAATTTACCCAATTTGATATAGTGGATTTCTACCGCTCCATCACTAAAGAATTACTAGATAAAGCACTAAATTTTGCATCCACTTACAAAAATATTAACGAGCTTGAATTAGAAACAATTATGCATGCCAGACAAACCTTTTTGTTTTCCGAAGGAAAAAGCTGGGTGAAAAAAATCCAACCCCGAGGACCATTTTGACGTGGCGATGGGTGCCTATGATAGTGCAGATGTCTGCGATTTAGTCGTGTGCAAATTTCCCAACCATGAGACGACGGATTGTGCCTCTCAAGAGACAGCAATGGTAACACACTAGACAGACTCAGGAAGGAAATTATACATTTTTTCTTAGTTTAGGTTTAAAGATTACCATTGACACAAACATCAATACAGTACATTTCCTAGACACTAAACTAAACCTGGCAGCCGATACACACAGACCATTCCATAAACCGAACGAAACGCTCCATTATATTAATAAGGGCTCCTGTCACCCCCCTCAATTTTCAGGAATATGGTCCCTAACATCAGTAGAAGAATTTCTGATCTCTCATCCAACCGAGAAAGTTTTGAACAGGCGGCGCCATACTATAATGAGGCACTCCTTAAGAGCGGATTCAAAGATAAGATTTCATATATACTCATCCAACACTGTAACACTAGGAATCGCAACAGAAATCGGAACATTATCTGGTTCTCCCCCTCCCCTTTTTCTCTAAACTGCAAAACTAAGGTAGGCCAAACCTTCCTCAAATTCCACAATTTTTTTAACAGGAACTCTATAAAAACGAGTTACTCATGCTTCCCATCTATGAAGAAAATTATAACAGCCGAACCTAAACCAATAGAGAATATAGCCTCCTCCTGTACAACCAGAGATCAATGCCCCTTCGATGGGAACTGCAAATTAACATCAATAGTATATGAGGCGAGCATTTCCAGATAACCAACGGACAAGAAGAAGATATACATTGGGATGACAAAGGGCATGTTCAAGCAAAGACTATATGCCCACGGGCATACCTTCAAATATAGAGATAAAGTAAATACAACTTTAGGGGCTCGTATATGGGAACTAAAGGATGAGGGAACACCTTTTACCATAAGTTGGAAATTAATTGAAAGGCGAAAACCATATTCCCCAATATCAGGCCGCTGTGCACTTTGCGATGCTGAAAAATATAACATTTTGCGAACCATCAATGACCCAAACATTATATGCCTAAACAAAAAAGGGGAGATATATAAGGACTGTATTCACAGGAGAAAGGCACTTCTAATAAATTGGGCAGAACAAAATACATAGGTCATAACCGCAGAGTACCCAGAATACGGACTTTTAGGATTTTGGATTTCACGATGATGGATTCGGCTTCCGAATTTCGGATTGAACTGTATGGTATCCCGACTGTGGCCCTAAACTAGATTTCTTTTATTGCATGTTTTAATTATGGATTGTTTTTTATATTTAATTTTAAATTGTAATTTAAAATTTCTAATGTAGAGTACCCCATATCCCCATTTTTTCTTCTCTTGCCTTTTATCTTTTATTTTCATTTTTACACAATTTTATGTAATCCTTTATTTTATCTAACAGTGTATTTATTTCATCTTTATTTTTCTTTCTTTATTTTTCTTCATTTTTCTTTATTTTTCTTCATCATTCTTTTTCATTTTTCTTTATTCCCCCCCCCCCTTTTATTATTAGTACCTTAAAAAATGTTTATGATTAGTACCCTTAGGACTTTATAAATTTATAAATGGTGTGATTACAATTTATTTAATTATAGGTTTAATTTTAATGATTTATTATTTAATATTTTTAGTAATATATTATTACATTAGCATATTATTTCAATATAATTTTTAACTTAATATTAATTTTATTTTTATTTTTAACGTTATCTCCATTTACTTTCGATAACATATATAGCGTCTCTATTAGTTAAATTTGAATCCTTTCCATAACGGGCTACGTAATTCCACGCACGTGACAATTTAAACCTGATAGTTTCCCATCTGTCCAACTGTTAACGTTATTCCCATTTAATTTCTTGCTTTTTCTATGTACAGCGTCGCTGTTGTTTTGATCTGAAATCTTTCCATAACTGACTATGTATATTCTACGCACGTGACAGTTTTAAATCTGAAAGTGTTCCATCTTTCCAACGGACAATATTTTGAAATTCCTGGCGGTTGTTCTCACTCATCAAGCTATACGACTCCGCTGATGAAGGTCCGATTTTCTCGGATCTGAAACCTTGTTCCGGATGTTGTTGTAACACTTTATTTAATATTAATAAATAAATAAATATATATATATATATATATATACATGCATATACACATATATATATACATATATATACATATATATATACATATATATATACATATATATATATACATATATATACACATATATACATATATATACATATATATATACATATATATATACATATATACATATATATATACATATATATACATATATATATACATATATATATATATATACATATATATGTATACATATATATACATATATATACATATATATATACACATATATATACATATATATACATATACATATATATACATATATATACATACATATATACAAATTGTATTACATCGGCTATAAAACAACATTAATAACAAAACCTCTCTAACAAGATTAATCAAAGATTTTAAATCAAATAACACCCAATTTTCCCTAAAATGGTCTATACTGAGAAAATCAAAGTCCTACACACCGGGTTCAAATAATTGCCACCTATGCACATCTGAAGCACTAAAGATACTCACAGCTGCAAGAGATAAAAACATTATAAATTCAAGAAATGAGATTATATCCAGATGCTTACATAAGAGGAGATTTAAATACGCCCAGCCCATAACACATAAATACACATAACGTGACATCGTTGTGCCTCCAAGGTATCTAGATCGTCTTCACTCATTAGAGTTAATTTTAACCCAATAGCAAAAGCATATAGTTAATTACCCTACCATACGACTTCTTAGCATCGATCTTCCACTACAGATAGACCCTACTGGCCCCCCTCTCGAAAAATATTAACATAACACTAAAAGCTTACAGTTTAGTCATACTCACTGGCGGTATACTCTACATAACATCAACTTGTATCTGGCATATGATGGTCTGACTCTGTTGGCAAATAATTGACACGAACACGTATTTATGGGGGGTGATTTGTACATTCGATCCCCTAAACGCATTTTCCATATGCATCTCCTCCATCGTCCGAGAAGATTTGACTTATTAAATATACCCTCTATTTCTCTAAGCACTTACACCTAAGACCACTCTCCAATTCCACTAAAGTCACATAATTTAATATGATGTAATAAAAGTAAATATAATATTAATCTAAGTACATACACAGAATTTCACCTTTTAATTCCACTAGAATCAGTTAACATAATTTAATATAATATTAGTCTACGCAAAAATAAAATCCGACAACCTGCCTTGCCTTCAGATAAAATACTCACATTTATTTAATACATCTGCTCTGAAAATGAACCTACATTCCTGTAATATTCCTCCTTTTAATGATGATAATAATAATAATAATAAACGGAAGAAAACGTTTATTGATAAACATGGATGTTGTAATATATTGTAAATGATGAGTCACAAACTTCACAACAATAAGGTTTTACTCCAGTATATTTTCGCATGTGTACTTATGTTAAGCAGTTGAAACAAATGAGAACCGAATTATAAAAGTGATATTTGGAGATGATCTTTCTATGGACAAACACGCCGTGTCAGAAGTTTCTCAGAATATCTTGTTTTTATTATATGGTAAAAATAATCATCTGGAATAAATAAGAATATAAAAATGTTCATTGATGATGTTACAAAATGATTGCAAATCCCTGTGAAATACATTCTTTTGATAAAACCTAAACTTTTTAAAATAGTGTGAATATAATTGATTGTCGAAATTTAACAGTGAAAAATGCTATTTGCATATCTAAAAAGCAAATCCTAAAAATGTTTATTTATTTTTTTTAAATCTTATTTTAGGGATAACAATCTAATTGTGTGGTACAATGTTTTTTTCCCGTAAAAAAGCTAATTGTGGACAGTAAAATCTAATTTTTGGGGTAAAAATCTGATTGGGAGTGTAACATCTGTTTCTGGAAGTAAAAATCTGATTCCGGGGGTAAAATCTAATTTCGAGGTGAAATCAGATTTTGAGGGTAAAATCAGATTTGGGGATAAAATCTGATTGTCGGGGTAAAACTACAGAAAATGATTTAGTTGTTTTGTTTAACTCTACATTTAGGTTTAATTATAATCTTTCTGTACCAAAGTGTAATATATGTTCAATCTATGATCAGAGGATAGAAACCCTTCAAAGTTTAATGTTATTTTTATTTTTTTATCCAATCCAGCGTGCCCCCTTTTTGGAAACATAGATTTTCCCCACATTAAAATCTTGAGTCTAACTTTATTTCGAGGCAAGTAAATAAGGAGCCTTAAATAACAAAATCAGAATTAAATATGGCACAGATGTTTCGAAACGCTATATCTGGAAACGTGTATGTTATGATAACGACTTATAAGGAATAAATACGGCGCCATGTTTAATACTCTCGAAAATCATGTGTATTATGAAATCTGGAAGATTATTCTGGATATAAAAAAGGGTTGAAACAAATTTCACAATGATTATTAAGGGTCGTATTGTAAATTTGTGTTATAGAGAGCGATTGAAAAATTGTGTATCACACATTCTTTAGAACTTCGACTGCAGAGTGATCTAATTGACATCTTTACATTTTAAACGGAATTAATTACGTATATACGTTGCCTAGAATCATTATTCATAGGACTACCAAATATATGCTCCCTCCGGTCGCATATTTTTGCTTGTTGTTTCAAGTTACATATTACATACATTACATTTTAAACTAAGTAAAAGGTAACCGCAGGAAAAGTGTTTAGAAAATAAAATCTTTAAATTCTCTTCGATAAATAGAAGAAAGTTGTTAACTGGAAGTTATTTTATTGTTTCAGAAGAAGGTGTATCTAAAGTTAAATCAACAGACAAAAAAAATAAAATACAGTGAACACGATTCTAAAATCATTTATTTTATTGTTTCAGAAGAAGGTGTATCTAAAGTTAAATCAACAGACAAAAAAAAATACAGTGAACACGATTCTAAAATCATTTATTTTATTGCTCAGTAAAATGTGTTTGTTTGTTTTTTACAAAAGAAAGAAAGAAAATCACCCCATCCTTTATTTTAATAAATAAAACACGGAATAATAATAACATAGTTTTTACATAATTTTTAAATCAATTATTTTTTTTAATACCACAATTTTCAACGACTACGACCACGTAACAGAAATGTTCGTACTAATACTGTAACATTTACACCAACTATCAACTATACAACTATTTGTACTATTATTACTACATCAACAATAACTACTACCACGATAATCGACTATTCGTACGGCTATAATGACATCAACAACTACTACCAGCAACGTGTTGACTATTCGTACTGATATTACTACTACCACCATCGTCACGACTACTACTACTACAACTACTACTACTTCTACTACTACTACTTTATTCAATAAATTTGCGCTTTAAACCATAATTTCTAATAAGATTTTAAAAACAAATCTAATTTAATTACGTAACTCAATTATATAGATAAAATGTCTTTAATTAATTCTACTATCAACAATACAACTATTCGTACTATTATTACGACATAAACAACGACTACTACGACGGTAATCGACTATTCGTACTGCTATAATAGCATCAACAACAACTACTACCAACAACGTGTTGACTATTCGTACTGATATTACTACAACCACCACTGCCGCTACTACTACTACTACTACTACTACTTAATTCAACAAATTTGTGCTTTACAACAATATTTCTAATAAGATTTAAAAACGTTTTAATAAAAAAATTAAAATATATCAATTCATAGCGACTCGTACCATAAATCTCAGAGAATGTGCTGTTTACATGTTATTAATTAAATAACGTGTGCCCATCTCTCTTTCCGTTTTCTCTCTCTTTTTCTCTCCCTCTTTTTTTTTCTCTCTCTCTCTCTCTCTCTCTTTCTCTCTCTCCTTCTTGAAATATACATTTATGTACGTTCGAATAATCAGAGGTCGGGTAACAAAATGTTAGAATTGCCGCTGGATGTTCCATCATATTCTATTACAATCTAATTTAATTACGTAAATCAATTATATAAATTATAAAAACAATGTGTTTTAAGAATTCTATTCATAATTTTTATTTAGATTATTATTATCGATGAAAGTATTTTAAATACATCTGGAAATCTAAAAAACAATCACGAGTGTATATTTGCGAATATTAATTTATTAGAAGCTTTAAAACAAATTAATTATGTAAATTTGAAAGACGCGTGATGTTTGGGGAACTTTGGAATGGGTATATATATGAGCTGATAATTTTATATAAAAAGAGAGCGGTTGAAACGAATAATATAGTTTCGGTTTAAGACAGACAGTCAGAGAGATACATACTCTCCATGATTAACAGATTTCTATGGGTATGGTTAGTAAGGATTTTAAGAATAATCATTGATTTTATTTTTGGTTTTAAATTTCCCCAGCAATTTCCTGGTTTAGCGTCATAATAATCCTTCGCTATACAAAGCTGTTTGTGGATTAAGATTATACGGCGTTATAGATTTCCTTAAGCCGTTGTCTCTTTATAAACGCTGCTCCTTATTTTACGGTAAGTTCCATAGATGCTGTCGCGGCCACCTTTTCATCCGAAATCCCCGGAGGTTCTGCAAAGAAGAAGAAGATGAAGTAGAATATGAGTGATGATGTTGTGCGTTGTCCATCTAGCCATCTATTCGGGTTTTAATTTAATTTTAAATGCGAGCGTCGCGGTTCACAAAAATAACAACAAAAAACAACATAACATATTAGGCTACAAAAAACAAATATCGACCGACTCATTAACGCTGGTCTTCGAGTGACTTTTGGCCTTTGTAAGGTGACTCATTAGTATAAACACTAGATTGCTATTTCTGCAGATTTTACATGCTAAATTTGTTTTCTTTAATATATTTTTGACAATTTCTTTCAAAATACAAATTTTAAGCCTCTAAGCCCTTAATAATGAAGATGATAAAATATTAGAAGTTGTGTGCTAATTTTAGTCATAATTCCTAGTCAAAGGACGTTTCAAACATTTGCTGAATTTTATTTATCATTGTCTATTGTTCGCCTTATTGACGTTGGGTTAAAGGAATGTTATAAATTCCAATTTCTCTCAATTATATGTAAACTGCCTTCAAACCAACATACCATGTATAGAGATGGCGTACACGTAACAAATCCTTACAAATCAATGGAGTTAAAGTGGCAAGGTTCCTTCTGCGCCATTCCCCTGAGTGTTTTTGGCCTTCACCAACTTCGTATGAACGGCTGAACCTTGCCGCTCTCGGTGTTGGGGGTAAACATCTGCAATCCTGCAGGTCAACAAATAGCTGCGACTAACGACGGGACTTCATGCGGGCCAGACACCCTGAGGCACGATGTTCGTGAGCTCTATTCAGAAGTTCTACTCGCCCCAAAACAAACAAACAAACAAACAAAAAGCAACAACATAATTTTGCCAACGATACACGTATTTGATCTGAGTAGTTGGTTCTGCCTTGTTGTCGATAAATATTTGATATCTTCTTATGTGGTGGAAAGATTTGTGTTATTTTGAACGTTCAGCTCTGCAATAGCTGCCTAAATGTTTGCGATTAGTTTTGTCTAACATTTCAATCGGTATACCATAATACGCCGTATTATCTTCGCCCTGTTCAATTATTGTGGATATTTATTTTATTTTCAACTATTGCGGATTATTTTCTTTTCCTGTTTTATTTTGCAAATATTAATTTGTTTTTATTTTTGTGGATTATACCATCGTTCAAATTATCCTGGTGCACTTTGGTATGCCTTTATCGGGGCGGGTGTGGTGAATTTATCATGAGGGGTGGAGGTGGGAGTAATAGGTTTTACGTTGTCATGATGCCCACGTGGTAATTAATCATGCTTTATATTTCTAAAAAACAATTTTATGAAAAATAAAGAAAATTTCTAATGTATTTCGTTTGAGTTTATTATTTGTTAATTAATATTTTCAAAATAAAACTTTAGAATATATTTCAATTCGATTTGTAATAGTTACCACAAAAAACAAAAACAAAAAAAACGAACAAATTATTATTCGCAAGAAACAAACAAACAGGGCAAAATAATACGGTGTATTATGTTTACCCTTACACCGGTTGCAATACGAGACGAAACTAATCGCAAATATTTGGCAGCCATTATAGAGCTGAAAAGTTCAAGATAACCAACTTTTCACTTTGGTTGTGCACTGAAAAACAAAACAAAGAACTGTACGATCTAACGCAGCGAATCACCAATGCATAACACAAGGATGGAAGCGAATTAATGGCGATTGTTGAAAAAGAAATATAAACTTAACTCACTTCCCATATCGCTTTTGTCCGTAAAACTTGTTAACTGGAAAATAAAACAGAAATAATTATCAGTGATTTATATAGTTCGACATGAAGCCACAAACTGTGTCTCGTATACAGACAAACACACATGCATACGTATGTAGTACGAAAATCATTACTGTATGTGTTTTAATATGCAATAATCAGTTAGAATAATAAAAAAAAAATTATAAACAAATAAATAAAGGTACTGATATCGATCCTGAACCAGTTTTCGCGAGGTTCGACTCGGAAGCGTTCGGCTGTCCTACGCAAACGCCCGAGTGTTGACGAGCCGAATGGTACCAGACGACAATTTTGATACGGTGCTGTGTCCTGTGATTGTAAGTTATATTTTCAATAAATTTTCTAAAAGAAACAACAAAAAAAAACCAAGCAAAACATAGCGAAGTTACTGTTATCAAATAAATTGTTTTTTATTTTGATACGTTGCTGCGTCCTATAATTTTTAGTTATAGTTGCAAGAATTTTTTTAAACAACAAAAAAAAACAAGCAAAACAGAGCGAAATTACTGTTATCAAATAAATATTTTTAACCCTAACCCTTAATCCTAATTCCTAACCCTAACCCTAAACCCTAAACCCTAACCCTAACAACCAAAAACAAACAAAACAAGCAAAACATTATTATCATAGGACGCAGCACCGTATCAAAATCGTCGTCTGGTACAAATCGGCTCGTCAACTCTCGGGCGTTTGCGTAGGATACCCGAACGTTTCCGAGTCGAACCTCACGAAAACTGGTTCAGGATCGATATCAGCACCTAAATAAAATATTTTCGTAGAAGACACAAGATAATATTAGCTGGAATAAACCGATCTCCAGAAAAAATCAACTGGTAAGTGAGGCGTGTGTGTGTGTGTGTGTGTGTGTGTGTGTGTGTGTGTGTGTGTGTGTGTGAGGTGATGCGTAACATAAACTTTTGTTCTACTCAGCGTTGTCCGGGAGCAACACATTTGCCATTATTAACATTACTGTATTATATTTGGTAAGTAAAGGGTGGTGTTGGTGGTGGTGGTGGGGGTAACATGAGCTTTTGTTCTACTTGGAGTTGTCCGGGAACAATAATGTAAATTACAGTATTACATTTAAATCTCTAGACTATTTTTAATATCAACATCATTTCACGTCATATTATTGTGAAAGCGGGCGGGGGAACAGAATTACAAGGCATCAAGAATGTTATTGTGTTTTGTTCTATTCAGCATTGTCCAGGAGCAATAAATGTAAGATTCCAGCATTACATTTAAAAAGAATAGCTCCAGTAAATGACTTATTATTATTTTTTCCAACACATTAAAACAGGAGGGAAGAATGGGCTGAGCGGAGGAGAATGAGAGGGTTGAGGAGAGGAACGGAAAATAAAGAGATGGCTAGAGAGAGAGAGAGAGAGAGAGAGAGAGAGAGAGAGAGAGAGCAAGAAGGAAAGAGATAGAAGTTTTAATATAAAGATTTTACACACACTTTAACTTTTTTAATTTTTTATGACCCCGAACAACGCCGGTCGCCCTGTTCGTCTATTATATAAAGGGCAGTTGTCTGCTGTATGTATGTATGTATGTATGTATGTATGTATGTATGTATGTATGTATGTATGTATGTATGTATGTATGTATGTATGTATGTCCAGCTAAAAGTAAAAAAGTAATAAAAAACACACACAAATAAATGGTAAATTCTTGATCAGCTTTATCTCGGTTGTATATTATCTAACATTTAGAAAAAAAGTTATTCTTTGAGGGTAAACTATGCCAAGTTTTGTTAGAGGGGTAGGTTTTTTATTCCTTTTCTAATGTTAGTATCTACTAATTTGGAAAGAAATTACCGAGTCATTCTTCAGAAAAGGTCATAAGTCATCATTTTTTCAAATTTTAATTTTAGTAGACGCTAACTCCGGATTGAAATTATCGTTTCTTACGTTTTTCTTCGGGGGGGGGGGGGGGTACAGACATTCGGAAAGGGTGTTGTCCGGAAGTCATAATAGTAATAATATCATATCATATCTGGTAAGTGGTAGAGGTTAGTCAATCTAAAGAGCTCAATATCCTGGATAGAGCAGGTATGTTTACACGCGCGTTGCCCTAAAAAAAATATTTGTGTTTTGTTATAATATTTTATACCAGAAAAGCTACTCGGCATTTCCCGGGAGTCATAATAGTAATATTACAGTATTACATTTGGTAAGTGGTACATACTAACCCGAAAGTGCTCAATATCTTATATAGAGCCGATGTGTTTAATCGTAGTGCTACCCGGGAGAAAAAAAACATCTTTGGTTTTATTATGATGTCATGTACTAGAAAAAAAATTGGTGTTGCCCGAGAGACATCACAGTAATAATACAGTATAATTTCTGGTTAGTGGTATAAGTCAGTACATCCAAAGTGCTTAATATCTTGAATAGAGTAGGTATGTTTAAACACCGTACAGTATTATTTTGCAAAAGTGCTCAATACAATAGATAGAGAAGGTGTGTTTAAACACCGCGTTGCTTGGGATAAAGAACTTTACAATATTTTTATAATGTTGTATAGAAGAAAAAGTACTTGGCGTTATCCGTGAAGAAGAAGAAGAAGAAGAAGAAGAAGAAGAATAATGATAATGATAATGATAATGATAATAATAATAATAATAATAATAATAATAATAATAATAATAATAATAATAATAATGATACAATATTACATTTGGTAAGTAGTACATCTTAGGGGAAAAGTTCAATATAATAGATAGAGCAGATGTGTTTAGACACGACACTGCCAGAGATAAATAACTTCTCTGTTTTTTTATGATGTTGTATACTAAACAAAGAATATGATTTAGTAAAGGGGGCGTTTTGTTATACATTCTCTAATGTTATTATCGACTCATTTATCGCAGGAAATGACTCGGAAGTTTCACATCAAAATTAATAAACGCTAACTGGATTTTATTTATCGTTTCTTAATATTTTCTTCGGAAGGGATGGCTGTGGTAAGAAACTAGGAAAGTGTTGTTTTAGTAGTGATCTGGAGGCTTCCTTAATTTAAAAACGATATATGCTACACCCGTAAGGTATTTGAGAACATATTTAATCTTCATATTATTGTGGGGACAAGACATTAGGAATTGATCAGGACAATGTGTTCTACTCGGAGTTGTCCGAGATCTAAAATTGTAAGATTACAGCATTACTTTTGGTAAGTGGTATATATTAAATCTTTTCGAATTATGGTATTTATAAATATCATTTACCTTCATATTATTGTGAAATCGAGGTGGGAAAAAATAAGGAATTGACCAGGATCATTTATTTTCGCCGTTGTCCGAGATCAAAAATTGTAAGATTACAGTATTACTTTTGGTAAAGGATATATAGTAAATCTCTTCAGACTATTGACTTCATCAACATTACATATCTTCTTAATATGCTGAAAGGAGGGGCGGTGAAGAAATTAGGAATTGAGCGTAGCAATTTGTTCTACTCCGCGTTGTCTGGGATCAATAATCATTATCAACATTATTTCTCTTCATACTTTGATTTTAGCCGCACTTTTGGCAGTTCTGTGAAGGCCTCCGTACTAACATTACAGTACTATATTTGGTAATTAATGGAGGAGGTAACAGAAACTTCTGTTCAAACTCGGTGTTGTCCGGGAGCAATAAAATTGTCATTATGAACATCATTTTCCTTCATACTTTGATTATTAACATTACTGCATTATATTTAGTAAGTAAGGAGGGGTAACAGCATTGTCCAGGAGCAATAAATGTAAAATTACAGCATTACATTTAAAAGGGATAGCTATAGTAAAGGAATAGGAGAGAGGAATGGGCTGAGCGGAGGAGAAAAAGAGGGTTAGGTAAGAGTGACGGAAAATAGAGGAGAGGGAAAGAGATAAAGATAAAGAGACAAGAGAGAGAGAGGGAGAGAGAGAGAAAGAGAGAGACAGAAAGGGTTAGGGGAGAGTGACGGAAAATAGATGAGAGATGAAGATAAAGATACAAGAGAGAGAGAGAGAGAAAGAGAGAGAGAAAGAGATGGGAGAGATAGAAGTTGTAATGTAAAGATGCTACACACACTATTTAACTTTTTCTATTTTGTTTTTATGGTCCCGGACAACGCCGATAGCCCTGCTAATATATATATATATATATATATATATATATATAAATGTAGAAGTGTTTTTCTTTTCTTACTTCTATATTACCATCAAAACGTGTTACTGTTATTTAAATCAATAACACAACGTAATATTTTGACATTCTGTATATATATAGTACAGATACACGATTAAGGGAGAATCTTTTGAATGTGTAATTGGCATAACTATTTTTACAACAGTTTATAATAAATTAATATTTGGTATTATTAATTTTGAATTGTTTATTTTTAGTCTATATATGCAATAGTTGTGTCAGTATTAACAGTAATTAATTAAAGTTATTTCATAAATAAATCGGATAAATGACTAAAACACCTTAAGTTAAACTACCAACGCTCGCCATGAGCGAGGCATATGCGAGAAGAGAAAAATTGAGGGTGACGGTCCTGATCACTCTATCCATCCCCTCTTGTCCCCTCTCTCGCCCTCTTTACACAGTTTTTACACTTAACTTTTTAATTAGCTAACTAAATACCTTATTTATGAAGTTAAACAACAAACCTATTAAACAATAAGTTGGTTTATACACCTTATTGGGAAGCAATTAATTGGGAGGGGGGTGCATGGTATAAAAGACTGTTTCTACTCAGAGAACTTCATCTCCATAATTTTAACAGAAAACTTTGGTAAATTTGTAGATTAACAACCTCAGCTAAATTACCTCCTCCTTAAAAAATGAGATTCTACTTTTTACGGTCATTCTAACTTATTAGGCCAATAACTAATATATTTGTCAACACTAACCATGAGTCAACAGGCATATTCGTAAAACCACATGCAATCACTTAAAAAGTGGACTCCACTCAAAAAAATATATAACACACAGAATTTATCTCCAATAGCAAAAAAAAATGGTTAATTGCCATTAAATCCTAGAATTGCCCAGAAATAATGGATCGTTTTACGCTTAATTTATATGCAAAATTGATCCCCCATCTAAATTCTAAAATATTTTTCTTTTTCTGAGGGCACATATTTGAAGCAGAGATCGAAACCAAGATCTCTTAACAGTCTCATTTTTCTTTTATGTCTTTTAACCGGTGTTTAATGAACACACACTTAGTTTTTATGTCTTCCGACAATACCCACGATAAAACCACTTGTGCATCCACAACTAAAAGGATCTTTCCAACTAACTCAGTGGGGAACACCTTCAACAAATTAGGGATACATTTAAAGGCCAAAAATACCGCCATACACTCTAAAGAAGGTAGAGTCCTCTTGATTAACGGTTCCACCTTGGCTTTGGCGAATAGTAGATTTGCTGATCCCTTCTAGAACACATATGCCGCAAATCGAAATGCTCTCTCAGAAGCATCACAAAATATAATTAAATCGGAACTGGTAGAGTTATCCAGCACAGATCTTGGAAATTTCAAACTGTTCAACGAAACAAGCTCGCAAAATATCTTTCTCCAAATCTCCTGAGTATTTTCAGGTAAAAGTTCATCCAATTGTAATTTGGTTCTCCACAAACAACCGAGGAGTAATCTCCCCTTGATCGTGACAGGCAGGCACAGAGACAACGGATTGTATACACTGGAATTTTGGGACAATATTCCTCTTTTCGTATCCGCAGCCTTTTCTACCATTTCAAAGGAAACATGCATTTCATCCTTCACAGGATCGTACAAGTATCCCAACACGTTTTCATAAGGGGAATCATGTGTCACATAGCTATTATCACTCTTCATCTTAACTCTCAACATTTCGCTGTTGGAGTTGCAAGATCTTCAGGAGAAATTCCCTTCAGACATAACATGCATAGCGTCAGTATATAAATCGAGACGTGATGTTGCTAGTCTCAGTCTTTTCTATAGCGTCAGTATATAAATCGAGAAGAACTTCAGGAGAGTTGTGAGTCTTAACGAGATTATCGACATAAAAGTTATTGAGCAGCATTTCACTGAAAGGAGCATTAAGATACTTCTCCACATGATACTTAATTATAAAATTAAGTATGAAGGGACTGGCTACAAAACCAAATATAAGGGTTCTGTAACAAAAACACACAATTTTCTCATCAATCTTGACGAAGAAACAAAATTGATTCTTGTCCCTCTCGGAGTTCAATTTGATCATCAAGAAGGCCTTGCGCACATCGGCAAGCAGAACATATCGGTCAGCTCTGAACTTCAAGAGATCCAACATATCTGTGAACAGATTTACACCTGGGTAGACGCAATCATTAATTGAAGGACGCCCACCAGTGCGTAACATACAATTGAATACCGGCCTTATTTTTGTAGTACTTTGACTATCTATTTTTACGACTGGTCTATGGGGAATCCAAATGAACTTGTTAAAATCATCAGGCTCCACCTCTATCCTCTCAACAATACCCTCGGCCTCCTGCTCCAAAAATACTTTGACGTAGTCCTTGTACGAATTCTGCTCATTTAATTTATTAACTACTCTATCTAATACATTTAAAGCTACTCTAAAATTCGAGGGAACAGATGCTAACTTATCCTCATCCCAAGGAAGATCCACAAAGTAAGAACTCTCCCGATAAGATATAGAATTCCGAAAATCTTTCAACTTATTAGCGTCAAATTCGCTAACAGAATTCTCAAAAATGCCCAAGTTCTCAAGACTGAACATTTTTCTAAACTTCTATCAACTGAGGAATCACTGAAACTATCTATCGGATCAAAATATTTTGATGGAGGATCTAAGACATTATACACATATGTCATGGGACAATCAGAATAACTTGAAATTACCTGATTGTAATTCGATCTTTGTGTCTCTCTATTGGAAGAATCAACACTATTAAATCTAAAGTCAGAAATATCACCAAAGGGAACCAATTCTTGGGACAATTAAAAAGCATTACCCTGGAGACAACTGACCGAATTCAAGGGTACCAAAACTCTCAAAGCGTCCACTCCCAACAACCCATGCACAGTTATGGTATCGTTGTGAATATCAGCAACCTTTTAATCCATGTAAATGGAAATCCAAATTTACATCCCCCTCCACCAGGAAAGGTACATCATATTCCTTTTGGGAGCATTTAACTAATAAACAGATTTGACCCAAACTCTTCTGGGATGAACCCAAAAAGGTCTTAATCAACAATTCTTTACTACACAAATGTCATGTCGGCAGTGGAACTTATTGCACACCTTGCTGGAAAGGTAAGGCCGCTGACTACCGGTGTTTAGCAAACAATTAAGCTTGCATTCAACATTATTGAAAATAGCAGCTCCCTCTACAATGGGCAAAATGAACTGTCCTTCATAGATCTGTAAACAAGGATTTGTATTCACAGACGCCTTGTCAAAATCAGGACACAACGAACCCACATGGTCTTTCTTGTTGCATTTCCAACAAGGATCCAGCAAACCCAAGCTTGCCTTACACTTGGCCCTAGGATGATCAGGGTCAGAACAACTTTTGCACAACTTATTTTTTAGACATTGTTGGAGTCTGTCCTGTAAAGTAGGAAAACGTCTGCAATAATATGCACTATGTGCGTTGGTTTTACAAAAATTACATCTGTAAAATAGTGAGGAAGCCTTGGCATGAAAATTTCTCAGAGTCGACACATTTCTATTTCTCATAATGTTCTGTGATTTGCCAGGAACAATATTTCTATTACCAGAATAATGTTTGGTGGGAGACCTATCTGGGGTTTTTATAATTTCTAAAGTTCTAATGACTTCAGAATAATTATCAAACATTTCATGAAGAGAAGGATAATTATTTCCTACGGCTTGAATAAGTTCTCTTTTCAAAACAACGGGTAGTTTCTCAAAGATTATGTAACTCATAAATCCTCCAAAAAATTCAAATTAAAGGAATTCTTTAATTCGTAAATTTGGCTCTTAATCTTAGTCAAAAACATTTTAACAGAGTTGATGTCATATTCTAGAATCAACTTGGTTTCTGTTATGGATTTAAATATACTATTAATGATATGCTCTTCATCCAAAAATGCTTTATCTAAAATATCCAACGAAATTTGATAATTTGCGTCAGAAATAGAAAGATGAATAATTATTTTCTGGGCATATCAGAAATATATATATATATATATATATATATATATATATATATATATATATATATAAGTAAATCACTCTAGACTCCGCAAGCAAGCATTCCAACCCCACGGCCACGAGAAATTACCGCGTGAAGAAAGAGAATGAAGTTCTATTTATGCCTAAATAAAGCGTGCACAGACAATAGACTTATCGAGAGTGTTCAACGAACGTTGTCTGAACATGACATATAGCTACGTGACAGTCTATTTTTAACTCCCCGAACAGGGCTCAACTTCAATTTCTTAAAAGAGCTTATAACAATATTTATTTAAGTAAATATTAAATTATTTTTCACCTACATACGCCGACGTGTCCAACTTTTGTTATCATCAGCGTAGGATATTATAATTTCAAGATTCAAACCCACTTACAGAATCACTCTTGACTCCGCAAGCAAGCATTCTAACAACATGTAATTACCACGTAAAGAGGGGGAATTAAGCTCTATCCATGCTTAAACAAAGCGGGCATCGACAGTAGACTTATCGAACGTTGTCGGAACATCATGTATCTTTAAATAATAATCTCTTGTAATGATAGAAAGATCAATATATTGGATATAGCAATAAATTCAGAAAATGAATGATGACAATAAAAGTTATACAATTACAATATTTATTAAATCATCAGAAGTTCAAAAACAAGTAGGGATATCATTATCCTTAATCCCTTCTTGTTTTTTGAACTTCTGATGATTTAATAAATATTGTACTTATACAACTTTTATTGTCATCATTCATTTTCTGTATATATATATATATATATATATATATATATATATATATATATATATATATATAAAGACAGGCTACGATAAAAATCATCCTTTGGTAAAAATATTAAAGACATAATGGACAATATTAAAGATGCGAGACTTTATTTTAAAAGAAGAAACTCTTTTAAAACTCTCACGTTCAAACCTGTGCTACAAAAGAAATCGGACATTAAATATTTTCCAACAGGATGACCCATCGGCTTATTAATTCATTTCGCCGGCAACGGCTCATTTCGCCGTCGTCGTTGATACAGTAAATACCAACCATGAGGATGAAAAAGAAAAAAATGTCTATTCACTGAGGAAGGTTTGTTTTGGAACCAAAATATATATGAAATAATGTTTAATTAAGAAAAAAAGTCTCGCATCTTTAATCTAGTCTATTATGGCTTTAATCTCTCTCTCTCTCTCTTATTTATATATATATATATATATATATATATATATATATATATATATATATATATATATATAAAGATACGCGATGATAATAAAAATAATGACTTAACATGAGGATGTGACTTAAAAAACTATTCTGTACTTTTCACCTAACAATTTAGTAAACAAAAGATGCCGTAAAAATTCAATTAAAAACAGTACATAATAGCTAACAAAGCCCTCTCTCTAATATTAAAAATGAGCTTCTAAAAATGACGTTATTATTTCAACACGATCCGTAAACTGCAGAAGTAACCCTCCTTTTTATTTTTATAAAACTCAAACAAAGTCATCCACTGTTTACTTTTTACTATAACAAAACATATAATCATTTAATAACTGTTAAGCATTTTTTTTACTAAAAACAATCAGAACATTGTTTACTTAGTCTCAACGAATGTTTTTTTATAAAACCAAAAGTATACGAAGTCTAACACTGTTTTCTTTTTACGAAAACGTAATAACTCGACAGCACCTTTTATGTCCGCCTCTGACCGCCACCAATCACAATCATAGATTTATCTCACGTGACTCAAATTAACCAATCAATCGCAACCATTTAAAAATAAAGAGAATTGACTGCCTACAATTTAAAAAAAATACAATTCGATGCTTATTTTTACGCCCCTACCCCTGAATATTGACCGATGTTACAATATGTTTTTCTTTTTGGTTCATTTTTATTTTTATTTTGTTACTTTTAAAAATAGAATTAACGTTGATGGATTTTCCCCACATTAAAAATCAATTCTGCTCTCGATTTAAGTATTTTTTCTTTTCGGTTTCTTTTACTTTTTCTTTTTTGCTTTCCAAAATACAAGTTCGGACTAAAGTAAAAATTGCCGCAGTTTAGAAGGATTTCCCTTTCACTGACCGATGATAGGAAAGATTAAGTATAGTATAACAGATACTACACTTTAACGTTAATTCTATTTCGAAATTTTAAAAAAAACTAACGACACAATCCGTTCTTGTTCATTCTATTTTGAAATGTAACAAAATAAAAATAAAAAATAAGCCGAAAATAAAAAATATTTTAGTCGGCTAATATTCAGGGGGGGACGTAAAAACAACACCGATTTAATACAGACGATTCTCTTTATTTTTAAATGGGTGCTATTTATTGGTAAGTTTAAGTCACGTGAGACAAATCCTTGATTGTGATTGGTGGTGGTCACTAGCGGTAAGAGTTGGTCAGAGGCAGACATAAAACGTGCCACCCTGTAATAACTTTTAAGAACTTTTAAAAACTAAAACAACCTGAAAATCGTTTACTTATTTATAAAACCAGAAACATACGAAGTCTACTACATTTTCTTTTTACTAAAACAAAACTGATAATCACATAATCATTTTTAATTATTTGTCTTTTATACTAAATACAATTTGAAAATCGTTTACTTCGTATTAACGATTTTTTTATAAACCTAGAAACATACGATGTCTGCCACATTTATATTTTTACTAAAACAAAATAGATAATCACGTAATAACTTTTAAGAACTTTCTTTTTTTTTGCTAAAACCAACCTGAAAATCGTTTACATAGTTTTAATTAATTTTTTTATAAAACTCACAACATATGAAATTTTTAAGAAAAGGTTACTTATGAAGAATCTAGTAGTCAGGCTAAGACGCCATTTTGAATATGATATTAGGTGTTCGGTAATTTATTCAAGCATTCTG
>OY744535.1:61504798-61524798 GCA_963556195.1 Sepiola atlantica | reverse complement strand
ACATCACTTCATAGCTTAACTTAAACACTTCATAGCTTGATTTAATCACTTCATAGCTTGACTTCATCACGTGATAGCTTGACTTCATCACTTCGTTGCTTGGCTTCATCACGTGGTAGTTTGACTTAATCACTTGATAGCTTGACTTTATCACTTCGTAGCTTGATTTCATCACTCTATAGATTGACTACATCACTTCATAGCTTAACTTAAACACTTTATAGTTTGATTTAATCACTTCATAGCTTGACTTCATCACGTGATAGCTTGACTTCATCACTTCGTAGCTTGGCTTCATCACATGGTAGCTTGACTTAATCACTTGATAACTTACTTACTCACTTGATAGCTTAACTTCACTACTTCATAGCTTTACTTCATAACTTCGTAGCTGGACTTCATAACTTGATAGCTTGACTTCATCACTTCATAGCTTGACTTCATCACTTCATAGCTTGACTTCATCACTTCATAGCTTGACTTCATCACTTGATAACTTGACTTCATCAATCGTAGCTTGACTTCACTTCGTAGCTTGGTTCTCTCACTTCATAGCCTGACTTCATCACTTAATAGCTTGACTTCATAGATTTATAGCTTGACTTAATCACTTCGTAGCTTGACTTAATCACTTGCTAGCTTGACTTCACTACTTCATAGCTTTACTTCATCACTTCGTAGCTGAACTTCATCACTTGATAGCTTGATTTCATCACTTCATAGCTTGACTTCATCACTTCATTACTTGACTTGTAAAAAAGTGTTCTTTCGGGTGAGCGGGATTTCGTTTTGGTTAAAGGATGAACTTAGCGAAACCGAGATTCTCTATGAAACTATTCGTCACTAAAAATAGCAACACGCTTCACCTTAAAGCGAACGGAATAAGAAAAGACAAATACAAAGAGAATAAGAAGAACAAATAATAGAAACATCATTTACCTGTAATGAACTGGAAATAGTAAATATATATTCAAAAACCACCAGGTCTTCATTTACTGCAAATACACCAAACAGCCAGGTAAATCCTAATAATGGTGTTAAAATTCCAATAGCACGAGCACCGGTTCTTGAACGAGAAAAGAAACAAATAAAAATAAGGATAGGAAAAATTAAATTTTACGAGGTGCGTTCAGAAAATACAGTTGTTTGTTGCATTATTCCTGTTAACTAACGTCATCTTAGGATTTGGTTAAGAATTATAATTGTAAGACTATCGACATGAAAATACACTATAAAAATATATAAAGGAATAAATGAAACAAACAAAGGTTATTTTTGTTTCAAAAATTATAGTACTAAATAAATCCAAAATGGCTATAGTTAAATGGAATAATGCACCAGAAAAAATGTCTTAGATTTTATCGGGTAAGTGTGAGGCCACATTTTGTTTGTTTGACTCATTTAAAAGAAATGAACGCCACAATCCCTTTCAAATAAACGGAGTGATATTCATTGGTTGATTTTTGCTGATTCTCATTTTTAGGTTATTATTTTAGAATGTATCCATATTACCAATCTACCAGACCGGAATAAGTATATTTTGAAAGAAATTGGAGCAAAGCACCAGCTACAACAATACTAATATGGATCGGTTAGATTAAAAGCTATTTAGGTAAAATTTTAAAAATCTGACCGACTTTATTTTATATATGAGATACATAATAGATTAGCGTACACCGTAGAAAGTGCACTGTTGGTTTCCTCATTGAAATTAAACTTTTTGAAATCTCCAAAATACTATGAAATGCAAGAATTGATCATTTTATTTTATGGTAAAAATACAAGTGAAATATTAATTATAGCTTTATTTTGAATAAAGTAATTCAATAAAAGCAAGTCTCTACGGTGGACAAAACCGAAGTTATCGCCCAAAGTATGACTTTTACTTTTTTCGTGACTCTGACCTTTGACTTAGATATCCCAAAATGAAATCACTTCTAAGTTAGATCGTGACTGATATTTTGAACAAGTTTAGTTACAATTGCTCAAGCGATATGAACAAACAAACAAACATACTGCGTCAAGTTTGGATGAATTACCTCCCATTGATTTGGCGCATGCGTAGTCGCGGTCATTCGCTCGTGTTAACGAATTAAAGGAAGGAAGACGATCACAACTGTTATATAATGACTTACCTTAGTCGTTCTTTCACATTTTCCCGTAACATTCGGCGGGTAGAGAGAAGTGCCTTTACAATGAATATTACGCAGACAATGTTAGCCTGAAAAATTAAAAACGAAATAAAACAAAGTTTCACAAAATATATTGTTTTTTACATTTTTTATTTAAAAAGTTCTTATTTTTGCAGTAATTACCCCCTTCAAATACTAAACTATTTACACTTTTGATTCAACAAAATGATCCCCTAACACTCACCCGAACCCTTTATCCGTTATCACTGCTTCACAGCATAGCCGATCAAGTATGGAGTTAGAAGGAAAGTCATTAAATCCCAAAGAATGAGATTCAAATAATAGACGGAGATATAAGAATATATCTGGTGTGGTGACATGTGTATGCATGTGTGTGTGCGTCCGTACCGTACGGAAGTGTAACCACAGAAGGGTGGATGTTACAGCGGTCGAAACGTTGTGATGATAACACTCAAGATGAGAAATGTAGTCCGAATAAGCAAAATTCTACAAATTTACTGTTTAGTCTTTTTTTGTTAGTTTGTCTGTTTTATTTATATGAAATATAAACATCCATGGATTTGCTATGTAGATTCTGCTATCATTTCTTGAATTGGGCGCCGAAATTCCTGGCACCGACCTTGCTCCTTAGAGCAGCGAATATAGACGAGGTGAAATTACATTGATCAGGTTATTGTGTTAGGTCACCCATGGGGTTTATTAATGAGAAAATCTATTTCTCGTAACATATCATTAAATAAGTCTCGGGTCTTACACATAGAATGTGGCACTAATAAACAGTCGAGGTGATTTTTATAAAGTATTAACCTTCAAATTTGAGCCCAATCTGATTATTAGTTTACAAATTACATCCATTTCAGTGACGCTACAGTTGCATATTTTCAAAACGATTGAAAAATCTGAATTTCGTGTATCGATAAAGCATTGCTTTCTGATGAAAAAGAATACTGTTAAAGCAACGCTTTATAAGCTTAATAAGTGTTATTTGGACTCCGCTCCGTCGAGAAAAAATGATTAAGATGGTCTTGAAGTTACGTGAGAAGTCAGTTTATTCACCAGGGTGCACTAACATTTGTCCATGAGAAAGCTCTGTTTAAAGTGGGTGCCGCGTTTGATCACAGTCGATCCAAATCAATGTTTTAGACAATTGAGATTTTGACGCCAGAGTAAGCCGGTCGAAATGTTATTACTCGCCCTACTGCGGCTATGTTGACCGATGGATAGCGACCACGCTCTGGAGTTTTACTATATTTTCTGAAGATTGGTAAATAAAAAACAGTTTTTGTAAATAAATCTTACAATTGTTAAAATGTTCAACAATACTAATTACTTAAGTGATATGAGACAATATCGGAAATCTAGTTGTCTCATAGAAGACAATATTGAAAGAGTGAAATACGCACCTTTTGAGATGTTACCGCAACCAATCACACAAAACTCTTTTCTAGGCCTTTTCTATCTTCATTTTGAAAATAGTGTTCTTCAGACTACACTAAATCGTACCACTATTAACTGTCTATCCCAACTTTTTCCTGGCTTTGAAGTTTAATCTACATGTGATGATGAGGCCCAAATTTGAGGTCATTCCTTCATTGTCATTTCTCTCAAGTCTTGAACGCGGCGGTCGGGCCTCTTTAAGCCTTGGTTTGTCTTGAAATGATTCTACATTTCTCTCTCTTTTTATTAGTATGATAATCTCCTTACAGCAAGTGGCTTCATGCTTTGTCTGGAGCAACTTCCATAAAAAAGTCTACTTTGACACAGATCGGTAGTACCTACCAGGTTCCCTATTATGGGTTAAATAGAATCTTTACTGACTATAACACGAAAGGAAAACATGAAATCTTTAACCATTTAAAACAAAATATAATGTAAAAACACTTTAAGCTGACGATGATGACGAAAAGTAACACAATAATTCTATACGACATGATGTCATATCTATAATTCGCACATTTATGAAAAAAATGGAAATATATTTTAGAATACAGATATTGAGTGTATTTAGAGTTTTTATGAAACCTCTACACTGAAGGGATGGGATTTTGCTCATTTTATGATATATCGTAACAATTATGAATTATATTTTTTAAACATTAAGTAATAATTACTTTATTGAAATATGTTTGAAAAACAAATAAATCTAAGAGAAACATCAAACTACAAACCAGGATGATTATCAAAGCAGGTACGATGAAGGACCAGATGGCGTTATCTTCAGAAGTTAACCAACAGCTGCGAAGGAAAAGAAACACACGGAAATTAGATGAACTAGTGCATGTAGTTACAAGGTTAAAAACAAATTGAGCTCGACTTTAACATCATAGACTTCAAAGCGGCTTTTGACCAAGTGTGGCGGAAATCACTATGGAAAATGCTAACGGGTGATTCCGAATTGGTAGTAAAATGACAAACACGGTGTAAAATTTATACAAAGACACAGAATGTCATTAACGGACATATCACAAATTGGGTTTCGGCATTTTTGAGATTAGGTTTGATCATTTGTACTATTTGGATTATTCGGACTACTCTTCTAGTCGTGAATGTTATTCTCACAACGTTTTGGCCGATGTAACATTCGACCTTCGAAAATCTTCATGTCGAACGCGGGAATCTGTCAACAAGGACCCATGACGCAACGGATATAAATGCTAAGTAATAATCAGTTCTAAGTGACAGTCTTCTGGAGGTTGAAGGTTCAATCCTCAGTCCGGGCGATATATAGACTACATTTACGAATTACTTAGGACTTCTACCCGGTCATCACTGATGGAACGAGAGAAAGCTATCCCCGTGGATTAAAAAATGGGTTCCGTTCGAAATTCCGTACAGATTCCCGAGTTCAAGATAAAGATTCCATAGTTAGACAAGACGCTCTCGAAGAAGAAGGTCGGAGGTTACATCGGCCAAAACATTGTGAGAATAACATCCAAGATGAGAACAGTAGCCGGAATCATCCAAATAGTACATAACACTAATTGGTTTGAAGCAACTATATGGGTACGCTAGGCTTGTCTCATCTCCCACCCTCTTCAACATGTTCGTGGAATTTGTAATAAAAGAACTGAAAAGTCTGAAATCAACACTCGTGTTTAGCAATGAGCTATCTACTAATATTCGTTATGCTGATGACACCGCACTCGTTGGCGATGTCTTCGATAAGTTGAAGTTCTTGACATCTGAGCTTGAAACCTTTTGTAAGAAATGGAGGATGAAAGTGAACCCAGGCAAATGCAAAAGATTTTCCTCTTCTGGAGATAATATCTCAATAGACAATAAAACGGTTGAAAAAAACTGAACATGTGTTTCTTGGCTCAGTGGTCCAAGGATCATCATCTGAAATTAGCAGAAGAATACGAATAGCAACTTCTGCATTTGCACGTCTAAAAAAGATATGGAACAGGAAGGACATAACACCTATGAAGTTAAGACTTTACAATGCAGTAACAGATCCTATTGCTGTATATGCAAGTAAAACATGGACTATACTGACAGAGCATGAGCGAAGGCTCGATGTCTTTGAAACGAAAGATTTAAGAACTATGCTTGGAATAACTTTGTGAGCTGGACTAAGAAATGGAAATATCAAAATGAGGCTTTAATATTAAAGGATCCACCGACAGCGTTATTCGAAAAAAAAAGAAAAAGTAAATTTGTTTGACTTGCTAAACATTTGTTCACGAAATAAAAAAACACTATTCCTAAACAAGAGGGTTTGTTATATTAACATCAACACAATAGTTGAATAAAATGAAATAATGACAAAATATAGTACACTAGCAGGTACCCGTAACTAGGCGTTGCCCGAGAGAAATGTAAATAAATAAAATAAAATGTGTAAACAGGCGACCGACGGCAAACAGGTCACAACGGATAGTTTTAATGTAAACAAACAAAAAACAAATGTCGCTTTTGATTTGTGGAAAATCTATGTACCCACGAAAATGTTTACCTCGAAGTGTGACAAAAGTAGAAATTGGCACAGTGTAGAAGGATCTTTCATTCGTTATTGTATTTTTACTGTTAGTTTGTATTATCCCAGGGTAAAAGATGTAGGTGCTTCTACAGAATTTGAACCGAGCCGAACAAAACAGACGTTTGCCTAACTAAACTTAAAACTTACCCAGTTTCAGATTATTTTAGTGTTCCCCAAACCTCGCCCCCCCCCCAAAAAAAAAAACAGTTTGGTTTAAATTTCTGTAGAAGTACCAATATTTTTTTGTAAATAAATAAAACGTAGAATTATGTTTAGATTTTGATTCTTAACTCTTGTTTTTGTTTAGTTTTTAAGCGAATTGTTATTGTTATTTTGTTTAAATATAAGTTTATTTAAATAAAAATAAAATTGATATTAAATTAATTAATCCGTAAAATATTGTTTAGGTCACTTCTACCTAACTTGTAATCATTACGTGTGCGAAAGATGTAAGAAAAGTTGTGGACGGCTTCTTGCTGGCTGGCGGCAACATGCAAAAAGTTGTTTTTTTTACTTCACGATGTAAATGGAATTTTTTTTGTACTTTCATAAATGAGTCTGGAAGAAAATATGTAAGTGCTTACGGGACTTACGGGTAATGTATATTTAATCAAATAGAGTTAAAGTTATTAAAATATCAACACGTTCAGCGTTATTATAAATGTTGGTCAGTCATCGCTCATTGGCTGGTTCTTGAATCCTGAAACCGGTGTTTCTGTTTTTTGTTCTTTGTGAAATAATAGGTCTGTACGCTAGACGGTGTTTTTGAGTTTTGTGAGATTACTTAATTGTTAGCGGGAATATAATTTGCTACCCATTCTTTGTTTACTTAGATTGGAGAGGCTTACAATAGGCGGGACTGGTAATAACGTTTTTGGAATAGCGTTTAAAAGTAATTTTAATTTTCTGGAAGCACGGTTGAACTTAGTAAACGACTTAAGTGATGTGTTTTGATGCGTGTGGTGCATTATTTTTATAGTCTACTTCGAATTGATTTCGGAGAACAAAAACGTCTTAACTTTATATAGAATATTAATAAAGCATGCAAATGAGCTAACTTTACTATTGAATTCACTTTATGGACTTTTACACCAGCATACGGAAGACACGCATTTCACAGCGGCTGCAAAATGCTACCGACAATATTTGAAATATAAAACGATTACTCGGAAAATACGAGACAAGAAGCGACTAAGAAATCTTTTTTTTCTGATCCAGCATCCAAAGGAACAACCCTAAAAAATGAAAGCTCCCCGGTTTCGCCCTAGCCTGAATAAACCAATGCAGATATTAAAGGTTGAATAAAAAAAATATATGCATTTTTTTCCTGACATTTTGAGCGGATATTACACAAGATGGAGAGGTAACCGAGGAAGGAACTTACAATTTTCCGTTGCCAAATCCTTTTGTCATCGTGCTGGCGAGACTGATGGCAACAATTACGGCCGGTGCAACTGGGGAAGACAGCAAACGAATATGTCAAATAATAAAATAGAGGAAACATTAAAAAGTAAATAAATGAACAATTAAATCGATAAAAATTACAGGTAAAATCGATAATGAAGTTGTGACACAACATCTAAAAGAATTAATATTATTAACCCATTAATGCCTATTTTTTTCCATAATTTATTATCACGAATCTTTTGTAAATACAATATAATTTGATACAAAATATCTACTTTCAAAGATTTACTTGACTTTAAAGGATAAAGCATACATTTATAATATACATAAATTTGGGTTAGTTATAAGGACTAAATCCTTATAAGGAGAGATTTTACCGACAACAGTTTGATCGAATGATAGATAAAACTGATTGCATAATTCCACTCTATATTTTCACAATATACTAAAAACTGAGGCATCAGTGTTGCCAATATACATAAGAGATTAGGTGTAATATTTGAAAGACACTCCAATCTTTATGACTAACTTTAGATAACAGTAAATATCTCTGAAAAATACACATGTTGTTGAACTATGCTAGGCGACACGTTGAGTTTTAGGTCTTAGGCTTATTTTTAATTCATACCGTCGGATTTATTTTATCCGTTTATTTGTCATATATATGTGTATATGAATTTAAAACAATTCATTTAGATGTAAATCTAAATGAATAAATGCGAACATACTAGTACTATATATATATATATATATATATATATATATATATATATATATATATATATATATATATATATATAGTACCAGTAACATATATATATATATATATATATAGTACCAGTAACATATATATATATATATATATATATATGTGTGTGTGTGTGTGTGTGTGTGTGTGTGTGTGTGTGTGTGTGTGTTACTACAGTTTGAAACGCCGTTAAAATGATAAAGTTTGAAAATTGAGAAACCAGGCAACTTAACGCGTGATTTTGGAAAATAAATTAGATATTTATTAAATCAATTTTTTAAATCAAAATTTTCGGTTCTATAAAACCCTATTCACGGTAATACCGACAATATTTTTTTATCGTTTTCTTTTTTTCTACCTCATGGTCGAAGTCTTACGGCGTAGCCGAAGATCGATGATCTTCTGGTGTTATCGAAGAGACTGTTTTTTATGTCTGATCTGTAGTGAAGCGCGCTGGCGTGCGTGTGTATAAAAATGAGATAGATGTTACTACGGTTTGAAACGCCGTTGAAATGATAAACTTTGAAAATGGAGACACCAGACAACTTCATTTAATAAATATTTCATTTATTTGACAAAATCACGCGTTTAGTAAACTAAGGTGTTTTGATATGACTATAGTTCGGATAAACAAAAAACGTGTGTGTATATATATATATATATATATACTGATATACTTGTTCGGATCAACAAAAAACTATATATATATATATATATATATATATATATATATATATATATATATAGTTTTTTTATTTATCCGAACTATAGTCATATCAAAACACCTTAGCTCTGCTTAATTCAATTATACACTAAGATATTTTCAAATACGGTATATATAGACACAGAAAACCTTACTAAATACTCTCAACGCTATAAATTATTTGCATATTTATTTTTTAACCATTGTTTTATTCACTTATAATTTGATTCTGCTATTTTATTATATATACGAAAAAAATTTCTTGATTTTAATGTCTTAGTTATTATCAGTCGTAATATTATTTTGAGCGATTTAATGAATTAAGTTTAAAATTCAAAAACATAGCTTCCATTTTATTTTTTGTTGTGTTTTTTTTCGATTACATTTTAGCACGCGTATATTTACACATAGTAACAACTTCGATAACTTTCGAATAATTACTTTAAAAAAATAAAGTGTGCATTAAACGCAATAATTACCAAAGGGTTTCTGTTAATAATTAAATACATGCGTTTATTATCTTTTAAATAAATTTGTTGTTGTTGTTCTTGAGAGCAGAGTTAGGAAAAATGTCAAGATTTAACGTATGGAAAAAGCAGCCCCCCCCCCCCAAGATGAACACTGGATTGGAACAAAAATGTTTAATTACCTCGGTCTAGAAGGAGTTCTCCTTCACTGAACGAGGACATAAAAACTAAGTTCAGAGTCAGAAAAGCTACTACATTTTGCTCATAGCCAAAGGGCATGGTGTAAACATGTTGATAGTGATGCTGCTGCTGATGATGATAACTTTAACATTTTTCATAGAAAAGAAAAACAAACCTTCTTCTAAATTCCCCAAAAATAATAGATTCTTTTTCTTTAATAGTTATTAAGACTTTTTTCTGTCTTTCATAATAAAGCGGAAAATGTACAAAGTACCCATTTAAAATTACTCAGTAATATAACAAAAAAATTTTTTTACCAGTCGACCTTCCACCCTTACGTTTATTCATTACATTATACAACCAGTTTTTAATGGGGAATTCATTTTCATTTTCATTTTTATGCTGGAGCAAAATAAATTTCCTCGACTTTGAATATCTTAAAAACTATATCAATTAACCTTTTTGTTGTTTTTTTCCTAAAAAATAAAATTTGACTATGTTCATGTACAGTAAATTATCTCCACTGTTTTTGTTTACCTCGAAATTACTAAAATGTCAATTGAAAATTATTTCTTTGGTTTCTGTAAAGAAGACTCGAGTCTCAGTAATTGCTGCCCGGAGGGCGGATAGTTGTATATATATATATATATATATATATATATATATATATATATATATATATATATATATATATATATATATATATGCGAATGTCTATCACACACGCGCAATACATATACACTCTTGTAATATATATGTATATGCGTGTGTGATAGACTTTCGCATTTATTCATTTATATATATATATATATATATATATATATATAAGGATATTGACCTCTTTGAGGCACGCATGAAAATGTATTTAAGTGAAATATTTTTGAAAATCAACACATCGTGCAATTTAAATGAAAAAATCATTTATTTAATTTTTTTTACAAGCTTTCGTTGTAGAACAACTTTGTCAGGCGAGACTGTCTTATAGTTTTTCTTATTCTTCCTCCTTCTAATTTTGATGGTATTAACCCCGAGGGGTCGAATCACGGTAAAGGCAGAAGAGCACGTCAAGTTCTAGAAGACGTTAGGATAAGTATATACTTACCCCAACTTAACAGCAATAACCACGGTAATCTATGAAATCTGAAGGAAAAGAGGAATGTGAAGGCGATTGCCATGTCGATTCCTTCAGCGAACATTGTGAAAAATACCACAAGGTAGAAATACTGTATTAAGGCTGCAATTGCTGTACAAACACCCTGAAAGAAAGAAATGCATTACTTATAGATAATTAAATTATTGTGTATTTTTGCACATTTAAACAAAACATTGTGTGAATAACGCATAGCGGTTGTGTTAATTATGATCAATTCAATGAATCTACCCAGAAAATGGCCCCAGACAAGGCATGAAGCCACTTGATGTAAAGAACTAAATATTACCATTTCAAGGTCAAAAACTAACCAACGATAAATGTTGTATGGGTAGATTCCAACCCCCCAAAAATAATTCTTCTCCCTTTGTCCGAAACATCGCTCATGGAATGTGAGAGTACTAAAAGACAAAATAAGGGAAGCGAGTGTTACAAGTAAATGAATTATTCAAAGGAAAGAGCAAAGAAAACATTGAACGTGTATAATATCTTGCTTTATATAAATAATATCTCATACATCAAATGATCAAAGACCATATGGAATTTCGTATTGAGATGTCACTTCATGCATGTTGCGTTGCAACCTTGTGTCACACACGCAGCAACCAAATTGGTGTAATTATTACCAAAACATTAAATTCCATAAATTGTATTCCACCTTGTACGCGCTTCAGTGTGATAATTTCCGACTGATGGGACGCCGCCTTAAAGTAACTTCTTTCATATCTGGAAAAATACGAACTCTGAGACAAGAACAGGTGGAAGAAAACAGACCTTTCTTGAACTTTATCTTTGTTCTAAATCCCTGAATGATGGGGTAAGTAGAGATTGAGAGACAGAGAGAGAGAGAAAGAGAGAGAGAGAGAGAGAGAGAAAGAGAGAGAGAGAGAGAGAGAGAAAAAAAGAGAGAGATACAGAGGCAGAGACAGACAGATAATAGAAATAAAGAGAGAAAGAGAGAGAGAGAGAGAGAGAGAGAGAGAAAGAAAGAGAGATAGAGATCAAAATCACTAATTAATTATTTTTTCCAGACCCTATCATTTTACACGTCTACGCACCACGTGCTCCCAAACGGACTGCCCTTTTCTCTCTCACCCTCTCTCTCTCTCTCACTCACACCCTCTCTCTCTTTCTTTAAGTAGTGTGACCATATCAATTTCTATTATATCCCATCATTCAAGGATTCCTTAGTTAAGTTCCATCAAGTTGACCCCGACTAACCTTTTATTTACTGGTATTCTCAATTAATTAGTTACTATAAAAGGTGCCTATTAGACCAACATGTAACATGCAGATAGCAACGTATTTTTCAAGGTCTCTCCAAAAATATCAAATTAAATAGAGTTTATTTATCTACCTCCCACAGCAGTAAGATGTGACACAAGTTCGGGAAAGTGGGATTGAAAAGCCACGCCTTAGACGAAAGAGCATTCTGGTCTACAAAATATACCTGGGAAGCCCCGTCGGCATTCTCAGGCGATTAGTAATAAACTAATTACTTCTCAAAGAGTGAGAAAGCAAAGCCTGGGAGGGTGAACCCCCTAGAACTGCACAGGACAATACCTCAGACCGGCGGGATAAAGGCCAAGACGATACCGATCTACAGGTAATAGTATCCACCGGAACAAATACTACACTTTGATCTCAGCCAAATAGATAGAAGTCAAAAGTGAAATCAAAAGTATGTGATACATAAAAACATCTATCATTCCAGTAGTAAGTGAGATACTGGGTTTAATTGGGTTCAAATGAGCTAATGCAACATACCCTTGTCAATCAACGTCGTAAAGAAATGCAAAAATGTTCTTACAAGCTCAACTGATACATTGCAAATATCTTTGCGATTTGTTTATCTAAAATGTGTGTATGGTCATGAGTGTATGTATGTGGTCGCGTGTACGGTTGTATGTGTATATGTGTGTCCAATATTATCTAGCGGAAATATCATGTCAATATATCTTGATCGTTGATCTCGGATATATACCCGGGTAGCAATGAGGGCAAAGGAAATAGAAAATGATGGACCGCAGTTCTTGACCCTTTTCTATCAACCGCGACCAGAGCTGTTGCAGCATACGCCAGTGTTGCCGTCACCACCGGTCAGAATGGGTGAAGAAACTACTAACACCACCGCCGCCACAGCTGTCATCCGTGCACATGCCACAAAACTAATCAAACAAAATGAGAAAAAACAAAAAACTAACCAAGGCTCCTCCGATGAAGTGCTCCGATGAAATGCTCTGCCAGCCCTGAGAACTGATGCGAATTTCAGGACTTAGTAATCGGCGAAACTTTGAATGCACATCGCGGTTTTGATATGCATTATCAGATCTGTTCATGTGGCGGAACGTGACACGTTCTTTCCGATAACGAAAGAATTTATTGCCATTTCTTTGTGAGAATGCCGGGCGATTGCTACTGCGCACGGTGGGAACCGGGACCACGCAAAAGGACTTGATAGATGGATTCCACCATCATTGCCGACGCTGTTTCCTTCGGTTTGTTCGTAATGACACAGCTTTTGTCGTCGCAGACTTCGCCTGTGCGTCTAAAACCCTCTAGACATACTATAAACAATCTCCACCTACCCAAAAGTTGAACGCATCAAAGAAAGTATGAAAGAGGACAAAATTACAGTACCAACTTTAAGGGGCGAAGACTGAAGGACAATAAAATCACGAGCGCACATCTCAGCCGATAATATGACAGACGTTAACGACTTCATTTATGCTGGGAACAAATCTGTAATTACGAGACGAAACTTGAAAGAAAGAAAAAAAAACATCAGAAAAATTTAACAACAAAGTGCTGACATGAAACTAAACTGGTAAACCAAATTAATAAAGTAAAAAAAGAACTAATCTGTGAAAAAGGCTAAATAGATGAGAAATCTACGGAAGAGGGTAAATATGGTAAACAAAGATGAAGAAGGCTTGACTAAAATATGAAGAATAAACACAAAACTTATTAGCAAAACGAGTGAGAAGTTACAATTCTAAATATGAACACTACATACAGAACAGGACCGTCATGCGTAATGAAAGACAGTTTTCACAAAACAGAAACGGAGGAAGGATCTTTATCAGATGAAACCGAACCTGGCAGAAATATAGCACTTCTGGAGCAATATATAGGAAACAGGATAAGATCACAACATAAATGCCAAGTGGATTAAAATCATGAAGAAAAATCTTCCGGAAATAGAAGAACAATGGAAAATTGGAAAGCACCTGTCAACTGTGGAATACATGGATTCTGGTTTAAGTAATTCACTACATGAACATTTAGCATGAACACTAAGATGGTTTATGCACGAAAGAGACACAGCGGATGAGTGACTAAAGGATGAACTACATTATTTTTAAAAAGCCAGTGAGTACGAGGGTAACTATAAACAACTTATTAGGAATAACCTGCTGCCAACCACGTGGAAAATGTTAATAGTACAATCTTCTACTCTAATGTCATCTTTCTACGTTCCAATTCCTTTTGGAATTCCTTCCCTGCTCTTCCCTGAATTTCTTTATGTTGGTACGATCGGAAAACATCCAAACAGACAGAACTTCTTGCTGCCCAACTCCTCGCTTAGGTTGCCCTCCATAAATCTGGCCCCTATCACAGTAGCCTCTTATACTTCAGTGCAAATTTACCGCTTGTTTAATGTGAACAAAAGTTTTAAAGGGGCATTGACTTGATTGCAGACATTACTTTGGATTTTATTTATTGCGGACACTATTGTGGATACTATTGTAGACTTTATTTTAGACTCTATTGTTTAATTTATTGTTGACTTTATTGTTGACCTTTGGTGAACACTATTGTTGACTTGATTCTAGATACAATTGTTGACCTTAGTGTTGCTATTATTTGCAATGCAATGAAATTAAGGTTGATTGTTATTAATGTATTGATATCGAATAATAGTCATTTTTTATCTTACCTTATCCCGCGGACCCTCGACGAATGCGACGAAAATCACGTACGCTACGATGAGAGATACACACATATTCATGAGGAGAACGCTTTGCGATTTACTCACATCTGTGGAAGTTACATGTCTGAAAAATAGAAACATACTAAACATTTTAACGAGATTTAGAAGATTTTAAACATTTACAATTTGATAAAGAGTTCTTACCTCGAAATATATTATGGGACACGGGTACACACACTATATCACTGTATAGAATTTGAGACTAAATCAATTAAGTTTTTCTAAAGAAATCACGTCGCTTTTGTCTTCCTTCTCGACATCGACTCACTTCCACCTTCTCAACAAGGAGCAAAGTCATCCAATTTTGAGACATTGTCATGGGTTATTGCTCAACTTGTTCTTGGTATAAGTTGTTGGATGACACCACAGGTAGTACTTAAATCATACTATGAGACATTGACATTGTCTTTTAAACTTTGAATGACTGTAGCTCTTGTTGAGAAGGTAGGTTCCATTCACAATTAGCCATTCACTGTGATATGTCTGTCGAATTTCCCGTGTGTGGAACGACAGAGTTGTCGCCTCACATCCGGGTTTCGAATCTTGGGTTCGGATGTGTCTTACTGAAGACGAAACTAGGGGTTTAGGTCTACGGCTGCAGTGGTTTATTTGGCTGCATTGTTTGTCTGTGTGGGAATAAACATAATCCACTCACACACACACACACACACACACACATATATATATATATATATATATATATATATATATATATATATATATATATATATATATATATATATGGCGAGAGATGTGGATTTGTGTAATGTCCGATGTTGTTCAAAATACGTTTAATACTGTAGTTTCTAATGTATGGTTCTGTGTATATAGAATGTGATGTAAGCCTTCGAGACAGTTAAACAGAAAACAATATAGATATTGCAACTTATTGCCTTGTTTAGTAGACTCCATAAGATTCATTGTTAAATTGATCCGGATTTTTCGTGGAACAGTTTGTAAACAAATATGTGCGTTCGAAAGACATAGTTTTAATTTTAACTGGATTTTGTATTACGAAACTTTAACCCAAAAAGAATGAAAGCCATTAAAAAATTATCGATCCTTAAAAGGAAAATTAACTTAAAAAGCCATATTTTAAAATATGCTTCTAAAAATAGCAACAACATATTGTATTTTTTAAATTTAAATTTTTTCAAAATTAATCGTTTCTATACAACGACTCTGTTGTGAAACGCGCGTAGGTTGTAAATAAACGATTAATTAAAAAATACAATACAAAAATATCAAGAGAATTTTATTTGCCTGTAAGAAAAAGAGAAAGATTTGTCAAACAGAATAAAACTATGGTCGGGGTCGTTCAACAAAATATGAAGACTAGTAAATGAAAGATAAGATGAAAGACATGGATTGATTGTTCGTTTCGTCATTGGAATACACCTATAATATGTATACATATATATGTGTATATATTAATATTCATAAACAAATATATTAAATTATATTTACCTACAGACGACGTCGTTACTAGCTTTCTGCTCTCACAAGTGCAGGATTTTGATAATTTTAGACGCCACAAGGCGCGAACCCGGTTCACAGATTCACCTTTGACTCTGCACGCTTCCGCTCTATTTTCTAGGCCATAGGAAATTATTACGTGATACGGAGAAATTAAGTCATATTTATGCCAAATACAGCGTAAACATCAAGACAATCTAAAGGACTCAACGAACTTAATAGGAGCCTCGCTTTGTAGCTTAAGTGAATGTCTATTTCTTTAATATCTCTTAACAGTGCTAAGCTTTAATTTTCTTAAACGGGCTTGATAAAAATATTCATATATAAATATTAAATCATATTTACCTACAGACGACGTCGTTTCGAGCTTATATATATGGTAATTTACGCATTGTTTTGATCCACAGGCTAAAAAAAGTTCCACAAAATGAAAGCATAAAGAAAGGACATGCTGACTTCTCAACGCTGTGCCTGAAACACGTTTTAAATGTGTAGCCCAATGATGTTTATGCAAATAAAAATGACTCTCATCTATAAAGAAGTGGAATTTATAATATGTATATAAGAAAATTACGATGGTGACATAAACAAATCATTTTCTGTGTGTATACATTCAAGGGGAATAACGGGAGGAGTCGGTATCAGGATTCGTCATCCTCCGCTACTCTCTGCCTGTGCATATGGCAAGCAAAGACGTGTCAGACGCAGAACCGCTAATCAATAGAATGAGAGTCACAACTTTGATTCTGCACTATCATTTGTGTTTTCTGTGCTAAACCTTCCCCGACTTCGCATGAAGTAGCTGAGCATTGCTGTTCCCAATGTTGCGAGTAAAAACCTGCAAACTTTCAGGTTAACGAATAGCTGCGGCTAACGAGGAGGACTTCATGCAGATCAGACAATGATCTTCGTGAGCTCTATGTAGAAGGCTGACTTGATTAACAACAACAAAAACACAACAACAACAACAATAACATCAAGAACACAAATCAATTTGTATTTGATTATTAAACTGAACAGCTGATTTCAGGTGAGTAATTATCAATCGAGATTAGATAATGGGTTGTAGCACACGTTGTCCCCCTAAAGATACACTGAAACATACACAGATGAGGAAATAGATCAATAGTTATGGAATAAACTATGTAGTCTGTCCGTCATGAATGTTCATTGTTACCTTTTAGAGGTAAACGTCAACTCTGAGCCACGAACAACATCGATTGTCCCCACCATTTTAAACTTCAACCTGGTATTAATATGGATTTCGTTTCCTGATCATGGCGGTGTGTAAGATTCTGTTTGAAAATAGAAGTGTTTATTCATCATCTCTCCAGAAGGTTAGACACAAAGTCAGGTGTGGTTTTAAAAGGCCAGCGCACTAAGCGAAGCGTACTATTATATATATTAGCAATAATCGGCCTCCTAGGACTAAACAGAAATATACTGATTGTCGATGACGTAGCACGAGATAAATGATTGAGAAAATAACTGATGCTAACAAAAGTATTGACAGACAAATAGATAATGGAGCGCTAGACTTCCTCAACCATACCGTGGACCATTGTGAATTGACGCGTCATACCGTGGACTATCGTGAATTGACTTGGCTCTACGAGCACCTATTCATCGCCATTATTCTCGGGAACACATTGAACCTGCTCTTATCCAAGCAAGCAAGCAGGACATCCGATGAAACTTCCTGATGTTCCGAATATAGACATTTTGATTTGAGTTGAAAATAATTATTGTGAATAGTAGGGCAATAAAGTAAATGTTTACATGAACTTTTAAATTTAAATCTAATGATCATATTTTATCAAATGTTGAATGATGTGTTTATTGAAACAACATTAACTTAATAATAAATAAGTTTTTGTTTTATGAAATATAAATGGACAATAAAAGAAAGCACTTACTTCCAAAAGATCACATAAACGATTATTGTGACGACAAGAGCAATGATTGAAATGCTGCAGCCAACTATCGTTATGATATTGAGGATTTTACGGCTCTTGTGGGACTGCAAAAGAAATATGAACTTGTTCAAAGTAACAGAGACAGGATATATTGTTATTACGTATCGACTCTCGATTGGACACATCTACAATCAGTAGTTTCTTTCAGCTAATTACAGACAAAAGAATATTCAATCGAAATTCTGTCTTTTTCTTTTTTCTCTTTTCTTCCGAACACAACAGACGTGCGAATGACATAATCCTGCCTAACCCTTTTGGAGGCAAATGGTTCCGACAAACGTAACGTGACACGCAAATGAACTTCTGTATGCCCAACGTAGCATACACACGACGTTCACCAGACGCATATACGCAGTTCCTAAATGCACACACGTAAACGCACATGCCCCAGCCGAAATGGACATATATACATAACACTCTTACTAACAATGAAGGCACGCTAATATACGCACAACGTCATGCTTATTTTATTTACACACACATAAAACGCACACAGCTAAAGCCGAAATTACCAATTTCTTCTTACATGCTATAAAACTCTTTTTCCTCGAATGTTCCTTGGACATTTTGAACCTTCAATCGTTACGAACTCTTCAGTCTCGTTTTCTTAACAAGTTATCGAATGAAATGAATTGATTTTTTTATGGATAGACCTTGTCATTCATTCTTTTTTACAAGTGAAAATTTAAATTTACGTTTTTTTAAAGAATTTAAATTTCCCACTGATTATTTTTTCGGCGTAAATATTTTCTAACCTTATTTTCTAACGTCGACTGATTTCTATTTTTTAATCATTGTCAAAATACAGACGGTACAACAAAAGCAGTTTTTTGGTAATGTTGTAGGAAGTCGATTTATGTCACGTGGAGATAATGGGCTCTGACTCCAGGTGGCATTGCTATCACGTAACTTACCATAGCCTTGTTTTTAGTTCACCCTCCTCTACGTGATCTTGAATCAAAACGAGACTTCGTTCCTTTTCTATCGTTCAACGTTGACCGAGCCGAACCTATTATTCCTTCCGCCTTCCACGTAAAAAAGAAATCCATTTGGAGACATGTACATTTTTTCACCGTGCATCGAATAAAACGGCCATTAAATATTATTATAAGACATTGCATCTGCAATTTACGATTCATCTTCCTATGTCATTTTTCGTGGGTCACAATTCAATGTATGTACATGTATTTAACATTCCTTTTCATATATTGTCATCATTGCTAACAAAACGCTGACTCGTTTAAAAATGTAAATTTCATTTATTAAGAACGATTCCCCTCTTGTCTACACGTGTGATAAAGTTGATATGAGTATACGAACAACAGCAGCAATGTGCAAAAAGAATAAAATATTCCCAACACGTGTGTAGCTATCTATAATCTTGAAGATACAAATCCATAACATTTTTTCTGCGTTTAATTTTACTTTTAAATTCTTGATTCGAATTACAAAAAATGAGTACATGAATGATTTTAGATAAACATCACAGCTTTGTATAATTGGAAAGTCATTTTAGATAAACAGTAAGCTTGTAGCAATTACGAATTATTATGTATCTATTTCATTTTTTCAGAGTCTTTTTCAGAGAATAAACGTTGCTAATCTTTTCCCACTTTATTGCTATTTCCGTGAAAGGTACTCGACTGAGCCCCAATCTCTGGTTGACCCACATACAAAATTCACAGCAAAAATCGTTTAGTTACAACCACGTTAACTAAATTTCCCTTTTGTCTATGTGTACCTGGAGATAAGCGGAACTTCCGTGAG
>OY744535.1:61497298-61499798 GCA_963556195.1 Sepiola atlantica | reverse complement strand
GGATAGTCATTCTGTGGTAATATTTAAAGGTATTATTTATTTCAGTTAGGCGTTGCTGGATTACGGTATATTGATCATTAGTGATAGTATTCTTCAATCTGTTAGCAAGTTCGTTAATTTCAGAGGTGTGATGGGTAATAACTTCTTGGGCAATGGCAATTTGTCGCTTAATTAAGTTAACTATGAAGTTCCAGGTATCCATTTCATTCTGTGTAAATCGTGTGTATTTAGATAGCATATTTTCATTTAAGCAAACATTATTAAATAACACGGAGTGTTTTTGTTTTATAAGACTTTTTTTTATTTTTTCAATTTTCCGAATTGTCTATTTCGTATATCGATAACATTGTATTTTAAAAGTTTAAATCTTATTATTACAATATCTTTTGACTATTAACTTATTTATTGAACCAAATAAAATTGTTTTGTGTAAATAGCTACCAAAACTTTCAATCACACACATATATATATATATATATATATATATATATATATATATATATATATATATATATATATATATATATATACATATATATATATATATGGTGTGCAGACTTGAATGGTTTCGATGGGAATCCGAGTAAAAGAATTCAATGTACTTATTAGAGCATGGATACATTTAAAGGAAATAAACTAAACACACATTAGGGCTGTCCACATTATAAATTATTTCGACCTAGATGGGTCTCATCAGACAGAATAAACAGCCATATTTCGGAACTAAATCATTCAGTTCCGAAATGTGGCTGCTTACACGTCAGATGAGACCCATCTAGGTCGAAATAATTTATAATGCGGTAATAATAATTAATATTTATTTAAAATATTGCTATAGTATCCTTTACAAGGACTGGTGGGTCTGAGAGAATTTTATAATAATCAGTCAAACTACGGCTTAAATGCAATATTTTATTTTGATTAAAAGCCAAATGAAATGCAACCCATTTTGTAGTAATAGTTTCGCAATTTTTAAAATGGCGTTTCTCGCGTGTTGCATTCCAACTCTTCGTGTTATTCTTACAACATTTCGGCTGATTTAACCGAGAACAGTAGTCCTAATAATCCAAATTCTCAATCCTAAAAAGATCTCTCGGTTGGGATTTCTGAAAAAGGAGTTGAATCTATGGCATCTGATAGGATACCCGATTCCTTGCAAAGAGCAAAAAAAAATTGAGAAAAGAGAGAAACATTCTGACAATTAGGAAATAACATTGCTAATCATTAACTTCCTCGATTCATTTGCCTTTGATCAATGGAATATCATTATAATATTTATATTTCTGCTGATCCCAACTCCTTGATTCTATGGCTCAAAGATTCAAGTATTGTGTTGGCAAAATGTTCCGCCGGTTTTGTTTTTTTACATTTTGGAATGAATTTCTTTTCGGGTAAATCTAAGTTAATTTCTATTTATTTTCAGGTCATTAAAATTAAATGTAAAGTTTATAAAAATTAACGATTTCGAACCTCCTTTTTGCTTTTATTTATTTATTTATTTATCTATTTATTTGTGTTTTGATTGCTACCAGCGAGCTATTGAAAATTGTATTCAACTTTGGGAAGACGTTGTAAACAACAAGGGAAACTATATTATTGATTAAGTAGTTGTTATTTTTTTATTAAATCCTTTAAATTTAATATAAACACATTGTGAACTTAGTTGTCAAACCAATATAGGTCCTAGTACTCAAAACTATTATGAGAAAGAGAGATAGTTTGAATACGATATGATGCCTTCTAATATTAATGCCCGGGGTATCGCCCGTCGCCACTCTCACCGTATGAAATTGTGCTATTGTATGTATTATTTGGATTATTTGACGTCTGTTCTTATCTTGGATGTTATTCTCACAACGTTTCGGCCGATGTAACCTCCGTGCATCTTCAGGTACATCTTGTCGAATTCAGGTATATGTACGCAATTTTTAAAAATATTCCCATATTGTATTAGGTCAAATTAGGAGGTCATTGTCGCCCAGCATATGTGCTGCTTCTGTGAATCGTCTTAATCTCTACCGTTCTTCTCTGTCTATAAGTTTTACTTCGTCCCATAAGGTCCATCAATATGTGGTCAACCATACCCAACTTTTCAATGTCTCTACGTATTACGGCTTTACGGTGTTCTTCTAACCTTATTTTTAGTGCGCGACATGTTTTACCGTTGTATATTTTTGTTGTATTGTATCATTGAATAAAACATATCTTACCGAGGATACGTGTGAAAAATTGAGTAATATTTTGTGCGTCAAATCTTTCATAGTTTTTTTAAGAGAAATTGACAAAACGAACGAATTGATGCTGTTGTTCTTTTTTCTGGAAATAAGAGAAAATCATATTAGTAAAAAATATGAAAATATAATCTTTAAGTTGTTATACATCCAACTAATAGTGCTCAGTACTAAATATGTGATTAGCAGAGAAAATATATTGATAGGATGTTTACAACGGCAAATAAATCAAATAAAAAAAGTAGAAAGACAGACAGATTAAAAAATAT
>OY744535.1:61487298-61492298 GCA_963556195.1 Sepiola atlantica | reverse complement strand
AATTTCACTAACAAGATCAAAAAGCTCCCTGATATTATAGTCCCAGCAGATAAAACTAAAAACTACTACAAATTGAAATATTCTGATTACAAAGATTTAATCTACAAAGAATTGAACAAATCATATAAAACCTCTTCTGACAACATTTTAAATAGCATTAACAATGAAGCTAAATCCTTGTTAACTTCTTTTAACATCCTGAATTACGCTGAAATCTTCACTCCTGCTACACCCAGATGTACTTTAAAAGACCACAAAATAAATTTTCATGAAAACCCCTCCATTAGACTAATCTGCCCTTCTAAATCGGACATAGGCATTATAAGCAAAAATATCCTAGATAGAATCATTCCTACATTAAAAGCTAAAATTACATACTCCCTTTGGCAATCATCTGGAGAGGTTTCCAACTGGTTCTTAAACCTTAAAGATAAATCTAATTCTAACTTAAACTTCATCACTTTCGACATTGACAATTATTATCAGTCTATCTCTCCTATCCTACTAAACAAAGCTCTTATTTTCGCTAAGAATAATTCAGATATCACAGACTCTGAAAAAAATCTAATAATTTTAGCTAGGAGATCCCTTTTAGAATTTGACAATAAATTTTGGACTAGGAAAAATAGCCCCAACAACTTTATCTCTAGGGAGAGACCCAGACAATACAACAACACCAAAAAAAACCTACACAAGTTTTTTAAAAACTTCGGATTAACCATAACCATAGAACCCGAGAAAAGAATATCTAATTTCCTTGACCTAACACTAGACCTTAACTCCGAATCATTTAGCCCTTACCACAAACCTAATCTAACCTTATTTTACGTACATAAGCACTCTAACCACCCTAAATCCATCATTAACTCAATAGTCCCTTCAATCTCAAATAGAATTTCGAGACTTTCAGCTAATAAACCTATCTTCGATCAAAATTCTAGTTTCTATAATAACGCACTTCTTAACTCGGGATACACTGATAAAATTAAATATGAAAATAATCCCCCCCTCCAGGGGAATAAACCTTTAAATGTCGTTACCTACAAAATGGCTACACAAGATAGACAAAGAACTAGCACCACGATACCCAAGAAACCTAAGAAATATGCAAATGGACATACTAAAACTATTAATATAGTTAAAACAGCTAACCCCCAAGAACACAGTGAAAATAAAAATTAAAAAACTAGAAGAAAAGATAATATTTGGTTTAATCCACCCTATAATTGCAATGTAAAAACTAACATAGCTAGGGAATTTTTCAAAATTTTAGATAACTCGTTCAAGCACCCACATAAATACAGCACTATTTTAAACAAGAACTCTATTAAAATTTCTTACTCCACAATGCCCAATATAGCACAAACCATCATCACATCTAACAACAAAAAAATTAAATCTGCCCAACAAACAGCACCTACCATACACCCCACTAATAACTGCAACTGCCAAAAATCCAGAGAATGCCCATTAAACGGTGATTGCATACAAAGTAACGTCATATATTCCTGTATTGTAAAACAATACACCACTACACAGATTAATACCAATATGCAAAATAATGCCAACACACAATCTCCCACTTTTCCCCTCAACAATCCCCATCAACAACCCCCTCCACTAAATAATACTCTCCACACTGACCAACAACTACCACCAACTAATAATGGATCCGATCTCATCCCCCAAGACACCCTACCGTCCCCAACTAATAACCCTAACTTAAACGTTGACTTGAATCCGAGCATACAAACCGTAAGCACCCCTAATAATATAAACAACTCAAATAATACAACAATAACCCCCCATAAAATTCATACCTATATTGGTGCCAGTGCTTTCCCCATAAAGACTCGAATCTCTAACCATATCTACTCTTTTAAACACAATAGTAATGGTACCACTAGCACCTCTCTTTCCAACCTAATAAAAAGCTTTCACATCAAAAATACCCCCTACTCCCTAAGTTGGTCTATATTAAAAAAGTCAAACTCATATACTCCTGGTTCTGCATTCTGCCAACTATGTACCTTGGAAACTTATATGATAGCTACAGCACACAAGAACTTAAATGTCATTAACTCCAAAAATGAACTTATTTCAAATTGCAGACACAAACGAAAATTTAAATACATTAATTTCATCACTCCCTCTGACACTCCTCCTCCCAACCAATAACTCCCCCATTCTTTAACATCTGACAAATCTCTAAACTATATCCCAGGGGAACCTTGTAACTTCCATTCTTAACGCCCCTAATCTCACTAATTAACCCTCCCAATAAATTCTTCATCACCATTACACCTAATAACCACATCTACCCGGAAAACTATCAGTAGATTGAACTAACATTACTCCTCCAACTTTCCACCGATCATTAACATACCTAATATCTAGACTTATATACCTCTCCTGCAATATAGCTCCTTTTTATCCTTTTGCTTCAGCTCCACTCCTAACCCCTTATATTTATCTCATTGTTTCTCCTGTCCGTAATCCCACCTACAAACTCCTTCTTGGCCTCTCTTTCCCCCCCTTATTATCCCCTTCATTTCCACTATATCGTCCTTATATTTAGACTCTTCCTATTTGCAACATATTCCCCTGTAACTTCTTTTTGTTATCATTTTAACTACGACATTTGAATTCCCCTCCAACTGTAATTCTCATCAGCTCTCTAACTCACTAGCTTCAAAACGCAGGTCTGCTTAATTTTTCAATCCAACCCTGGCCCATAACACTTATATTATATAAACTGTTACTAGCATTCTGCTCTACCTCCTTAATAGCCTCCATAACCCCCTTTGTGTAATCTTTTTAACTATTTTGATTGATTCGAGCTAGTTACATAACTACTTATTTTGGCCTATTCTTGAATAATCCTAATCCCTCTAAATACTCGCGAGCCACTTTCTATCGGCCCCATTCTCTCTTTGTTCAACTTATCTTATCTTTGACCAATTTCACCCCCCCCCCAAATCATATGTTCATACTACTTGGAAACCCCTTGCAAGTTTCCCTTATATATCTAATTAAATTTAAACTGTAACTGTTAATTGTTACCCTGTTACGACTCACTCACCATTTAAACCACAGATTATAAAATTGACACTGCACTCAAATTTTTGATTGAACCAACCCAACTCCACCCCTATTACTAGAAATCGAAACAAATTGTTTCTAACAATCTTTCCTTATCCCTTACATTGTTCCCCTCTCCTAAATTCCAATATACCTGAGTAGAACAGACTTGACCTTTAAATTTCACTAACCCTTTTCCCATTAATTTATTCCCCCCCCCTTATCTCTTTGGCCATTTAATGTCCCCTCAAATTATTCATCTAACCCTTAATTTGGTTTTAAATTAAAAATAAATAAATAAATTTTTTATTAACTATTCCCTAGCTTTTTAAATTTAAATTTAATCTTTTAATTTTTAATTTTAATCATCCACTCTCTCACATTCCTATATTTATTATACCATGCTCTCACTAATTCTACTTTACTCTTTATTCCTTAAACACACTGAAACCATATCTGATAACTACATTTTAATCTGCCTTTAGCCGCCTGAAATATTTGGAAGCTCACATTTTTTATTTTTTTATTTCTATTTTTAGAATCAACTTTTTCTATACCTATTCACCATTTAAGATTAACCCCACCCCCAAAACCTACACCCTACCGCTAGCCCGCACCCTTAACCCACCTGTCACTTTATCTACATCCCCATGCCAACCCGTCCTCCTTTTATTTTTCCCCCAAATTCACAAAGCGACTTTTTAAACTACCCCGCACCTCCTAACCCCCCCCCATCCTGACCCCAAATCTGAAACTTTCATCAACTTTGGCTTTTTCTCATTCTGAGTTAATCCTTGTATGAGATCCTACCGTTTTACTAGGCCCGGAAGAAAATCAAAAAATGGCCTGTTTTCCTCTTCACAGCCTCTTTTAAGTGCATCTGGACTTATCTACTTTTGAGCACCTTTTCCAACCTGCTCCCATGCAAAATGTTTTTCTTCACTTTCTACAATTTCACCGAACCTTTTCAACGGAAACTTACCACCCGGACAATTGTATTTCTTTTCCACGAAATTTTCTTTTCATTCAGTACGTTTTTTGACAAAAATTATTTTAATAATTTTTAAAAATAATTCTCATATTTTTCAAATATTTGAACTTTGGTTTTTTCGAAAGCCAACTTATCCATCTGTATTTCTCCTCTGATGATAAGATTTCGATCTTTGAAAAGCCTTGGCTTAAGGAAAGAAAAATAAACACTAGTTTATTACTGACAACCTTGCATTGAACAATTGAAATTTGAAATAAATTTGGACAATCGTCGCATATTTATCACTCTTTTTTCTTCTATCTCTACTATTGCTCTATCTCGTATATTGAGCTTATCCTTTTCACAATAGGTTCCATCTACTAAAAGTTTTCACTTTGGTTTATTTTGATCCTATATTTATAAATATATATATATATATATATATATATATATATATATATATTTATTTATAAATATATATATACATATATTTATTTATAAATATATATATATATATATATATATATATATTTATTTATAAATATATATATATATATATTTATTTATAAATATATATATATATATTTGTAAATATATATATATATTTACAAATATATATATATATATATATTTATAAATATATATATATATATATTTATAAATATATATATATATATATATTTATAAATATATATATATATATTTATAAATATATATATATATATATATATTTATAAATATATATATATATATATTTATAAATATACATATATATATATATATATATTTATAAATATATATATATATATATTTATAAATATATATATATATATATATTTATAAATATATATATATATATTTATAAATATATATATATATATATTTATAAATATATATATATGTATATTTATAAATATATATATATATATTTATAAATATATATATATAT
>OY744535.1:61412298-61484798 GCA_963556195.1 Sepiola atlantica | reverse complement strand
TTTTTCCTTCTTCCATTTTTCTTTCATTTCAACGTTGATGCATGTTTTTATCCGTTTTTATCATTTTTGTAATAGTTTTATCACAATTCAAATGTAAGCGTAGATCTTCGCACATTCTCTAAGACACGACATCTTAACAAGCTAGCATTCACGCCGCTACAAATAATTCGGTGCTTCTATAATAAAAAGTCGAAAAAAATTTTTCTTGTCTTTTAGGAGAGGTAAATAAGGGGCAGGTAACTCTTCACAACAGCTCTAGCTTTTGAACAATATTTTTCTAACCCTAACTCTAACCCCTAACCCTAACCCTAAACCCTAACACTAACCCTAACACTAACACTAACACTAACCCTAACCCTAACCCTAAACCCTAACCCTAACCCTTTTATGTCTAATCGACGTTCTCCTGGCACAATAGCCACATGTGCAACGCCAATTAAAGCCATCAGTTTTGATTACTGGAAAATCGTGTTTAAAATTAGTTGAAAGTTACCTGCCCCTTATTTACCTCTCCAACACTAAAAGACAAGAAAAACGTTTTTTCGGCTTTTTATTATAGAAGCACCAATAGTTCTTCTACTCTCACTCACCCTTGTCATCAAAATAACTTCTGAGATAATGAAATAATGTCGCCATGTTATTATCTTTATTTCTAATGGCATAGTACATGTTTTAACTTACAAAGATCTTCGGTTCTAAGGTTTAGAAATACAACTCTTTCGACAAAACCTCATAAAACCTACTAAGAGGTTAGATCCGCCTCCATTGTAACAGCCCCCATTTTACCGATGTATGTGGTGCGTTATGAATGAACCAATCACAGGCTGAATAGCAAAAGCAGTTCGGCCGACGACGCCCATACGTTTCAATAAACCAGCCGCTTCTCTTTCTGACCTTCAACGAAGTAAGTCGCTTCCAACCAACCATATCTGCAATTATAGCCGTTCCACGCGAGTGCAGAAAGTCACGGGCAGTTGTAGCAAAACAAGACTTTTTCTTCACAGAATTATATCGTTAACCAGAATAAATTATAACAAAGTCCAGCGAACTACCAATAGCAACACATTTTTTCTTTCTCCAGATATATTATTTAAAAATTGCGTTGCCACATGTATCTCTCACACTAAATATTTCTAAAACTATATACTTAATTGGGCGAAATAGAAACAACCTTTCTATGATGCTAATCAATTAATATTAAAGCGATTTCTCGCAATTATGGGTAACTCACTGTCATCGGCGAGAGCTGGCACATGAAGGGGGTCAACAAAATGTCCTTCGTTGCAGCTATTGACCGAGTAGACAAATTTACAATCTCATAACTTTGTTAGATCTCCTGCATGGCTACTATAGCCATGCACACCTTTTATAACGAAGAAAACAGGATCTCTCATTAGTCATCTTTTATGCGCGTTTAAGCCAATAAGAAGGAGCGTTCTAGAATAGCATGCGTCTATGAAATAAAAACAGATATTTTCTTTGTCTTCTTTCTCTCCCGACTCAACAAAGTCGCTGTAAGTTGCCCCCCCCCCAACTATCATTGGTAAGTAAATATTCTTTATTCTTACAATATATAGACGTTTGATTGGTCTACATATTTTAGTTTTAGCCGGAAACACACACATACTACACGTAAACAATATCTCTTAATATAAGAAATGTTGAAGTGATGGCACTCGGGGTCACCAATGTGTTTATTTCGACTGTCGCCGTGCGAGTTACGTGTGGGTGATTGGGAAAGGCATAAAGATATATGTGTTTGTATTAGCCTGACTCTATTTGGCCAGTGAGTGAGTATATGTACGAAATCTGTATATGTGTTCGATGAGCGGCGTGTATGTGAGGTCGCAATGTTTAGTAGTTCGTCTGTGTCTCTCGTCATATGTGTTCTATTGCAGAAAGCATTTCAGTTCAAAGCTGGATTGTGAAGTACTCGCGTATGTTGTCTGTGGGAGAAAAATAGGAAGGAGAGAGAGAGACAGGGGAAAACGCTGTGTTTGGTTTTTAAAGTACGCGCGAAATTTAGAATCTTGCGTTTTGATATAATAAAATATCAGTAAAAATGCCAAATTTTAGATGAATAATTTATTCGGAAGATTACTGAGTAATCTGTAGCGGGTGTATCCGACTTTTCCAATGAATTTATAGAACCTAAAATACTTATCAAATGACGTTCTGCTGAAATCTGCATATATACATTCACTGTATGTGCATTGATGTCCTGGCCGTACACATGAGAACGCAACAGCAGCAGCGCTGATGTATATGACATTAATGATAAATTAATATATGTGTTTATTTCATGTGTGTCTATATATGTAAGTTATAAGACGTTGGCGGAAGCAGCATCACTAATGTCCAATCGCATGGCGATATTATTTCTGAAGTTAAAATGAGAAAATATTATGAAGGTTTTTACTGTAAATTTATATTAATTCGTGGTTCTATTCTGAATACAATAATTGTAAATATGTATAAATAAATAAATATTAAATAATTTATCCTAAATCAACACATTACTGTCTGAGAAAGGAATTGTGTATGGCTTTAATGATGAATTAATGTATATGTTTCTTCAATGCTTGTGTATGTGCAAACTGTAATATATTGGAGTAGCTGTAGCAATGTAAGATGTAAGACATTAGCGTATATTGATATATGTGTAGGGCGTCTCGTTGTTTACATCAAAAAGCTGCCCTGAAGCAATACACAGATAAGTACACTATATGTAATTTCAGACTTTGACGAACATTTGTATATTTTAATCACTTTGACACCAAACCGTTAAACTCAATTTCATTCAGCAAATCTTCTCCTTTTTTCATTGTTTCTTGGAGCCACGTTTTGTGTGCATAACACTTTTCTTGGTACTACCTGATTTGTATGTCCGGTCCTTTAAAACGACAAATCGAGTAGTCGCAAATAGCCCATCAACAAAAGCTTAAATTAAAAAGAAATAGCTTACCTCCAAAATTATCTTTTAAGACAGCGGAAGGAACAAAGACGTTTGAGTCACTTTCTTGAACCCATTTCGAGTGATTTGCTTCTGCGCTCGGAAAGGTGATATTGTCAAAGGCATTAACCTTTGCTAATTCAATGACTGGAAAAAAAGAAAAAAGATAACATTTATCATCAAAGTCAATATCATATTCGGGTTGACGTATATTTTACATGCTGGCATATGTTGGACGACTTTTAAAAATTGACTTCCAAACTTAGCTATTTATCTCTCTGTCTTGCAAATCTATCGTTATCTCTTCCCGACAAAACCTGGAAACTCAGATCACCAAACTTGGAGAATAAGCTAAAACCGTAAACAGAATGCAAAAGGACATGGGACGATAGAAAAGAGGAAATCTGACCCACAAGGAAAGACTGAATAAGAATCATGAAGAACTAAACAAAAGATAACAGAAAAAGGTAAGATTGGGACGATACAGATACAAATCGGAACAGTATAAAAGCAGAACCTTCGAAAACAATGAAAGCACGTTCTAGCAAAACATAAACGATTGAATAAGAAGAACAAAACAACCGGGTCCGACAAAAAAATCACCTCTGGAGAAAGATCATAGCAATGATGCCACTTTACTACATACTCAAGAAATGTGATGCTGGATACAAGTTTATAGCCAAAGAACAAAGAATAAACCACTTCATGTATGTGGACGACCTGAAACTATGGAAAAGTGTGCACTGCTACAGATAAAAAGGTAACACTGGAGACAGCGCAGGACCTGGAACTGCCCAACCAAGAGGAGATGAATACACTTAGAGAACATGATACCTATAAATATTTAAAGGTTCTAGGAGCAGACACCATTAAAGCAACAAACATGAAAGAGATGATTGGAAAATAATGCTTGGGAAGAAGAAGAAGACGAAGAAGAAGAAGAAAACGTTTAAAAACGAAACTGCAAGTCATATATAACTTTTTTTCAAAACGTCGAATCTCATCAGAATAGAATCTCGGAAGTAAATAGAAAACAACTCACAGTTGTATCTTATCTTATGACTAAAAACAAACATTATCTTGAAACAGTTGTAAAAAAAACTAAAAACCTCTGTGTATACTTTTTTATTTTAAACATTAAACACATCAAAAATACGCACACAAACACAACAAACCCACTAACGCACTAGTCATACGCAGAAACACTTTTACCCACAATTTTGACTTTACAAACTGCACCCTCCTTGAGACCGAATACTCTCTCCCACGCCGCAAGTGCATCGAAAACGCGGCAACACTTCCCTCATCACCATCCTAACTTAAACACCAGACTCGGATCTTATTCTTTAAGCAAACATCTGGTAAAAAACGCACTGAAACAATGCAATATATCGCGCCTCTGCGATCCCGATTAAAGTAACTTTTTCTTTTACTACATTTCATTTGTATTTTTCCATTTTTCCCTTCTTTCATCCCCCCTTTTCCCATTTTATTATATATATATATATATATATATATATATATATATATATATATATATATATATATATATATATATATATATATATGTATATATATATATATGTATATATATATATATGTATATGTATATATATATATATATTTAAATAAATTTTTCGTGGTACAAAATTTGATAACGGCGAGGAATACGGACGTTTGGGACATTTTTGGAGGGTAGAATGAGATTAAACAAATATAAAAAAACGAGAGAAAACGATTAAAAAGAAATTAATTAATGTACTGAACCGGTTTTCGTCCACACTCATCAGAGTAAAACGTGGAAATGATTGAATACGACTAAAACCTAAAAATAATTTGTAATGAACACTAGTGACAAGTTTAGGAGAAAAAAAAAAAAAAAAAAAAATATGGGGAGGAGAGTCATAAGTTGATCACATTAAGTCCTAAAAGCCATTCCTTTTGCTTACAAAGGGAAGGTTTGATTGACTTTATATATATGGCTTCCAGGACTTTGAGGTGGAATAGGGAATGCGATCTACTTATGACAGAAAACCAGTCACTAGTGTACGTCGACGCACATTCGGCGCTATTTATGAGATGGGCAGCAATAGCAGACCCGGATGTATTAACTAAATTATTTGAATTATTTAGTCGGCCTTGGCGTATGGCAGGGGGATGTGTTGTTTGATTCTGGATTCAAACCTTTGCATTGTTCTTCCCACGTATACGGCATCGCACCGACATTTAAAAAGATAAATAATATTACTAATATGTTGGGGTGGGAGAACATCCTTATGAATAGATTTGAGCAAAGGTCGAGCAGAAAAAACAATTCTAGGATTAGATGTCTGGTAACACGCATGACAAGACCCTTTCCATTAGATGCCTGGTTAATACGCATGACAAGACCCTTTCCATTGAAACTAATTTTCAAAAAAGATTGCTTAAATTAGTTAAGAAAGGTGTTCTTCCTGGGAAAATATACGATATAATCCGACCAATAGGGTCTATAAGACCTCGTCTTTACGGCCTACCAAAAACGCATAAGGAAAATATACCCGTAAGACTGATTCTTTCTATGGTCGGGTCGGTTCAGCATCAGTTAGCTAAATGGTTGGCTGAATTGCTTCAACCTGTGCTTGAAGTATATTCGGCCAACTGTATTAAAGATTCGTTCACTTTTGCTGAATATATACGTAATTGCCCTTTTTCTGCTGAGAATAAGTTTATGTGTATTTTTGACATCAGCAGTTTATTTACATGTGTTCCCTTACAAGAAACCATCGATATTTGTGCTGATGTTTTATATCGCGGTTTCTCAGTTGGTCCTATTATCTCTGAGGAGGTCTTCATAGAGCTGATGCGGTTTGCTAACATGTCTGTCGAATTCAGTTTTGATAATGTCATGTATCAGCAAATCGACGGCATTTCTATGGGGTCACCCCTTGGTCCTGCGTTGGCCAATATCTTTGTAGGTTTTCACGAGCATAATCTCTTGGCCCGTATCAATAAACCACTTACTTATTTTCGATACGTAGATGATACATTTTGCGTGTTTAACAATGAGTCAGATTCCATATTATTCCTTAATGCACTCAATCAATTACACCCAGCCTTAAAGTTCACTTGTGAGAAGGAACACAACTCCACCCTTCCTTTTCTGGATGTATTAGTGCATAAATCTGATTCATTGTTCTTAACATCTGTTTTCCGCAAACCATACATTTACTGGTTTATATTGTCACTGGGACTCTTTTTGCCCCATACAAAGAAAAATAAATCTTATTAAATGTTTGGTTCATCGTGCTTTAAAGATTTGCTCTGAATCCCTGATTGATTCAGAGATTGAATTTATCAAAGAGGTGCTCGTTGAAAATGGGTACCCTCTCGATATTGTTAATTCCAATATCGTTACTAAGATCGCTCATTTTAACAAGCCTAAACTTTTTGGTCCTCCAAAATGCCCGGCGTACCTCAGATTACCTTGGTTGGGTAATATTAGCATAAAATTTGCCAATCAAATTTCTGTAGCTGTGCGTCGGTGTTACCAGGCATCTAATCCTAGAATTGTTTTTTCTGCTCGACCTTTGCTCAAATCTATTCATAAGGATGTTCTCCCACCCCAACATATTAGTAATATTATTTATCTTTTTAAATGTCGGTGCGATGCCGTATACGTGGGAAGAACAATGCAAAGGTTTGAATCCAGAATCAAACAACACATCCCCCTGCCATACGCCAGGGCCGACTAAATAATTTAAATAATTTAGTTAATACATCCGGGTCTGCTATTGCTGCCCATCTCATAAATAGCGCCGAATGTGCGTCGACGTACACTAGTGACTGGTTTTCTGTCATAAGTAGATCGCATTCCCTATTCCACCTCAAAGTCCTGGAAGCCATATATATAAAGTCAATCAAACCTTCCCTTTGTAAGCAAAAGGAATGGCTTTTAGGACTTAATGTGATCAACTTATGACTCTCCTCCCCATATTTTTTTTTCTTTTTTCTCCTAAACTTGTCACTAGTGTTCATTACAAATTATTTTTAGGTTTTAGTCGTATTCAATCATTTCCACGTTTTACTCTGATGAGTGTGGACGAAAACCGGTTCAGTACATTAATTAATTTCTTTTTAATCGTTTTCTCTCGTTTTTTATATTTGTTTAATCTCATTCGACCCTCCAAAAAATATATATATATGTATATATATATATATATATATATATATATATATATATATATATATATATATATATATATATATAGTTGTACAGAATTTTATCATTGTTTTGAAAAGTAATGTCAGAGTCATAATAAATCGATGGGACAAATGTCACAAACTAAAGAGGGAAAAGGGAAAAGAGGAAAAAATGTTTTCTTATTCTTTTTTATTTTTAAGTGAAAAACCAAATGAGACTAAAATCTAAAATTATGAAGAAAATAAATTAATAGTCAGAATAACTATACGACTAAAATTATAACTTTAGGTCCCTTTCGGCCGACCCATTTTCAAAAGTCTACGTCGGTGGAATACGATTAAAATGAATTATTGGATTGCGTTTTGTTACTCTTAACAAATGAGAGACAAAACAAAAGGACCAATAAAAATAGTCCGAATTACGATGATGGATGGGAAAACGATTTCTGCAAAATATTGAATAATGCAGAAGCAGGAATTATGACAACGGAAAAAACAAAATTTAGGCAGTTTTTTTTCCCCCTTAAGAGCTCTCTAAACAAATCCAACTTATGCGACAGCTCTTTCTGCCTTGAGAGCGAAGGTTTCCGCATGGTTATGTTAACTACTTCCGACACATTAAGATGGTGTTTGGACCGACCCTTATGTTGTCGGCAAAACCTTGGAATATGTTGTGCCACTGTGACATCCAATCGCTGCAGAGTACGATCCACATAGTCAGCCTCGCACTGACATGTAAATTTATAAATCATTATACTTTTTGTAGTGTGGGAAGTACGTCTTTGTGAAAGTAAGGGAAAGCACTTCTGGTGCCGAACACCACACGGGGCTGTACTGCATAAAAACAGCGAGATATCACAGATGAAATGTTGTCGAAAAAACCTTGGCTAATAGCACCAATGAAAGGAAGCTTCAAATACACCGGACACTTTGGTGGACAAAAATCTGTGCTATTATTAAACTTTGCCACTTTTTGGTGAATGTACCTCGGGAAAACCATACTTACTAAGGATATCAGTAATCTTTTTAATTTCAACTGCAAGTTTGATTTCAGTGCAAATCATGAGAGCACGGTGGACCAGGGTCTCGATCGAACTGATTTTTCTGGAGATAGGGGAAAAGGAACCCCAACTAATATACAGGCCCGTAAACCTGGGTAAAATTGTGCCGTGTCCTTTCAACCAAAACCTCCAAAAATGGTAAAGAGTTAGTTTGCTCTTCCTCCATAGTGAACTTTAGTGCTTGGTGTAACGTATTTAAATTCGGAGAAAAAGCCATTTGCCTCGCGCCGGGACTTAAAAAATGACAAACGTATCATCCACATAACGTCAATAACAAAGGGGTCTAGTGGCCCGAGTGAAAAGCAAAGATTCCTGGAAACCTAAGAAAATATTAGCTATATAGCACCCAAAAAGACTGTCCATCGCCATCCCAAGTGGAGGGGTTAATGTGCTACTATAAAGCATATCGGCACATATTTGAAAGGTCTCGTTAAGGGGTATATTTGTAAATAAAATGGTGACGTCAAAGGAACACATAAAGTTTATTTTAAAATTACTGACCAGTTCGCGCATGAATGACGCGAAACGAAAATAATCAGTGATAAAATTGATTGAAAGCTTTTCTAGGACTGGAGTAAGGATATCCGCCAGCCATTTAGCTAGCTAATGCTTAGGAGAATCAATTATGGAGAGGATGGGCCGCAAAGGAACTCCCTCCTTATGGATCTTTGGAAGTGCATACATTCTGGGTCGTTGAGAACCCACAAGACAGATCCTGTCGTATATATCTTATTCAGAAATGTCTTTCTATGGATTTGAAGTAAATGTTTTTGAAGTTTTACTTCAGTCTCAAAGTGCTGTCGATAGATACGTCCCAAGCCTTTTAAATTTGGTATTGTCACTTAAAATGTCCAACATTTTATCATTGTAGTCCTTAATATTAAGAATGACTATACCGGCATCCTTATCCGGCTTAGTGGTATATATATCTTTATTAGCCTTGGGAGGTTTGGCAGCCTGGTAATGAATTTTACCCCAGGCAAGTTCACGAGAATTTATGGAAGAATTGGCAAACTTATGAGCCAGGTCAGCTAACCTCACCTTCATATATTGAAACTCATCATTCGAATTAGGGGCATGATGCTTCAGTTGGGATTGCAATACATAGAATTCAACAAATATGCTTTCCCTGTCAATCCCAGAAAGGGAGAATACCCACATCCAAGCCTTTTGGCTAGTATTGCTTTCTCCGTGTGGAAAAGAAGGACGTCAGAAAAGTTGAACACATGCAATATATGAAGAGCTATTTGTGGGCCCATGAGTGGTCATAAAATAGAGAATCGGCACTCGACTTACAAGACATCGTAGTTATGTCTTGTGTTCTGTTGTGGCTGACGGCGTGGTTAACCGATTCTCCAACACACCCGTATAAATAATAAATATTCACACTTACCGAGATTCTCTGTTGAGATCGTCATTGTTTTGTTGAGCTTTTCGGACGCAACTTTTCCAAAATCACCCATTTGTTTCATAACTCTTGCTGCAGTGATTTTACTCTGAATTGAAATAAAAAAGAAAACATTTAGTCTGGTTGCATCTGTTTTACGGCATACCAACACTCTTAGATTATTAACTGATGCAATACAATACTTAACTGAACACAAATTGCTTTGGTTCTTAAATTGATCCGGTTGTGTGGCATTTCGTTCCTTTCGTCTGGAAATAAAGGAACTCTAGTAGTGCATAAATGACCACAACAGATCAGCAAGGATTTGAAATAGTCGATTCCATCGCCTGAGACCGTATAAATTAGGCTAATAACATCCCAACCCCAAGAAAAAAGAAAGAAAGAAAGAAGAAATGCGACAACCGTGAAGATCAGAAGTCTGTTGTACCTAGGGAAATAGTTAATCGTAATGTTACAGTAACGTCGTAACAGCGTCGCATATGTCCCCACCGTCGACCAAGACACATTGTAGGAACGTTCTGTGTTAGCTGTGGACCTAAAAAGGATTGAAGAAATAACATAAAGCCATCGTCTACATCATTCTTAATAGTGATCACGCTAAAGAGCGAATAGGTTGTGTTTCTTGGCTCAATCGATCCGGTATCCTTCTCTGGCATTAGCAGAAAAATAAGAATAGACACTTCAGCATTTAGACGACTATTCCTATTGCTTAATATGCTTTATTTTCCCACGGAGCTAGCTTTTAGGCTTATGTAAATTACGCATAGTTTCGTACAAGAATCAAAAGTAGGAAACAACAAAAGGTCAATGCAAAATATATGAAATACAAAATATAAAGTTAGAGGGTTACATAATTCTCAGTAAAAAATGCTAACACCTCATTCAAATTTGAATTTCTATTTTTATTTCATTTCTTTTCTAAGATCTTATTAGGTTTGCTGATTCTATTCAACCTTCTGTGGCCACCCCCAGATGGCACATCGCTTTACTGGTATCTTTTCATATTTCAGAAATGCAGTCTTCCACAATAGACGGTAATTTCGAAGATCATTTCATAGCTTATGAAACAACCGGTTACAACACTTTCCACGTCAAACCTGATAAAAAATTCCCATCTGATGAGCGTGCAATTATTTATGTATACCCTCAATCTGGGCAACTTAAATTTTAATTGATCTTCTTATCTATAATAAAAACTAATACAGATCTCTGCTTATAACACGCTAATCTCATAAATGTAGAGATAACTAAATATAAAATACATTCATGAGTTTCACGTTTTGAAATGTTGGAGTATTCAAAGGTTTCTCTTATCTCTCGACCTCTTCAACGTTTTCTTGGAATTGGTGATGAAAAGATTGGAAAGTCTGCAATCAACACTAGTACTTACCAATGAGCCCGTTGTCTTTAATAAGTTGAGACTGGTATGCCCTTCCTGACAGCTGAAAGACTCGCATAAGTGGCATAATTTTGTTCTCAAGCATGTGACGAAGCTCCCTGGAGTATGCACATCAGTCAAGATGTAAAGTTCCCCCGACCGTCTTCGACCACGACACAATTTAAAACAATATTCGATGAATGCTACATACCTTTTTTTCTAACTTAACCCACGCAGCTTTAGTATCTTTTGCAACAAGATTACTCATGACGTCAACCAAATTCTGAAAAGTAAAAAGTCAGATATACATCTAATATATAAAGTAATGTTGATCGGATTTAAAAATCTGGACCTAAGTAGTATGAACATTTTATTTTAACTAGCCCATTTTAATTTGTTATTGTTGTACGATGTTATTTGCACTAGAATAACGTATTTTGCTGCAATTTATTTTTTTAATACTCCGGTAGTTTTGTAATATGTATATATTCATTAAATAGTCACCTTAAAATAGAAATCAGCCAAGTGGAATAACTTGTATTATTTTAGTACTCGTTGCCTTTTTATATAGTTTTTACTTGTGTCGTTTTTATTAGATAAAAGAAGTCTATTTTAGCTTAGATATATAGAAACTTCAGTCTGGGTCCAACTAAAAGTGATACTGAAAATGATCCACAATAACAATGAATCACACGATATCTTGTATTTATATACTGCTTACACTCATCCATAAAGGTTAATGTGTGAAACCTCACATAGTCTTGAACTAACAACTGGATTGTCATAACAATACGAAATCAAAAGAAATTATGCTTTAAGTTCTACCATGATTTATTACGTCACCAAATTTCTTCGAACGCAATCTAGTTAAAAACTTTTGTAGCTCAGAAAACCCTTCGAATTTAGTTTTTTCAACGAACAGCCCAAGTGATAATATTCAATTAACAAGACATATTTATGAAAAACGAGGCATAACCAACTACACAGAAACATACTAAAATCCTACTCCCTATATAATAATATGGAGGATAATTCAACTATCAGTTTTATTACTCATTTTTTAAGCTTGTCAATGGTTGTACATTACATATCATTCACTATCCGTCGGATTATATTGAAATTTAGCCCTTTTGAAAAAACATTTTATGCTGAGCAGAAAGGAATATTCTATTCTCAGCCACTTTTATGTTATAAAAAGAGGGAAATGGATGAAGATAAGTTGATACCTGTACCGACTGACGACTTGGCGAAACGTTTTCGAATCCTGTTGGTTCCATAGCGCCAATTTAACTATGGATATTTGAAACTTTAACGTGGTCACTCCAGTGAGTACCTTCCTCTAAAAGGAATCAATCAAATCAATGCTAACAACAGATTCAAGCGGATCAAACTCTAGGAAGATCTTGATCGATGCCAATTAACGCGTCTTGGCAATTTGGTATCCAATATTTCTTATTTTGTTCATCATTTTTCGATATTTTTCATGCGCGAAAAGTCAGAACTTTTATATCTTCAGAGTATTTTTGCGTTAAAATAATGTTGATACGCCCGTTATCGTAAATTCACTGAAGTTAAGCAATGGTTAGTTCTGAGAGGAGTGACCATTTATTGAATATTAGGTGTTGTAATCAAAATCAAGCCGGTCACATAGTTGTAGCATATTGATTTATACAAACTATATATACATAACTGACGTTGCGCTTCCGAGTGTTTTTGTATTTTTACACATTCTAATTCTGATTATTTATAATAATAAATCAAAATAGATGACTTCTTGTGTTTGCTATCGTAATATTTTAACATTTGAAAATATTTTAGATTTTTCGAAAATAGCGGAGAGTACTAGAAATTTAGGGGACTTATTGTTATTCAGATTCCAACAAAAAATCACTGAGAACGACTGTTAGTTAGAAATTATTATTATTATTATTATTATTATTATTATTATTATTAATAATAATAATAATAATAATAATAATAATAATAATAATAATAATAATAATAATAATAATAATAATATATTTCGTTTTATCTCTTAAATAGTATTGATGTGCTGCAAACGGTGTTCGGTTCGGTATTTAGAGTAAATTATGTATATATCTTAAAATACAATCTATATAATAAAAATACACGACAACAATATTAATAATATTCAAATTAACAAAACAACGAATAAACAGATAGAACAATAGATTTAAATTTAATAGAGGTATTTAAAGAATACGTTGAGTGTGATTGTGTCTGTGTTTGTGAGTTGCGTTCGTGATAGTATCAGAGTTTTTGTGTATTTTGTGCGAACAGCCTCTCTCTCTCTCTCTCTCTCTCTCTCTCTCTCTCTCTCTCTCTCTCTCTGCTTGGCAGTGGGAAATATGTTGGGTGATGGAATTGCGTGGGTGAAGTGTTATTTACTTCATAACTTATCATTGAGATTAGAAGTGGGCGAATTGTTGGCGGGAACATGCAGTTCGTATTGACGTGGAGGCAGTATACGTTGTGGGTGTCCATTGGCGAATCTACTCCGGTTGTTCGAGTGTGGTCTTTTTATAGACGTTCGTATAGAACGTTAGAGAAACCTTTTTCTTCACATACTGGTGGACTAATTGCGAGTAGGTTGTTAGGTGCGCGCCTGCGCATTGTCACGTTTTAGCACGAGTCGGACTGATAACATTAACTTTGGTTTATTCTCACAATGTTGGCAGAAAATGTAAAATGTTCATTTTGCCATTAGATTTGTGTCGATCATTAATAAACGAAAATAGAGACCTTATAGTGAGGGCAACACTTTAGATCATTTTGACCTATTAGAACATTTTAATCTTTTTCTACAGTACTAAAACAAACACTGATATATTTTCGCCATTTTACTATTATGTGGGTAGTTATAGAGCCACGGTGTCACCAACATGACATAGTTGTTTCACCTGAAATTAATCAATATAAAATCAAGTTTTACCTCAATATCTTTATTGCTGACTTTTGCTGACCTCTTTGTGATACTGGTAGCACTATCCAGGGCTTTAAATGTTTCACCAATGTCTTCCGCATTCAATGATTCTTTAGTCGCATTGGCGAGGCTTTCCACGGAAGCCTCGAAATTCCCTCCGATTCCAATTTCAATCCGACCAAGCTTGGAAAAAGAAGAAATGAAAAAGAAAAAAATGCATAAATGAATCTTTACGTTCTTCGCACTTTTCTCCTCATAAATTTTGATATTTTTGTAACTTCTACGACGTTTCAACGGATGAGCAGTCCGACCATTCCCATTTAAACTAAGCAGAGTCTGTTGTTGCCACATACACTAGCAAAGCTACACTTAAAAATGACACCACACAAATATATAAGGCGTCGGGCTCAGAACAAAAATGTGAGCGCCATAATTGACAGGACCTCTTTTGATAGCTGACATTGAAGAGCCGGAATGCACACGGCGAATGTTGGCCCTTCTTATTTCAGGTAACAAAATACAACAAACAAAACAGATGCAAATTAATCTGATCAGCATAAACCAAAGGCAAAGAAAGAAATCGATCACAAAGGAAATTAGACCAACAATGGAGTTCTATTAAAAAACAACCCCAACACAAAGAGGCTACTTTATACATATAAAACATCATCACTAAGTTATGCTATCGATTTTCCTTACACCATGTATAATATTTAAGTTTTGTGTTGAATCCGAAAATCATGTTCACGTTTTTGAAATATAAAACATACCAGAACTTCTTATATTCTGATCTCGTCTTCAGTGAATTGGATTGTTTTATTTCAAGATTACAGAATAATTCTTATATATAGCAAGAAGGGTTTACTACACTAGAGAAACTAGTCATACGACTACAACAGAAAGCATGATATGACTTCTTCACAAAATCTATAATTCTTCCTCGGCACCTGAAATAATTAATTATATGCAGATGTAACATAACCTTTTAGGATAGTTTTTACACTTCTGATATTTTCGGCTTTCTGATAAAGGAGGATTGTTAGAATAAACAACCTGGATAACCTTTTGTTTCTATCAACTCGTTTAGAAACATATGTAAACGTATTTTGTTCCGAAATTATTATTAAAGCATAGAATGCTGTAATTTTAAACTTAATTCTTTACACAAACAAACACACATGTATTTAAAAGAATGAGGCTACAAACATTTCTTCATTTTTTGATTATTTATGATTTAATGTGTTACGAATTTTTTGTAAATATCTTGCATATTTGGTGTTTTTACATTTTATGTTTCTATGCTACACATGTTTCAAGCATGTTTGCTATCTTCAGCCATTTGTTAATCGATAAATGCCGGAAGAGAACAAACATGTTTAAAACACATGTAACTTAGCAACATAAAATGTTAAAAACCAAATACGAAAATGTATACAAACATTTTTGGAGAATATCAAATGATAAAAAAAATAAAAATATTAATAAATATTGTTAACTTCACTCTTTTAAATATACACTTTTCTCTCGTAAGACCAACACTATGCTCTCCCGCTTACTCTCTATATATATCTCTGTCTCTCTGTCTCTCTCTGTCTGCCTCTCTCTCTATATATATATAGATATATATATATATACATGTATATATATATATATATATATATATATATATATATATATATATATATATATATATATATATATAACAAATTAAATAATTGATATTTTCATTTAAATTGTACGATGTGTTGATTTCCAAAAATATTTCACTTAAATACATTTTCATGCGTACCTCAAAGATGTTGTCAATTTCCTTATTCAAAAAGCGCTAATCTGCGCATTACATCGACTACTTATCCTAACGTCTTCTATAATTTGACGTGCTCTTCTGCCTTTACCGTGATTACACCCCTCGGGGTTGATACCATCAGAATGATCAACCAGAATGGGGAAAAAACAATAAGACAGTTTCGCCTGACAAAGTTGTTCTCCAACGAAACCTTGCAAAAAAAGAAAATTACATAACTGATTTTTTCATTTAAATTGCACGATGCGTTGATTTTCAAAAATATTTCACTTAAATACATTTTCATGCGTGCCTCAAAAATGTTGTCAATTTCCTTATTCAAAAAGCGCCTATCTGCGCATAACATCGACCGGACTATACTTATCTTAACGACTTCTAGAACTTGAAGTGCTCTTCTGCCTTTACCGTGATTTGACCCCTCTGGGTTAATACCATCAAAATGAGCAAGAAGAATGGAAAAAAATCCTCATTGCGCACTCAAGCCACACTTGAAAACCTGGTCATTACCCCATCTCAGGTGAGGGACATCATAATAAAACTTGACACCTCTAAACCATGTAGGCCTGATCTTATACCAGTAATAGTAATACATAAATGATTTGCTGAACTGACCCCTATCCTCTCTAAACTCTACAACAAATGCCTTACCGAATCTTGCTTCCCTAATAGCTGGAAAATTGCCTCTGTGGTATCAGTCTTCAAGAATTCTTCAGATAGAACTGACCCTCAGAATTATAGCCCCATCATTCTACTCCCGCTCTTCGCTAACATCTTTGAATCCTTAATCAACCTAGCGATAGTCCGTCACCTCATTAATGGTAAACTTTTTTCTGACTATCAGTATGGATTTAGGCAAGCATGGTCTACTACAGATATCCTAACGATCATCTGTAAACGCATATACAATACACTGGAAAAGCATGTGAAGATAGGGCGCTAGGGCTTGATATATTCAAAGCCTTTGATAATGTCTAGCATAAAGGTCATCTCATAAAAATGTATTCATATGGTATTACTGGACGAATATTTAATATAATTAGATTCTTCCTATTCAAAAGATGGTTGTTCATCCAAACAACATGACATACAAGCAGGTTTACCCCATGAATCGATCCCTGGACCTTTATTGTTCCTGATTTTTATAAACGACCTTCCTGATGACATTGTGTCTGAGATGGGTATATTTGCTGATGACACCACGCTCTACTCTCTACTCTCTACTCTCTACTCTCGTCATGTGGGTAAAACGAACGCGCACATATCCGAGGCAATGACTGAATCCTGAGAAAGTGACCTCCAGTCCGTAGTGGAATGGGGTCATAAATAGATGGTAGCATTTAATGCTGCTAAGACAAAGCTCCATTCTTTCAACAAGTACAAGAAACCTCTTCAACCACCGATTGCCATGGCTAATAACATCCTACATGAGAGTTCAACGTTCAAACTCTAGGCTTAACATTCACAGGTAACATTAATTGGAGCAAATGCATAGAAGACATTGTTAAGGCTGCTGCAAAGAAAGTGGGCTCCCTCTATCATGCTAGAAATCTTCTCACACCTAACAGTATCCTATATCTCTACAAAGCGACCATCCGCCCATGCATGGAATACTGTTGTCACATCTGGGCTGGTGCACCATCCATCAGTCTCTCCCTCTTAGACAAGGTCTAAAAAAGAGTATCTAATCTAATAAGTCCCTCATTATCCACGAAGCTCCAGCCCCTGTCCCATCGCCGCAATGTTGCATCCTTCTGATTGTTTTACAAGTACTTCAGTGGAATGTGCTCTGATGAACTCGCTGCTATGATGCCCTTATCGACGTAAATACACTCGACCAACCCGACAATCAGCTAGATCCCATCCATTCACTGTGGAGGTCCCCAGATGCCGAAGAGTTCTTTACTCGAGCTGCCGGTTTTTTTTAACTCTCGTCCTGCTCCCTATTTCCCCAACTGTACCGACATGCAGAAATTTAAAACTAATGTGAACAAGCATCTCGCTGCCTAGCTCCCAATTTAGTATGACCCCCTAAACTTTCACCCAAATTCTCAGTAGCCCCTTGCAAGTTACAACTTGCCTTGTTTGGGGTGAACTAAGTTAAATATATATATATGATACAAAAATCCTTTTTCCTTTCATTTCTATTTTGAAAATATTAATTACTTAACAAATAATAAAACCAAAATGTTGTTTTTTATGAATTGGATTGAAATATATTACAACGGTCCCTTTTTCCTTTCATTTCTATTTTGAAATTATTAATTACTTAACAAATAATAAAACGAAAATTTGTTTTTATGAATTGGATTGAAATATATTACAACGGTCCCTTTTTCCTTTCATTTTTATTTTGAAATTATTAATTACTTAACAAATAATAAAACGAAAATTTGTTTTTATGAATTGGATTGAAATATATTACAACGGTCCCTTTTTCTTTTCATTTCTATTTTGAAATTATTGATTACTTAACAAATAATAAAACGAAAATTTGTTTTTATGAATTGGATTGAAATATATTACAACGGTCCCTTTTTCCTTTCATTTCTATTTTGAAATTATTAATTACTTAACAAATAATAAAACGAAAATTTGTTTTTATGAATTGGATTGAAATATATTACAACGGTCCCTTTTTCTTTTCATTTCTATTTTGAAATTATTGATTACTTAACAAATAATAAAACGAAAATTTGTTTTTATGAATTGTATTGAAATATATTACAACGGTCCCTTTTTCCTTTCATTTCTATTTTGAAATTATTAATTACTTAACAAATAATAAAATGAAAATTTGTGTTTATGAATTGGATTGAAATATATTACAACGGTCCCTTTTTATTTTCATTTTGAAAATATTAATTACTTAAAAAATAACAAAACCAAAATTTGATTTTTATAAATTGGATTGAAATATATTAAAAATGTTCTTTTTTCTTTTCATTTTCATTTTGAAAATATCAATTACTAAACAAATAATAAAACCAAAATTTGTTTTTTTATAAATTGGATTGAAATATATTACAAAGTTCTTTTTTCTTTTCATTTTCATTTTGAAAATATTAATTACTAAACAAATAATAAAACCAAAATTTGTTTTTTTATAAATTGGATTGAAATATATTACAAAGTTCTTTTTTCTTTTCATTTTCATTTTGAAAATATTAATTACTAAACAAATAATAAAACCAAAATTTGTTTTTTTATAAATTGGATTGAAATATATTACAAAGGTTCTTTTTTCTTTTCATTTTGAAAATATTAATTACTTAAAAAATAACAAAACCGAAATTTGTTTTTTATAAATTGGATTGAAATATATTACAAAGGTTCTTTTTTCAGTCATTTAGTTAAAGGTTTTATGCTTTGGGTTCTTTCTAGGCAAATAGTTTGTAAATAAACATTATGTTGGCGTGTTTGTTTTCTTTTCCAAAAAAATAATTTGTTTTCTGATTGTTGCGGTAACAAATAATAAAATCAAACATTGACTTCAGAAATATAACGCATGATTAATTACGAGGTGTTGATTAAGCAAAACTAAAACTTAACATTAAATATCCGACAAAAATCGAACAGAGCAAAAATAATAAGACTCATTATATTTGGCCTTACACCGGTCGAAATGTGAGACAACATATTTGTTACCTATTACAGAGTGGAAATGTTCAAGATAACCGTATTTATTTTTATTTTACCGTATATTAAGCCTTTTTAGTTACTGAATGTCCAATTCAGTCATTTAGGTAAAGGTTTTATGATTTGGGTTCTTAATGTTTTCAAATATTTTAAGATTAATTTATTTTGTAAGCATGTCTTATGTAAAAGAATCAGACTCCAAATAATGGATCGTATTTTACTCATAGACCTTGTCAGGTACAACCACTTCGGAATAGAGATGTCCAAGATATTTTGGTGTTGCACCCAGGATCGCAATATGCATTTCCATTCGGCATTAAATGCCCCCAAGTTTTGATATGCTATAAAAGATTGACCAAATATTTGACTCACTGATGATCTCGCATCCACGATTGATTTCTTCACACATTCGATGTTTGGTAATACCCAGGTTCCATTTGTTAAGCACAATCTGCTGGCCGTTCCTTTCGGAGAGAAAAAAGAAAAAATATTTTACAAATGATCAGTTCTGTTAAATGAAGGAGAAAGCATATATATCGACAGTTTATAAATGTCCGCAAATAAAGTAAGTTTATTTTTATTCGATCATTCATTTTCTCTTGTTCATTCGTCTTCTTAGTTCGATCCACTAGGAACATTGTGGATCTTGTTATCTATCTTTCTTTCGTGTCTGTTTGTTTGTATTCTTGGATGACGTCCCCAAAACCGCTGTGCATACTGGATAACGTCACAAATTAAGTAAATAAAGGGCTATTGGGTTCTGTTTGACAGCTTGCTGATATGCCCGCTGAATTTGGCATTTAGATGTTAATCTACCCCCGGTTTCGACGGCAATGCGTGTTGGCAGGGATTGTTTTCTTCCATACTGATGATTTCAGGTTTGGAATGAAACACATGTGTATACGGGTTACTTTAAAAATAATTGACCATATACATACATGCATAGATACATATATATATATATATATATATATATATATATATATATATATATATATATATATATATATATATATGTGTGTTATTTTCTTGGAAACAATCGTACGCCATACAATAGTTGTGTTTTATTTCTTTCATTTTGTTAATCTCAACTCACTTATATATATATATATATAACAAGATAGATAGATAGATAGATAGATAGATAGATAGATAGATAGATAGATAGATAGATAGATAGATAGATATGAGAGCGACCAGCAGGGGATGTCTTCTTCCATACCGATGATTTCATGTTTGGAATAAAACACATGTGTATATGGGTTACTTAAAAATAATATTTATTAAGAAATAATTGACTATATACACACATGCATAGATACACACACATACACACACATACACACACACACACACACATATATATATATATATATATATATATATATATATATATATATATATATATATATATATATATATATATAACTTTTACAAGATTTTCTTGGAAACCATCGTACGCCATATAATAGTTGTGTTTTATTCTTGGAACATATAAATAATGTTCTAATTTTGTTTATCTCAACTCACTTCATATATATATATATATATATATATATATATATATAAATAAAGCTAGAGAGAAAGATAGATAGATAGATAGATAGATGGATAGATAGATAGATAGATAGATAGATAGATAGATAGATAGATAGATAGATAGAGATATGAGAGCGAGAATAGAGAAAGAGAGTAGAAGAATACCCATAATAGGACGGCAAAAGTGAATTCCCTGACCAAAACATTTTTGCACATTTTTATGTCTTCTTTTTAGTTGTATAACCAGAAACATATAACTGTTGTTTAAGTAATAGATACATAACGCATGAAATGTTGTTTGACGAAGATAAGTACTTACCAGAAAATTCTCCGATACATGTCACGTTTGCGGTGGATTCTGCGACAGTTTCTGGCCATTGTAGGTTATTGAACGTTTCATTTGGACAGAGTTTTTTTCCTGAAAAAACAAACAAACATTTGGAAATGTATGACAAATCTATAGGTGTGTTTATTTGTCGTAGGTTCACAAACGAAATATAACAAAAAGTTTTAAAGAAAGCTGAGTCTGAAATTGGCAGGAAACTTCGCATCAGTCTCTTACAAGCCCATTCAATATTACATAATGTTTTGCCATTGAAAGTACGTCAATATCTAATTTCTTTTTGCCCCTTTTTTCATATGCCCGTTGTTATAGTAACCGATGTACAGGGAAGGGAAACATTTTTAGCGGAAACTTCTGTGCGACTCCGACAGTTGTGTCTCTAAACGCTTTATGTAAAGCCGTAATTTTAAAACGTTGGCATCATTTAAAGTCACTTATCAGGTTGTTCGGAAAGTAATGACTGATTACAGAAACAAACATTTAATTTTTGAGCTTTCATCTAACTACATGCAAGGAAAGAATATCGTTTTCTTCTTGAAAATTGTATTCAGAAAGCAATTATCAGAAACATCTCTTATTGTTCTTATTGTTCTTCTTGTTCTTGTTCTAGTTTTCTTTTATGGAAACTTTACGATGATAATGTTTTACCAGAACCTGTCCTGAGTGATACTGAAGCAAAATAACTATTGTTTGTAGATATGTATTTCGTAGAGTTTTAGTTTTAACCAGACACACACGCAACTAATTTGCTTCCGATATGTCGGGCACCATTGCAATACAGACATGAACTGACTTAGACATTTATCTAACCTGGATTTTGTTCAACAATTTCTTTTTTCAAATGTTCATTGACAAGAATGCACGATCATCTACTTTCTTCATCTTCAAATCTCTCATTACGAATACGGGATTTTTGAACTTCGTATTGAGCGATAATTCGTGGACGATTCTCAGCTGATATTGGCAGTTGATTAGGAATCAGTATGATCAAGTTTCAATACAAGAAAAGAATATTTTCTTCTTTTTTTACATAATTTTTATTAATGGCTTGAAAATTTTATTCTGAAATAAATTACTGGAATTGAATATTGAATGAGAAAGGGTTCACCATCTTCCATGACAACACTAATACTTCCACTAAAATATAAATAAACTTTATCCAAAGGGAACACTGGAATATAAAGAGAGTTGCTAGGTCGGCAGGCATCGTGGTAGATATGTAATATAGTTTCATGTCCTTCAATTCGCTCTTCACCGAAATTACGGCGAGAGGCGAATCACATCGGTTCCCGTTTATGCCTCGACTCGAACTGATTTTTATTTGCCCGTGAAATAGCATCAGGATCCGACGTCATCTGGTCGTTTCTGCCTCTGCACTTAGAAAGCAAAGAAGTGTCTAGCACGAAACCGCAAATCAATGGAGTGAAAGTAGCAACATTACTTATGCACCATTCCTTCCCCGACTTCACATGCAACCACTGAGCCTTGCTTTTGTCGCTGCAGATTAACGAATAGCTACGACCAACGAGGACAACTTCATGCAGACCAGACGATCTTGAGGCATGATCTTGGTGAGCTCTATGCAGAAGTCCGACTCATCTAACAAACAAGCAACAAACAAAGTGAATTTTGTTATTACGTATCGACTCTCGATTAGAAAAAACCTTAATCAGCAGTTTCTTTCAACCAATCAAAATGAAAAAGATATATTCACTTTCAAATTTCGCGAGTTGTATTAATACCCAAACACACCGATTTCCTCCTGTTTTCTTGTTTTCCTACACAGACCACACACGTACGTACATCTTAATCTAGCTGGGCCCGTTGTGGCCGCAAAGCTCTCAACAATAGCAACCACATGGCAAAAGACACACAATAACTTCTGTACAGTCAGCGAAGAACCTACACATACACCTTGCTCATCGAACATTAATATACACAAGTTTATAGAGACACACACTCACTCACGAACAAAACAAGAACACTAATACATACACACATATTTTCACGCCTATTTCATTTACATACACGTAAACGCACGCAGACCAAGCCAAAATGAACACGTGTACTCAATTTCTGTTTACAGACCAAACACCTTCTTCATCCGAAAACGTTCTATGACACTTTAAATTCTCATCCATCACGAACTTTTTATTTTTCACTGTCTTAACAAAGTTGTTCATAAATATTAATTATTTTGCATGGGTAGACTTTGTCATTATTTTATTTAAAAATGTCTTATCCACAACGGACTCTCCAGAGATAGTTTTAAACATTCGAACGCGGTTTTCAGCTCAGAAGACCTCTAAAGTTTGGCGATGATCTTTAGGGGATAATCATTGAAGGGCACCCAAATATCCCGATTAGAGAACTTATTGCAAACATGTTGGACGTTTCTAAATGGATTGCTTCGTTAACACGTAATGATCATTAATGTCAAGTGCGAATAGAGTTAGTTTATACTTCAAGACTTTCAAGTACTTTTCGAACGACAGTTCCACAAATTTGACCACCGAACAACAAAGCAGAATAGTTGTTTTATTAGTCTGACAGAATTAGAAGACAACATTGTCGTTTCCTTTCAAAATCAGGGAACGCAGAAAGTACAATCGTTAGCTTACCTATCGCCATCGATATTTTTAACGTTTTAATTTCTCCTCGAATATTATCGTTCGCTGCATAACAGGAAACATTCGCTTCTTTCGTGAGTGAAACTAAAACAAAAATGGACACACATAAAAATTAATGACATACAATACAAACGTAGGAGACGTATCAACAATTTAGAGCTACTGCTTTTAAGAAAAGAGAATTTCTCAAGCACGGCGAAATGTTTTGCCACAAAAAAACAATGGAAAGGTGAATCTTGTTCCAGGGTTCGAATCGTGCAACTAGTTTGAATGGTTATCTCTACACTGATGATTCTGAAAGGATGAAACGTATACGTATGTAGATAATAATTAAATATTCATTATTAAATAATTATTTGCAGCCCTTTTTCGGCTGGGCCCTTTAAGGAGTACTACTACAAGCCGTCAAATCTCAGCTATAAATGCAAGGTCCTTTCTGTTGAACACTGTTATGACGACTGACTATAGTTGTCCTTCCGCTTGAAACATAAATAGGATTTATTTCTCAACTAGTCCGTAGCCACTGAACGTAGCCTCATTGGTTGGGGCACACGGAATTAAGTTAAAGGTACCTTTTGTACGGAATTAAATTAAAAGTGCCTCTTGTTCGGAGGTTCGACTCGTGCGACTAATTTGAAGAGACGACCTCGACAGTCAACTAGGTTCTACGTGACCACGCCGAGCTAGGGACAACATCAGGCGGAAGGAAACCAGGGAATAATTTCTCGACCAGAAGTGATTAAAAACCCTAATAATAATAATTACTTATATATATATATATATATATATATATATATATATATATATATATATATATATATATATATATATATATAATGTGATAGAAGACTTTTGTCTACATACTTTTGTCATGATCCGTTCCAATTTACTAATGAATGTTTTTGTTTCTTTCGGGGAATTGGCTGATCTATGCGCCATAGTCAATTTTAATACAAGTATTTCTGATTCGTCAAGATCCATCATCAAGGGTGATTACCAGTAAAAGTTTAGGTATGAGATATTTATAAGGATGATAGTTTTTTGGGGGGAATCAAGTGTTATTTACTGTATTAATTAGGTGTTATGTTAGTGTAAAAGGCATTTAAGGATATTGTCACTATTGTTAAAATGTATTTTGTTGATAGTAGTTTTTTTGTTTTAATAGGTAGAGCAAGTAGATGACGTATTTGTTTGTTAGTAGTATGTTCTAGAATAGAGGGGTTATCTATTAAAAGATTTCGAAATTGGGAGCGAGCACAAGAATGTTGGTTTGTTAGGTGTTGAGCGATAGCGCTGTTGTCAGATAGGAACAGGACAAAAGTATATAGACAGAAGTTGTCTAACATATTTAATGAAATATGTTTAAAGGAAGGAAAGCTGCCCATATATATATATATATATATATATATATATATATATATATATATATATATATATATATATATATATATATATATATATATATATATATATAAGAGGATTTAATGAGTTAGAACATTACAATCGTTCCAATAATTAGAACATCAAGTCTAGTATGGCGTACGTTCGTTTCCAAAACATTCTGGAAATACTTTATTTTATTTTTAAAATTAACAAAGCTACTCCAAAACGTGTCTCTATCAGCGCCTTTAGCACCACGTCTTACAGAAATTCAAGGAAAAAACAAGTTCGTCGTAGAGGAACATCTATTGACAGGAAGAGCCACAGAGACAAATATTATAAAAAGGAATAAGTTACAAATATGAAATGAAAATAGAAAGATAAACTAATAATAATAATAATAATAAAACATTACACAAATTATAAAACTTATAAGAATAAAATAACAATTAGAAATAAGAACAAAAATAAAATAAAACATGATATAAAATATAAATAAATAATAAAATATAAAAAAGAAATAATAAAATGAATAGATGAAAAATAAAAAATATAAAATATAAAGAATAAAATATAAATAATAAAAAAATAAAATAAAAAATAGAGTAAAATAGAATAAAATAAAATAAAATAAAATAAAGAATAAAAGTAAAGATAATGATAAAAAATATAAAAGAATAAAAAATATATATGTAAAAATATATATAAAAATTTACTAAAATTATAAATAAATAAATAAAAGGATATGACTAGTAAACTAATAATATAGAATAAAGGTAAAATTAGAAAAATAATAAAGGTAAAATTATAAAAATAAAAAACAAAAGTACCGATTAGGAGATGATAATAAAAATTAGAAATACAAAATGAAAATATAAGATAAATATAAAAGAAATAATTGATATTAAAATAAAATAAAATAAATAAAATAATAGTATGAATTAAAAACAACTTAGAAATATAAATTAAAATGAAATAGAAACATAAATAAGTTTAAAAAACAAAGGTTGAATATTATCAAGGCTCCTTCTCTAAAGGTTTTTTAAGAGAAACATCCGGCAAGAAGATGAGTAGGGCAAGAGGGAAGGAAGAAGAGCACATGGGACGGTATGGACAACGGTAGTTTTTAGGAGGAGAAAAACACCTTATATAAATATTATTATAGGAGAAGGTCGAGGGTGACCAGGAAATACGGGGGTATTAGAGTAGTAGTATAGTTGGGACCATACTACCAGCACTGCACAGACAAGAGCATGAGTATGAGAACATGTAAACCATAATTATTCAGAGAACAACATTCTCCATTTCCTTCAAACACACTTTGATTTATTCCAGAGGCTAATGGTGGGTTTTGTTTATGCGCCAAGAAAGACGTGTTAATGGTGTTCAGAGTTATAAATGTTTGTTAAGCAACATGGTCATCTCGCCGAATAACTGATGAAAAAGCGCAGATGCGCTTGCTTAAGTAAGATTTGTGAACAGGTGCTCGGCTCCAGGGGAGAATGTTTCTAATAGATTAAATCCCGATATATGAAACCAATCGAAATTTAGTATCTGTTCCAATCAGTATCAATCATTTAACTTAAGTAAGCATCGAATGATTTTAAACATCGGCTATTTTTGTTGCTACTACTACTACTACTACTACTACTACTACTACTACTACTACTACTACTACTACTACTACTACTGCTGCTGCTAATGTTTTATAAACCTCTTCTCTGCGTTGTTGTTGTTGTAAGACTACTATTTCAACAGAGCCCCACCTTTCTCAAGGTTACCCTGGCAATAATCACGAGGATAAAAATATACGGTGGATCGAGGAGTAACCTTCGACCAGAAACACCAGAAACGGGTAGCAGTTGTTCCAGTTGCACTCATACCACAATCCTTTCTGAGTAGCTAAATCGCATTGAGAAGAAAAGTAGTGGAATGAAATAAGAGAAAGAGGAAAAGAAAAGGTAAGAGAAAGAGAGAGAGAGAGAGAGAGAGAGAGGGAGGGGGGAAAGAAACCACACTGACTGGAAAGACGGAAAATATAGATAAAAATGTCCTTACCCATTAAGGTGGTGACTAGTTCTTCATTGACTTTAAAAACTCGATATGCAGCATAGTAATGTGATTTTGGTACATAGCAGGAAACGTTGACCGGATTCTGATTTTTGATTATTTCAGACGTTGTGTACAGTTCAACCATCGGGAAATCCATCATGTATATAAACATACTTCTAGTGGCCGGAATGTAATGTCTGCGTCGAACATGGCAAGTCACATTACCTATATGAAAAGCATATTGACAATCACGAATATAAAACACACACAGAAAAACACCCGTGTCTATCGATATCAGTGTATTTCTGCTGTGCTTAAAAGAATGACGAAATACACTTATGCATGAAAAATATAATGATATATATTTATTGTCGGTGGCGGTGAACGAGTGGGGGTGAGTTCGGAAGGAGGACGATCGCACAGGAATTGACGAAGTCGTTCTCTCGAACCCGATCGCCAGTCGACTATCGATCTCAATTTCGGTTTAGTTTTTGGACACGCACATATCCACCCGTAAACGCTCATTCTAAAATTTTGCCTTCGGTGTCAATGTAACCACGCCCATAAGGCGTTTATTTAGTGAAAGGGTATTTCCATCTGCAGCTAATATTTTTGAATAGCATCACTTTTGCAGGTGGTTTTAAATCAATCAACAATAATTTGATTTCCGACAATCAACCGAGTTTTGTTTCTTCCAGTCAGGTGCCTGTCTGTGTTAAGTACGTTTATTCCTGTCGAATAACAGTTTAGGTACACCCGGCCCGAATATTTAACATATCCACTTGATAACTTAGTTCCTATTTTTATGGAACTAAACAAGTTTTTAATTAACCATAATAGCTGATAAATTATCTATTTTTATGTGGCAATATATTTCCATAAGTGTTTTATATAAAGCTAAAACGGGAGTATTGCTCTAAAACCCAACCCTTCGTAGCAACTAGTAGTATCAGAGCATGTCGTCGGGAAGTTTCATTGCTGACAGAGCTACCTAAGGTGGATTGGTCGGGCACCCACCTGTATTAGCGTCACAATCCAGCTAAATGGGCCCTGGTGAAATATAAAGGCGTTTACAGTAGTATCCAGCAGCCGCAGTTCGTTTTTGCCAATACGTCTGGGGACAATCTACGACAAGCAAGGATGTTCAGTCATAAATCGTAATGCAGAGTGAGGATAGCAATATTGCATTGGAGCATATGAAACCACTACCCAATGCCTAAAGATGACAACCTTCTGTGACGATTTGGAGCAAGTGCAGCTCCATGTTTACCTAAGTGTCGGGATAACATGAAATCTTTCAGGAACCTGAACTACTTCAAATAACGAGCAGAACCTCGATCAAAAGCAGACGAGATCGACCTCTCTTTGTTCAACGCTGCATTCAGGTTCAACTCCATCAACAGCAACAACAGTAGCAGCAATGAGTGTTGGTTACAATTATTGACACTCGATTAGACAAATTTCAATCAGCAGCTTCTTTCAGCGAATCATAGGTGCAGAAATATTCACCTCCGTGTTACACCAGCATTTTCTCTCTCTTGTCTAGCTTATTTCAGACTCGACGCACGTGAGAACGATCCGAAAAGAAAACAGTCTCGACCTCTGCGTCGCAAATCCGTAGACACACGACAAAAAACATTCATAAACTACTCACTCACACGCAAGTTCACACATATACATTTTCACACGGACTAAAGAAACACAAGCATTCATACGCACGACGGATGCTCGTCTAACGAACTTATACATTGTCACACACCAACTCACATGGCAACATCCGAAATAAATACGTCTACCCAACTTCTTCTTACAGATTAAACAATTTCTTCCTCACTCGGAACGTTCTCAGATACGCTGGACTCTTACTTACTACTAACTATTGGTTTTTGGTTTTCCATACTAAATCAATATATTCTCGTCCATTTCAAATCCAATGTACCACATACTAGATACATCATTTTAGACGTAAATATACATCACCAAAACAAAACAAAAAAGCCAGATGTTTCATTTAGTCGCTGCGGTAATCTAAGTAGTCGTATTCCAAATTTCGTGTATTGTTTTACCGATTTATATATTTTGACGAGGGCAGCCTTAACCCTAACTCTAACCCTAACACACCTATGCTCAAGGTTAATATTGAAAACAGTTAATATAGACTCGATACTTATGGAATCAACAATCTATATTTGAATGATTTTGCAATGGGGGTCGTCGTAAATACGTTATTTAAAAAAAAATTCTAAACGTAGAATAGTGACGATCACGACGAAACATTTGAGAACTATGGTAATATATTCTTTCTTTACGCTCAATCGTAATGAATGCTAGAAATAAACAAACAAAATAACTGCAGAATAAAATCTTATATATGAAGTAAAGTGAATCCTCCCTCTATTCCATCGGCTACTATACTTATGTTAACAAAACATGTATATGCAAATCTGTTTCGGTACCCATTTAGGAAAATTCTTGCTGCGTGTTTTCATAAATATGCTTTCATTTCGTTCGGTCAGACAGCTTCTCTTAACAGATTCATCCATACAGGAAATCGGAGGTATTTTCACTCTCACACTCAGATCTACTAACGCTGTCACCCCATTACACAGTGACGCCTTACACAGCATCTTACACTGAAATTGTGTACGTTACGTACATGACAAGGCAAGATGAACAGAAAAAAATAACAATTTTATCTGACAACTTCTTTAGTAAACACCAAAATACAGAGTTCCTAGTAAATGATAGATCAAAGTATACAGGAACGTTCAAAGTGAAAAAGGAGTTGTTTAATCTATAAGAGCATGTTAAGAAGGTATGTTTATTTCAGCTGTCGACGTACGAGTTTTAGTGTGACAGTGTGTGTAAATAAGTTAGGCATTATAGAGAGTGTATGCATATTTGTTTGTCTTTTATTTTATCCGGGTGATATTATGCACGGGAACCGGTGTTTATAGGAGTGAATGTTTCTTGTTGCGAAGTTTGTTTTAATGTTTTTCTTTTGTTCGCCCTAAACAATGCTACTGCCACTGAAACATAAGAGGCTGCTGTGATAGTTGCCAGATTTATAGGGAAGCGAATTTAGTAGGTAGTTGGGCAGCAAGTTGTTGTTCACATCGCATTTATTGGCACGGGTCTTCGATCCAACAGCCACGGCTGTAATTCAAGAGACGTTCTCGCGTGCCTTGAGTTTAAGAAATAAACAGAAAAAAGAAAGAAAACGCTGCTGTTATCTTTAACAGGAGCATTCGACACAAGACAGTTCGATATTGTACACTGGTAATAAAAAGTCAGTATTTTTCTGTTAATATTCTTTGAAAACTATTACTGCCATTAGGGTTGATGACAAAGTTTGACGCCGGGATTATCTATGGCTCCGGTGTCAAAGCTATAATCAACATTATTAAGTAATATGTAAGGTTACGTCCGTACAGGTTAAATCATCTCTGGGAATTGTCTCGCAGACACAACTTTTAGTTTGATTGAAGTGGGTGTCCATACTTAAGTTAAATAAAGTATATTTCAAGTACTTTGTCTTTTTGTGTGTGGGCCAACAACCCAGAAAAATATGATGACAACAGCTTCGTTCATCGTTGACAAGAAAGTAAAACGAGCAATATCCCTCGCAACTCCCCAATTGTTTACAAAATAACAATCGACTTACCTGAATCTGTTTCATTTAACATATCAAACACTATGCTTCCTTGGGATTGTCCATCTACCATCGAGGAAGAAAGTCCCGTTGAGACTTGAACACCATTCCAGTACCATTCGTAGTTTACATCCTGGAGACTGTTCTTCGTATAACACGTGAAGACATAGCGGTTTCTGCTTTCCTGAGACACATTCAATGTTGTTATAAGTTTGCCAACTAAAGAAATAAATCCATCAATAATACATGATACATGATAATAATAAGTACATCATGCTACATTGTACAGAAAGTATTCAATTATGTATTCTCTAGATTCACTCATATCCATAACTTAACAAAAAAATAAATATTAGCATATTTATTTCAATTAAAGGAAACAGTAATTAATATAGATTTTCGCTTACAAAATTATTTTTAAATGTACAAACAAATAAATCTAATCCATCTTACCATTCAACTATGTTCTTTGCAATCAAAATTTATTTTTGATCGGTGTCAATTGGGGAGTTATGGCGCCTAACATTGTATCTTGGACCATTTCTCTAGCGCATTTATCTATTAATTCACATATGTATATATATATATATATATATATATATATATATATATATATATATTTGTTTATTATTTTATTTACTTATTAATTAATTAATTCATTCATTCATTATATCTATTATTATTATTATTATTATTATTATTATTATTATTATTATTATTATTATTATTATTATTATTATTATTATTGTGTATTAATTGTTGAAGACGGATAAGGCGTTAGTACCGGTGGTGAATGCTATTTTATATTTATATGTAAATTAATAGATATAACCAAAAATAAAACCATAAATACGGCTCTTTACTAACAATAAAACACAGCCCCCTGAAGACGGTCGCGAGACCGGAAGCGCTAGAGAAATGGCCCAAGATACAACGTTAGGGGCCATAATCCACCAATTGTCACCGGAAAACAGATGAATCGCTCGCCGCGCCAAGAAATTAATCAGAAGAAAGATAGGAGAGAAAAAAAACTCCGTGGTCTTCAACAACACATGTATAATATATATATATATATATATATATATATATATATATATATATATATATATATATATATATATATATATATATATATATATATAACGTAAAATATAATAACACGAAATTACATGATTGTCGATGCAATAATTTATTTCAACCTTGCGGTTTTATTCAAGCATCCAATTTGACAATTACATTTTTGAGACTGACAGAAAACTGAATTCACCCTCGACACTTCAAACACAACCAGAGAGAGTGGTGGTCGCAGCCAATCCAAATACCTATTACAGAGCGAGTAGGAATTAACATCTTATATTTAACTATATATATATATATATATATATATATATATATATATATATATATATTTGTGGCGACGAAGTTTACCCTTTAATGCATAAAATCAAAGTGCTCAAATGGTCGGAATAAATAACATTAATCCCTTGGCTTTTACCCATTTTAAGGTTTCTTATTGTGTTTGTTATTTCACTTGTTAATTGCGGATGCCATTCTTCAGATGCGTCGTTGTTTATTATTGAATCATTTCTATTGTTATCTTCATACAATGTTTCATTAAAATAATAACAACAATAATAATAATAATAATAATAATAATATTAATAATCATATATATATATATATATATATATATATATATATATATATTAGGTACGTGCAAAAACGGCCACCGCTTGTACTGACTTTCATTCTTAAAAGTGTCTTTTCTTAATTTTTAAAAGTAGTTTTCGTTTAACTTTTCATTGTGTTCGAGAGATAGAAGCATTAAGTTAATATCTAAAAGGAAACAAATGTATATTTACGTGTTAAAAAAAAATTGGAATGCAAAATGTTATCAAAACAGAGAAAAATCCGTTAAAAGTGAAGATCCAATAAAACATGTTTAAAAATCGCTGGAAAAATAAATATCAGTTTTCTGGAACTGTTTCAAAGATAATTATTAAATTAAAGTCTTAAGAGAGTGAATTACAAAATAATTTACCTTTTTTTTTACTAAAAATAGTTTAATTATCAAAAAAAAGTGAAAGTTAGCTAAAACATGTCCGAAGCCAGTGTTGTAAATGTAAACAGACCCAACGGCTACAAAATCTTAAAGTATGGAAGGCTCAAACTGCCTTAATAGTTTTTTATTTTTTACGTTACGAACTGCGTCAATGTTATTAATTAATTTTACATGATGATTAATTAAAATCTTGAACAATTACATTACTCGATTTATTCTTTAAGAATTAATGTAATTTTAAATTAAAATTCTTAAAGAATAAATAACTAATTTATTGTTACGACACATGAAAGAATTTCCTACATGTGTCGTAACGATAAATTACATTAATTCTTTTAAAATAAAGCTAAAAGTAAATTAAAGTCAATGACTACACTGACAATATTCATTGAAAAAAAAGTTAAAACATTAAAAATTTATTAATAAATAAATAGAATTCAATTTTTAAAGAAAATGTCACATGAATCCTATTTATTTATTAATAAATAATTGTTTTAAACTTTTTAAATAATATTTATTAATGAAAATATGACAAAAAAAGACAAACTTACGTTTTATCTTTCCAAATAATTGACGAAATTGTGAAATTAACGAAACTGTTGAATCTCTAAAAAATAAAATTTTGAGGACGGTATGGGGGGAGTGGTTGGTGAGCTAATCCCGCCTGTTTATTACACAACTGGCCTACCATACGTCCCCAAGTCAATCGTTAGTAGAAATTATCCAATTTTTAAAATTCTTTTTTTAGTTAAGTTCCTGGTTCTCAAATTTGTCAATTTTTGGTTTATTTTCAAGATTATAAAAAAATTTCTTCCGCTGATGATGCCACGTTCATCTATGAAAGAGAAATATAATTATGTCGCATTTTTTATTTTCCCCAAAACTCTAATATTAAAATCACATGAAATATTTTTTGCAATTATATTATTTTTTTGGTGAAAATATTGATTAAACAATGCTTTATTCAATAATAATATCGCTAATTCAAAAAATTAATTCTTCTTCGAGTTATAGTGATTTTATTAACACGGTATTTACTGGCCTTTTTCGTAATATATACGAAATATTTTGAAAAAAAAAATTAATTGTTAACATCTACGATGCTTAATTTACATAATCAACATTTAAAAAATCATGCATTATTTTTATTAATATATAAAAATATAACTTTAGTAAAGGTGTATTTTCTTTTTAAAAAATAATACATTTTCACTAAGATTTAAAAAAAAAATAATGGTTTCATTATATTCCGTGATTGTTGATTAATAAATATTGAAAATTTCATTAAAATTGGTTGATTTCCTGAATTTTAGTGTATTTTTAAGTGAAGGGGGGGGGGGGTCAAAATGTTTTTTTCATTTTGGGAATCGGCCATTGATTTTGCACGTACCTAATATATATATATATATATATATATATATATATATATATATATATATATAACAAATACTGACCCAACGGGTTACGGATGGTATAGTTGGAGTAAAAGTAAACATACTCACCATTAACTGATAACGTTAATAAATAAAGACGTTTTTCTTTTTCGGGATAACAGCCAAATATTTTTCCTTCGTCTTTTAAAGAAACATTCTTTATGAATAATGTTAGTTTTGATACATCACAGGTAATAACAAAGTTTGCTGGATCCAAGTTATCAACATAATTATTAGTATATGTTAATGCTATCACTTCCGTGTTGTTAAGGAAAAGAGACTCTTGTGCCATTTTCTTTTTACAAACCAATGTGTAATTATTGTTGACCAGTGCATGAGTTTTTTCATAATAAAAGTTAGGATCCATCCCTGAAAAACAAATAAATAAATAAATACAGAAAACAGTCATTAATATGTAACACTTAATATGAGACAAATATTTTATTAATGTAAAATCTTGATTTGAAAATGTTGAAATTTTATCTGAAATTAACATTCTGAAAAAAAGAAAATGAAACCTATGACATGAAATATTTATGAAATATTTATGTAAATGTTTATTTGCATAGACGTTCATCAAATCACAGCCTAAATCACCTGTTTTCTCTTCAGATATAAGTGAAATATATTTCTTAACCTTAAATTTACACAGTGCTATAAATCTCGGTAATTCGGTCTAGAAATCGGGTTTAAATTCCAAGATGGTTTGTGAAATATTTCTCTCCTGTCTATATTATTATTTAGTGATGTTGTATTGATATAAATTTATTTTAAACTAGCAGGACCCTTTTTACGGCGTTGCCCGGCGGAAACAGAAAATAATTATTTATCCTATTAGAGTATTGATTTACTCCTCTCCAGGAGTTAGGCACAAGGCCAGTTTTTATCTTACTCCCACAAGTAAGATGTGACCCAAGGTCGGGTCGGGAAAGTGGGGTTTGAAAAGCCAGCGTCCGAGAGGTGCATGCCCCTTTCCCAATACTTTATTGTACGGAAAACCTTGAATTGTTTTCATCGCGTTATTTTATTGAAAAAATAAATATAAACAATCCCCTCTAAAACGAAACATGACAAACAATAATAACATATTGTCTACGGAATAAGTTCGGCGATATTTTTGTATTGAATGTAAAAAGAAATCCTTCTAGAATAAGACAATGTTTATTTTGTTTGGAGTGCAGTATTCTCCACGAATATATAAAAATGACTATTTACTGAGTGCATTTTTAATGAATGTTTTTTATGTTTATAATAAAGGTTTTCGTGTTTGTTTGAAAATACATTTTAAGTAGTTTTTATTAAAAATGTTGCTTTTTAATAACGCATCCAATGCAAAAGTTTATCGACGAAATTATTTTATTTGGTCTAAGAAGAAATGCTTGTAGACTGAGAGAATGTTTATCTTGTGTGGGTAAATGATTTGTTGTTTGTTGTACATGTTAAATAGTTTATATCAAAAGTATTGTTTTTATAATGTATCCAAAGTATAAGTTTACTGATGAAATTAATTTCATTCCGCCTATGAGAAAAACAAACTTGTAGACTGAGGCAATGTTTATCCTGTTTGGAGAGCCGCAATTACCACACAAGAAAAACTGACCTTTTGTGTAACAATAAAATTGTATTTTTGAAGGGAAGAAGTGATTATATTTGTTTAATAGTAGTTATAAGCAGACTGTAAGAAAAGTAAAATTATCAGGGGAAAATGTCATGGTTTTAGAATGTTAAAATGTATTTACGCGTAGAAGCAGATGTAGTTAATTATGATTACCTGGAGTGATCTGTTAAGTAAAACGTAATCCGTTATCCCAGGACGTATAAGCATTAGGTTTCCGGAATGACGGAATGATATTCCCTTAAACTTAAAGTTTTAGGTTATTTAACTGAAATTCCCTTATATTAAGAAGGTACCCGGTGAATCTGTCAGTGGGTAAAAGAGGAAGCCACTTTCCTTTTGAAAAGTCTATTTGAAAGAGTACGGGAAGCTAATTAGATTGAGAAACACATTAGCATGGAAAGGTCTTGCTTATTTTGCTAGTATGTTTGAAGGCAGGTTGAATGAATCACTTTATTATATAGATGACTTTCACATTTACGTGGAATTGACAGAAAGACTAACGGACATTGCTATTGCTAATAGAGATGGGTTGAAAGTTTCTAAAAAAGAGTATAAGGAAAACTAGCACATATTTTTAGCGTATTATTTCATAATAGACCAACAGTTGATGGGAAACTTAAAAGTTGTTTACAAGACATAATGACACCACACTTTGTAAAAAATTGAAATGTTCTATTTACAAAGATAATCGGCCAACAGTTGGCGGAAAAGATAATGCTGCAATAGTTAGAGAAAAACTTTTAAGTTGTTTAAAACGATAATAGGTTAACAGTTCAGGAGAAACTTTGAAAACTGGTATGTTGTGGTAGGACTTGCTAATATTGATCAGAAAAGCAAAGAATATTACAACCACTTTTGTCCACACCTTAGCGGTGAGCATCTTTACAACTGACCACACACATAAATACTTTGGTTACATTAAAGGAGCACATGTAGAATTGGTAGTGAGAAACCGATTATAAAAACGGAACATCAAACAATACAAGTCGTCTGTCCACAGAACTAGTGTTTTTCAGTTTAAATAGAGCTAATAATACGTGGTGAAGCCACTATAATGACTCAAAACTATTTACAAACATGACGGAGGATGAAATAAAGGTCTTCAAGACTTCATCAAACATACGATTGTTGCAATGAACAGAGAGTTTATAACGGATACTGACAAAGGAGGATGTTGGTTAACAAACCGAATCACAGTTGAGTAAAAATCAATAATTTACATAACACAATTCATTGTCCTGACAATTTATTCGTATCCAGTTGTTCCGCAAATACAGCATATCAAATGCTGTTTTTCCGACCACCGGGGATAATTACCGCCATTGAAGTTAGTGGACAACCCCCATTACATTTCACTATCAGAGAACATTTTCTGCTACAGTCTCATACATAACTAACATAATTGGTCGAATTTGATATTATAATTATTCAACTGATGAAAGCAGGCGATGCCAACTGGTTAATGTAATAAAATGAAATCATAAACGTACTTACTTCCTACAAACACTCGAATATAACCGCCTGGACACGATATTTTCTTGCTATTTTCAGTAATCTTCATTTGTTTGAAGTGAAGTACAGGACGGGATCCATTACAATATGCAGTTATTCGTGTTTTGTCGAAACGAACATCTCCACATTTTCCTGGACAAGTGCATTTAGACACGTTTTTATAGTCTATTTCCCATGTTGCATTAGATATTTGACATATAAATGTCGCTGAGGAGTTTTCATAGTGTATTTTTTGTCCACTTACAGTGTTATACGTAAAACTTGGTTTCACTAAAAAAGAAAAAAAGAAAGGGAATAATGATAAAAAAGAAATATGAATGAAATTTCATACCAACAATTGTACATTTTATTAAATTCATGTAGAGAGAGAGAGAGAGAGACAAACTTTTTGTGCTTACCTAAATATTGCTGGAATACAAGAATTGGTGGGAATAATTTTCAGTAATATTTCAGCAGAAGAAACAACTAATTTAATGACTCCACTATAAAGTAAAACACCTAACAAACGAAAAACTTAGTAAATCAGACTTTTTCCCACAAATCTTTCTCTTTGTGTATTGACATTAGCTAATTATGAGTTAAGCCTTCTCCCAGAACTTCTGTTTACTATCATAAACACCTTTGAAAAATTGGGCTCTCACTCATTAGACAATCTACTTAGCTTCTTTTTCATTAATCATAAATGCAAGACATGTGTGGAGAAGCACAATATTCGTTGTGTATTACTGTTCGTAATACGGTCGTTTTTCATTAGTTTTTTATCAACACATTTGATATATATGTATAAAATCAAAAGATAATAAATAAACAGTGTGATAACAAAATATACTTAGTTTATTAACAGTTTGTCTAGGACAAACATTACAAAACTGTGAAGGGACATGTAATACATAAAGAGTAATCTTGTTACCGTTAAATAAGAAAATGCACGAGTTATTCATTTTTAAATGGTAAAAAGAAGTACGCGCATTACATTACCTCAACGGGAGTTTTTCGTTTGGAAAGTTGGTGTGATTAAACTTTTCCATATTCGTATAAAGTCATACAAGTAAGGAGTAAGGACCGGAAAAGAGACGTTTGTCCACTTCGACAGTCACCCCGACTAGGACGGGATGCTTCGTTTAAAATTTTCCACCGCGTTTATAGTGCAAACTTACCAACTCTTGTTGAAAAAATGTCTTCTTATGTTAAAACCAAAAATATATCTTCAAGGGAGATAATTCTGACTAAAATCCTATTTAAATTTCAGTTGTATTCAATCATGAGAAAACTTTCAGTCAATACGAAACGGATGATAATACAAAGCACAATGATTGAAGAGTTTAAAAGAATTACAGGAATGTTAACTCATAGTCAACTTATGTTAATACTGGTAATATTTATTTTAACAGGATAACCGTGTATATTTATTTTTTCTCATAAAATTCAATCATGTATTTTGTTTTAAATATAACATTAAAAAGTATAAATCTGTAAAACATACCAACACATAATGTACAAAACAAGAGCAGTAGCAACAGTTTCAGCATCTGTAAAAGAAAAAATATATATATGATATATGCATTCTAATTCCAATCATCTATTTATATTAACGAGTAAATAGTTAGTACATAGATTCTTTAAAAAACAAAAACATAACCATGGTCTATATTTCATTAATACCAGGATCGACACTACAATAAGAAAAAAACAACGGAATTGAAAAGTTAACGAAATAAAATTGGTGAATTAAATTGAAATCGGATGGTTTGGTAAACCGAAAAATACAAATAATAGTCACAATAACCGAAAGTAAATGCTACTTATATTTTATTCATTTTGTGAATTTTATAAAATGCTACTTATATATTATTTATTGTGCGAATGTTATAAAATGCTACTTATATTTTATTTATTGTGTGAATTCATATAAAATGCTACTTATATATCATTTATTGTGTGAATTTTATAAAATGCTACTTATATTTTATTTATTGTGCGAATTTTATCAAATGTTACTTATATTTTATTCATTGTGTGAATGTTATAAAATGCTACTTATATTTTATTTATTGTGCAAATTTTATAAAACGCTACTCATATTTTATTCATTGTGTGAATTTTATAAAATGCTCCTTATATTTTATTTATTGTGTGAATTGTATAACATGTCACTTATATTTTATTCATTGTGTTAATTTTATAAAATGCTACTTATATTTTATTTATTTTGTGAATTTTATAACATGCTACTTATATTTTATTTATTTTGTGAATTTTATAAAATGCTACTTATATTTTATTTATTTTGTTAATTTTATAAAATGCCACTTATATTTTATTTATTTTCTGAATTTATAAAATGATACTTATATTTCATTAATTGTGTAACTTTTATAAAATGCTACTTATATTTTGTAAATGAAAGTCTGCGTCCTCTACTTTTGCTATGACGTCCACCAACGACAGTATTTACTTCCTTCCCACCGCAGGAAGATGTGGTACAAAGCCGGAAGATGGGGAAAATCAAGCCAGTGACCAAAAAAATAGCCCGTGCATCCCCGTTAGCAACTCCTATGACTACCCATGCCGAATACCTCAGCTCGACAGACAAAAGGCCAGCGTGATGGCCCAGTTTCTGCTGAACTGATAATCGAGATCGGATCCTCGAGTGGTACGTATACGGCAAATGAACGGCATATGACTGCCACCAATGATGGTATTTACTTCCTCCCCACCGCATGGAACTGTGACACAACGTTGGAATGTGGAGAGAATCAAGCAAACGCCCCTGAAGAAAGCGCACTCCAGTTGGAGTGCCTCAGGCAATTAACAATAAAATAACTCCACCCCAAAGAGAGGAGGAGATATCTGAGAAGGTGGACCTCCTAGGACTATCCAGAACGAATACCTCAGCCTGACAGATAAAAGGCCACCGAAATAGCCTATCTTCTGTGCTCATTGTCGAGATCGAATCCTCGACTGGTATGTGTACCGTCAACGTAAATGGGCGGAAAATGAATGGCACCAGTGACGGTATTTACTTCCCTCCCACTGCAGGAAGATGTGTTACAAGGCCGGAAGATGGTAAAAATCAAGCCAGCGCTTCTAAAGAAGGGGTACTCTGGACTCCTAACAATAGTCAGGGCAGCCCCTCGGTATTTCCTGATCGGAGCGCCCCAGATAGTTGGCAATAAACTAACTCTAACCCAAAAAGAGAAGGCAAGGTCTGGGAAAGTGAACCTCCTAGGACTACCCAGAACACATACTCAGTATGATAGACGAATTGCCACCGTAATAGCCCGGTTTCTGCCAGACTCATTGTCGAGATCGAATCATCGACTGGTATGTGTACCATCAACGTGAACGGAGGGAAACTGACGGTATTTACTTCCTTCCCACCGTAGGAAGCTGTGGCACAAGGTTAGAATGTGGGGAGAATCAACCGAACGCCCTGAAAAAGGAGCACTCCGGCCTTTTAAAAATAGCCTGGCCAGCCCGGTCGGCATTCCCCGGTCGAAGCACCTGAGGCACTTTGCAATAAACTAAATCCACACCAAAGAGAGGCCGCAAGGCTTGGCAAGGTTGACCTCCTAGGACTACCCAGGACGAATACCTTATCCCGACCAATAAAAGACCACCGAAATAGCTCATCTGCCGGACCGATTGTGAAGATCCGATCCTCGACCTGTATGTGTACAGCTAATGAACGGCAATCGAATGCCGCCACGACGGTATTTACTTCTTTCCCACCGTAGGAAGATGTGGCAAAAGGACGGAAGGTGATAAGAGTCATGTCAGCGCCCATAAAGAAAGAAGTACTCTGGCCTTTTAAACATTTCCTGGCCAGCCCCGTCGGTATTTCCCGGTCGGGTGCCTCAGGCACTTAACAATAAACTAACTCCACCCCAACAGGACGAATACCTCAGCCTGGGAGATAAAAGGACACCGAAATGTTCCAGTTTGTCTCTGACTGATTGTTGAGTTCGAAACCTCGACTTGTATGTCTGTCAACCTCGCTGGTTGGCAAATGAATCGCGCCACGACTGCCACGACACTTAGTCGCAACTCTATTCATCGTGTCTGAAAGAGACCATCTATTCCCGAAAAAGGGTAGATCAACATTCACACAATAACACCCTTCATTTTTAGCTTTGCTCCGTAGGGAGTCAATACTTTTCTTTTTACCCTATCATGCCAACATATGGCGGATGATATCAGAACAAGAATAGCTTCTTAAAATAAAATATATATTCATATCTTAACGTATACAATGATGTCTTAAAAACGAGTAATTAAAAAAAAATGAGGTTGTCTGTCTCTTTACATCATTATGCCTCCGTATGACGTATGATATAGAACCAGAATATATATCAGTTTCTTACAAAAAATGTACATCTAACTTTTTTCGAGTTTTCTTTTTCAGTTTGACAAAGTTGGACAAAATAAGTTAAATCCGAAAATGTATATCTATGACAAATGCAAAAAAAATATAGGAAATATTTTACGTATTTTTACGTATTTTGGTGTTACTGTGTGTGTGGTTCTTACATCTAGGTCACTTTCATATTCAAACAGATAATTTAATAAACACCGGCCTGGTTTTAAGAAAAGCGAGAAAAAATAAAATGGAGAAAGATCTCATGCAATGCCGGAAGTAAATAATAATCCTTTAAATTGAAAAAAAAAAAACGAAAATAAAAAGATCCAAGGCAACGAGGAGAAGTAAATAATAATCTTTTTAATTGAAAATATATGTATATAAATTATAAAAAAAAGATCTTAGGTAATGCCGTGCAGTAAATAATAATATTTTGATTTTAGAAAAAAAAGCGTAAGTAAAAGGAAAAAAAAAATATCCCAGGACACGCCGGAATTTTTTTTAATTGAAAAAAAAAAGGCTAAAATTAATAAAAGACACATTTCTCAAGCAATACCCGGAAGTTTATAATAATCTTTTTAGTTGAGAAAATATAAATAAGAATTAAAGAAAAAGATCATAGGATACGACAGGAAGTAAATAGTAAATAATAATTGTTGGAATTCCGAAATGAAAAGCGAAAAAAAGCGAAAAGAAAAATTATATATATATATATATATATATATATATATATATATATATATATATATATATATATATATATATATATATATACTGGCAAGAAGATGGTTTAAGGGATTACCCAGATGCAGGCCAATGAATACATGGAATATTTCGAAGAAATTGCATTAGAATCTTCATCACTAAAGCTATCAATATGGCGGCGATAAATAGATGACACGTTCATATTCTGCTCTAATCACTAACAATTATAGACAGTGGAGAGTAAGACGTCTAAAAATCAGTGCATGTGTCGGGAGATAATGGCCTCATTAGTAGCCTAGTATAAAATTAAAACCAATATTGGAACCAATAATTATAAATAGTTGACTTACTGAACGTATATTGACAGCCATGGGGGCTAATCATTATAAGCACTAAATAATTTTTGATCAATTATAAAGAAAACAAAAGACAGTAACAGTTATTGTTCGTTTTTGTGTCTGAAGGGCTTGGCGCTTGGATCAGTATGATTATGTTCGCCCTCAGAAGACCGTTCCCCCATGCATTAACTCGGTTTCAATTCTTTCCATTTATTCTCCAGGAGTTTCTTGGATTATCTATTTGTTTGTTTTAATAGAAATTTATTTTGCGTTTGTTTTCTTCTAAAAAATATAGAAATATAAAATTAAACTTTAAAAATCAAATCGTATGATAAACAATAATAACTTACTTTGTTGCGATGGCTGAACATTTCACGCCAGTTCGTGTTGTTAAAGATCAGTGCTCGAAATGCTGTTTGACAATTTGAATGAGACAGAAAAAATGTTCTTTTTGTTTTGATTTCCTGCTTTTCTCCTAGTATTCATATCACGTGTTCTGCCACTTAATCATATAAATAGAATTGAATACAATGGCACATGAATAAATCCCGGAACTAGAGGCTGGCACAGGGGCTTGGCTCTTGGGTCAGTATGATTGTGTTCGCTCTCAGAAGATCGTTACCTCATGCATTAACCTCTCGTTCAGATAGGAGTACCGTAGCCCAACTGGAGAATGGCGGCTGGTGCGATCATGACTATTTTCATAACCTTTTAGAGTGCTCTCTCGAGGCGATAGACCCCCAGGTTAAATTTCAATCACTCACAGAAAATGTTATTTATATTCAAGGTGGAAGAGGGGGGAGGGTTAGGAAGAACAAAAGACAAAGAATAAATTGATACTAACATTTTTCTCTTCCTTAATTTTTTATTTTGCTTAATAGTAATCAAATGCATAAAAAAGATCTTAATAGTAATTAAATGCATAATAAAGAATTATATTGTGCATGTTTCTGAATAAACATTTAATGATAAGCTGAATAGTTTAATGCGATTTATTTACATATTATTTATAGCATAATGCAGTACTTTAGGCCTTGCCTACCTATTGAGTTCTATTGACGGCTTGCTGATATAGCCGCTGAATTTGCGAGGTGGACACATCGGTAAGCGCCCCGACTACTTAGTCAAATTTGACTTTCGCATTGGCGTTCGAACTGTGCGACCAGCAGGGATTTTCTCCTCCCATTCTGATGATTGCACGTTTAGAATTAAACATACGTGTATATAAGTTAATTTGAAAATATTATATATATATATATATATATATATATATATATATGTGTGTGTGTGTGTGTGTGTGTGCGTGTGTCTATGTACAGGATAATCCGTTAAACGAATGCACGGATCATTACGAATTGAGCAAGAGTACGCTATTTTTGTTATAAATTTTAACATTTAGGTGGTGTCTGTACATACAGTTAGGCATGTGTATATTTTTTTACATATACATATATAGTTGTATTAGATAAACTAATTAACCGATCATTATTTATTTTGTGAACACAGCTGCTTGGTGAAAGGAGTGCGTAATATGGCTATATTTAGTTTAATTAAGTTTCATAAAAAAAGAAAAATGGAGTGGAAGCAATTTGTGAAAATCCATATACTTTCGATTTGTATAAAATTTTAACAATAGGTATTAGACATTAATTAATAAATATCCTACAAATTTAAATTTCCTGGATTATTAAAAGTATTTTGGGGGGGGCATAATATAGGCATAAGCTCCCATTTGAATTTCATTAAATTTGAGCAAGATTCCATGGATTCCAATTCCTTATTAAGACCATTTAAGCTTAAGTCTTGAATTTGAGACATTTTTTAATCAAATTGTGTAATAGATTTTGATCAAAATTGGAATAAGTATTCTAGAAATAAGCCTTAATATCTGTATATCTTAGTTTAAATCTGTATAAAGAGATATAAAAGTGGTGCAAAACTCTTTTATTTGGGGAATCAATTTAAACCGTCTTGGGAACGGTATTCTTCTAGTATATATATATATATATATATATATATATATATATATATATATATATATATATATATATATATATCATTATTTTGATAATAAATATTTACTCATTATCTACATACGTATACGTTTCATCCTTACGGAATCATCAGTATATTCATAACAGTTCAAACTTGTCGCACGATTCGAACTCCGGAACAAGAGTCACATTTAACTCCTATTCCGAGGTTCCTAACCAATGAAGTTACCATGATTTGCTACGGACGAAATGAGAAATAAACACCGTTTATGTATCAAGGAGGAGAAATAAACCCTATTTAAGTTTCAAGGAGGCGGACATAATTAATATTTTTTCATAAAAATATTATTGTATATATATATATATATATATATATATATATATATATATATATGTATACGCAAAAAGAAACAATACATCGTATTGTGTCTAATCAAAGCAATAGAAAGGAAGCACCAACTTGACATACAACTACCATTGGATTGGCTACTAGAAAACAAAGAGTTTAAGGAGACATAATATAAGTCACAACCTCACATTTGAATTTTTTAAAGATTTGCATTGAATTTGATCCATATTCATTAGACACTAATAAAGAAATATTCCCTGAATTTCAATTCCTTATCAAGACTCCTTAAGCTTAAGCCTTAAATTTGAGATATTTTCTAGAATCAAATCGTGTAATTGATTTTGATCAACATTTGAATAAGTATTCTAGAAATAAGCTTTAATATCATTATATTATGATTTTAATCTGTATAAGGAGATATGAAAGTGGTGCAAAACTACTTTCTGTAAATTATTTTACCCGCCCTGAGACAGGTATTATTCTTGTATATATATATATATATATATATCTTTGAATCCTTAATCAATCTAGCTATAGTCCGATACCTAGTTAATTCTAAACTTCTCTCTGACAGCCAGTATGGATTTAGAAAAGCACGATCTACTGCGGATATCCTAACTGTCATCTCTAAACGCATATATCATGCACTGGACAAGGCGGGAGAAGCTAGGGCAGTAGTGCTTGATATATCCAAAGTCTTTGAACAGGGCATGACATAAAAGCCTTCTCCTAAAAATCCACTCATATGGTATTACTGGAAAAATATTTAATATAATTAGATCCGTCCTAACCAAAAGAAAGATCCAGGTTGTCCTTGATGGCCGTTCATCTAAGCAACATGACTTAAATGCTTTATTGTTCCTGATTTTCATAAACGACATCCCTGATGACATCCAGTCTGATATAGGTATACTTGCTGACGACACCACGCTCTACTCTTGTCATGTGGGCTAAACGGGCGCGTACATATCCGATGCAATGACTTAATCCTTAGAAGGTCACCTCCAGGCTGTAGTGGATTGGGGTAATGAATGGTTGATAACTTTTAATGCCGCAAATACAAAGCTAATTTCCTTTAATAACTACGATACACCTCTTCAACCACCGATTGCCATGCAGAGCGTTCTACTTCCATAGCTTCTTTCCCCCAGCTGCCGGACTCTGAAACTCCCTCCCGCTCCCTGTAACCCTGACTGTACCGACATGCAGAAGTTTAAAACTAATGTAAAAAGACATCTCGCTGAACAGCTCTCAAACTTAGGATGACACCCAAAACGTACACCCTAATTCTCAGTAGCCCCTTACGTCTATAGTGGCGTCCTGCCTTGTTTGGGGTGAACTATATATCTAATATATAAAGTAGAGACGTTTTTTCCCCTGTACCTTCTCGGAGTATAGGAAATTAACCATATACAAAACAGGCTACTAAACTCACCGCTATACTGCACTTATTCACTCGAGCGTGTTTTAGTAAAGTTGGTGTTATTTTTTCCAACCTAACACTCAATATTACATTTGGCCCACCATCAACGTCTCTCCGAAAAACCAACTCCATATAGGTGGTAGCAAAGACTTTTCCCCCTAACAATTGTGTACTGTGACTACACTCATCGACACCGGGAAGTAATAAACACAGTTTACTTTTCACAAAACAGTCCGCCTTATTTATTATTTGCCTGGTATTAATTTACTACATAATATAAAACAATACGCAAACAAATAATGACCGCTCCCGTTGAATCCTATGATATTCCGCGAATATCAGATTACGTTTTTCCTATTTCTAACTATGATTTCCACATTTACATTCATTCCGGAATCGAGCGAATGACATTAACGAACACAGTTCCTGCAACATTTATTCTTCAAATATGGGGCTACAATTCCTTCATTAAATCGACTTTCTACTTAATTCAATAGCCGCCAAGATGCTGTTAGACCCCGACACATTTATATTTTCAAAATCATATACTTTTAACCCTTCCCAAATAAATGACATAAACTGTGTCATTGTTGAACTTTACTTTTCGCTGCCAGAAGCTGCCAGTAAACAAGATTACGTTAACTGGCATATTTTCACATGCATTTTTCAAGTAGTAACTGTGGCGCAATGGTTAAGAAGGGAGGTTTCATTATCGCCAGTATCGGCGTTCAATCCCATTCTGCTCTAAACCATTTTCTTTTCTTTTTTTTTAATTTAAAACATTCACCAACACGGTAGAGGGGGGGAGAAGAACAATAGGCGGTTTCTTTTTTACTCAATAGATAGTACTTTCTCCCGCGCAACGCCGGGCGACGGGTTCCGCTAGTATATATATATTTATATATATAAGATTCCAAACAGAATTATATGTACTACAGTTGTATAGAACAAGATAATAAAAAACGAAACATACATCAATGGAAAGGAAGTACCAACTTAACATACAACCGCCATTGGATTGGCTACTAGAAACATAAATATATTAGATGTTAAATAAGGAATAACAATTGATTCAGTGTAAAATGGTTGTTTAAAACATGAAGGGATTTTTTATGAGTTGTGTCACTTGAAATATTACTTTATTATTGTAATCCAATCAAGGATGGTAATTCACATGATTATCTAATATATCAAATTAAGTTAGTCGGATTCTCGAAATGACAAAGAAAACCTTAAATTTTACAATTCGATTAATGATTATTTACAATAAAATCGTGGGGTATGATTTAGTTATTTACTTTTTGCATTTTTTTATGATTTAGTTATTTACTTTTTTAAATACGCTATATTTATATTTTCCTTTTCTTTAAAACCATAAATAGATATTTTATTAATTACATTGTTTTGGGGTTTTATGAGATTATATATATTTTTATCATGAGATTATATTAACAATCGAAAATAATGTTTTACATAATATTTAACGTTTTCCTTCGGGACGGGCCCCGCTATCAATCAATAATAAAAGTAATATTTATATATTATTTCACTTTTGCCCGTGAAAATCGGGATTGATCCTGTTTGTGTTCAATAAAAAAATTAATATTTGACATATTATTCCACTTTTTCTCGAGAAACGTCGAGTCGGGTCCTCCAAGTGTTGAATCATTAAATACATAATCATAGTTTTCATTGAGAAAAAGAAGCGAAAGAAATATGAAAGGAATAAGATCACAGACAACGCCAAGGAAAATACTAATTTGTTTAATTGGGAAAAAGATGCAAAAGAAAAATGAAAGGAAGAAAATCCCTGGCAATGCCAGTAATTAAATGATAATCTTTTTTAATTGACAAAAAAAAAACGAAATAAAAATATCTAAAGCAAATATTTTTCATTTCAAAGGGAAAGAAAAAAGAATGGAAAATGTATCTGGCAACGCAGGGAACTAAATAATATTTTTCATGTAAGAAAAAAAAAGGGGAAAATGAAACGAAAAAGATCCCAGGCAACTCCGAGAAGTAAATAATAATGTTTTTATTCAGGAAAAAAAGGAAAAAGAAATTAAAGGAAAAAGATCCCAGGCCATTCCGAGAAGTAAATAATAATGTGTTTTATTCAGGAAAAAAAGAAAAGAAAAATGAAAGGAAAAAGATCCCAGGCTATTCCGAGAAGTAAATAAAAATGCTTTTATTGAGGAAAAAAAGGAAAGAGAAATGAAAGGAAAAAGTTCCCAGGCTATTACGAGAAGAAAATAATAATAATTTTATTAAGATGAAAAAGCGAAATTAATATGAAATGGAAAATATCCGTGGGAACGACGTGAAGTAAATAATAATAATTTTAATTGGGACATAAAATGCAAAAGATAAATTTAAGGTAAAAGATTCGAGTGAAACGTCAAGAATGAAATATTAATCATTTTAATTGAGTCAAAAGAAAATGGAAAAAGGATCCAAGGAAAAAGGTCCGTGAACTAAATGATAATCTTTTTAATTGAGAAAATAGCGAATTAAAAATGAAAGGAACAATTTAATTTAATTACCGGCGTTGCCAGGGATTTTTTTCCTTTCATCACTGCGTAGTTTATAATAATCCTTTCAATTGAGACATAAAAATATAACAAATGAAAGCAAAATAAATCCCAAGGAACACGGGGAAGTAAATAAAACCAACATTGGAACTAGTAGATTTATTGAACGTATATTGACAGCCATTGGGGCTAATCATTATAAGCACTAAATAATTTTTGATCAATTATTAAGAAAACAAAAGACAGTAACCGTTATTGTTCGTTTTTGTGTCTGAGGGGCTTGGCGCTTGGATCAGTATGATTATGTTCACTCTCAGAAGACCCCATGCATAAACTCGGTTTAAATTTCTTTCCATTTCTTCCCCGGGAGTTTCTTGGTTTATCTATTTGTTTGTTTTAATGGACACTTATTTTGTGTTTGTTTTCTTCTAAAAAATATAGAAATATAAAATTAAACTTTAAAAATCAAATTGTATGATAAACAATAATAACTTACTTTGTTGCGATGGCCGAACATTTCAAGCCAGTTCGTGTTGTTAAAAGAGCAGTGCTCGAAATGCTGTTTGACAATTTGAATGAGACACGAAAAATTGTTCATTTGTTTTTATTTCCTTCTTTTCGCTTTTAGTATTCATATCACGTGTTGTGTCACTTAATCATATAAATAGAATTGAATACAATGGCACATGGATAAATCCCGGAACTAGAGGCTGGCACATGGGGCTTGGCTCTTGGGTCAGTATGATTGTGTTCGCTCTCAGAAGATCGTTACCTCATGCATTAACTCCTCTTTCAGATAGGGGTACCGCGCCCTACTGAAGAATGGCGACAGGTGCGAACATGACTATTCTCATAACCTTTTAGAGTGCTCTCTCGGGGCGATAGACCCCACAGGCTAAATTTCAATCACTCACAGAAAATGTTATTTATATTCAAGGTGGGAGAGGGGATAGGGTTAGGAAGAACAGAAGACAGAATAAATTGGTACTAACATTTTTCTCTTCCTAATTTTTTAATTTTGCTAAATAGTAATTAAATGCATAATAAAGAATTATATTGTGCATGTTTATGAATAAACATTTAATGATAAGCTGAATAGTTTAATGCGATTTATTTACATATTATTTATAGCATAATGCAGTACTTTAGGCCTTGCCTACCTATTGAGTTCTATTGACGGCTTGCTGATATAGCCGCTGAATTTGCGAGGTGGACACATCGGTACGCGCCCCGACTACTTAGTCAAATTTGACTTTCGCATTGACGTTCGAACTGTGAGACCAGCAGGGATTTCCTCCTCACATTCTGATGATTGCAGGTTTAGAATGAAACATATTTGTATATAAGTTAATTTGAAAATATTATTTATAAATAATTATATATATATATATATATATATATATATATATATATATATATATATATATATATATATATATATATGTTTCTACGTACAGGGTAATCCGCTGAACGAATGCACGGATCATTACGAATTTTGAAATATATATTCTAGTCAAGACGGTGAAAACAAGAGCACACTATTTTTGTTATAAATTTTAATATTTAGGTTGTGCATGTCCATACAGTTAGGTATGTCTATATTTTTTAAATATGCATATATAGTTGCATTAGATAAACTAATTAACCGATCATTATTTATTTTGTGAACACAGCTGCTTGGTGAAAGGAGTGCGTAATATGGGCTATATTTAGTTTTATTAAGTTTCATACAAAAAAGGCAAAATAGAGTGGAAGCCATTCGTCGAAAATACATATACCTTCGATTTGTGTAAAATTTTAACATTGGGTATTAGACATCGATTAATAAATATTCTACAAATGTAAGTTTCTCTGGATTATTTTAATTTTATTTTTTTGGAGGAGGGAGGTATAATATAGGCATAAGCTCCCATTTGATTTTTTTGGAGATTTTCATTAAATTTCAGCAAGCTTCCCTGAATTTGCATTCCTTATTAAGACTATTTAAGCTTAAGTCTTGAATTTGAGACATTTTTTAATCAAATTGTGTAATAGATTTTGATCAAAATTGGAATAAGTATTCTAGAAATAATCCTTAATATCTGTATATCTTAGTTTTAATCTGTATAAAGAGATATAAAAGCGGTGCAAAACTTTTTTATTCGGGGAATCATTTTAAACCTTGGGAACGGTATTCTTCTAGTATATATATATATATATATATATATATATATATATATATATATATATATATATATATATATATATCATTATTTTGATAATAAATATTTAATCATTATCTACATACGTATACGTTTCATCCTGACGGAATCATCAGTTCAAACCAGTCGCACGATTCGAACCCATGAACAAGAGTCACATTTAACTCCTATTCCGAGGTTCCTAACCAATGAAGTTACCATGATTTGCTACGGACGAAATGAGAAATAAACACCGTTTATGTATCAAGGAGGCAGACACACACACACACATGTATATATATATATATATATATATATATATATATATATATATATATATATATATATATCTTTGAATCCTTAATCAATCTAGCTATAGTTCGATACATGGTTGATTCTAAACTTCTTTCTGACAGCCAGTATAGATTTAGAAAAGCACGATCTACTGCGGATATCCTAACGGTCATCTCTGAACGCATATATCATGCACTGAACGAGGCATGAGAAGCTAGGTCAGTAGCGCTTGATATATCCAAAGTCTTTGAACAGGGCATGGCATAAAAGGCTTCTCCTAAAAATCCACTCATATGGTATTACTGGAAAAATATTTATTGTAATTAGATCCATCCTAACCAAAAGAAAGATCCAGGTTGTCCTCGATGGCCGTTCATCTAAGCAACATGACATAAATGCTGGTGTATCCCAGGGATCCATCCTTGGACCTTTATTGTTCCTGATTTTCATAAACGACATCCCTGATGACATCCAGTCTGATATAGGTATACTTGCTGACGACACCACGCTCTACTGTTCTCATGTGGGCTATATGGGCGCGTACATATACTCGATGCAATGACTTAATCCTTAGAAAATGACCTCCAGGCTGTAGTGGATTGGGGTCATTAATGGTTGGTAACTTTTAATGCCGCAAATACAAAGCTCATTTCCTTCAATAACTACAATACACCTCTTCAACCACCGATTGCCATGGCAAATAACACTATACCTGAGAGTTCAACATTCAAACTTCTCGGCGTAACATTCACAGGTAACATGAATTGGAAAAAATACATATATATATATATATATATATATATATATATATATATATATATATATATATTTTAAATATTGGTCGTTCTTTTTTATAAGCATTGAATGATAAGTATTACAAAATGACAATAAAAGCCCTTTACAATGCAAGGCAAATTTCTTTTTTTTTTTTTTTACTTTTATCTTATTAATTTCGGAGACATTCTCTATCTTCAGAGATTTTTTTCTCATTTTTTTTAAATAAAAATAAACAAACTTTTAGTTTTGTTTATCGATAAGACGTCCTTGTTTTGATACGACATATTGTCCGCTGTGATGTAATTCGCGGTTCTGAGTAGAACAGAAGTGCCGGGTATGCTGGTATTTTATTTTAAATATTGGTCGTCCTTTTTTATCAGCATTGAATGATAAGTATTAAAAAAAAGAAATAAATTTGTCTTGCATTGTAAAGGGCTTTTATTGTCATTTTGTAATATATATATATATATATATATATATATATATATATATATATATATATATATATATATATATATATGTATATACAGGATGGGCAAAAATAAGGGTCCTATTTTTAAAAATTCATAACTTTTTTATTTATTGATTTTTTTTTTTTTTTTAGAATAAGTAAAGGACCCCTTCCGAAGCAAGCATGAGCCGTATTAGCCTTAAGGAACGTACCCTCCTTTAGAAAACATTATTTTTGCTTAAAAAAACTCAAAACAGTGTAAAAAACAATACTTTAGTTTTTGTAAGTTTTAAGAAGTGTTTTTCGGCTAAAATTTGTTTTGTTTATTTCAAAAAATCTCGGAAGGGTAAGTCTACACACACATAAAGTTTGGTGAGTTTAACTTTTATTTTGTGGAAGTTATTCAAATTCAAGTTATTCAAATTTAAAGATAGGACTCTTATTTTGGCCCACCCTATATATATATTATATTCCAAACAGAATTATATGTACTACAATTGTATAGAACAAGATAATAAAAAACGAAACACACATTAATGGAAAGGAAGTACCAACTTAACACACACGCGCCATTGATAGAGATATTACAAACAATCAAAGCAACGGAAAGGAAGGACCAACTTGACATAAAACCGCCATTGGATTGGCTACTAGAAACATAAAAATATTAGATGTTAAATAAGGAATAACAATTGATTCAGTGTAAAATGGTTGTTTAAAACATGAAGGGATTTTTTATGAGTTGTGTCACTTGAAATATTACTTTATTATTGTAATCCAATCAAGGATGGTAATTCACATGATTATCTAATATATAAAATTAAGTTAGTCGGATTCTCGAAATGACAAAGAAAACCTTAAATGTTACAATTCGATTAATGATTATTTACAATAAAATCGTGGGGTATGATTTCGTTATTTACTTTTTACATTATTTATGATTTAGTTATTTACTTTTTAAACACGCTATGTTTATATTTTCCTTTTCTTTAAAACCAAAAATAGATATTTTATTAATTACATTGTTTTAGGGTTTTATTAGATTATATATTATTTTACTTTTCATGACATTATATTAATAATCGAAAATAATGTTTTACATAATATTTAACTTTTTCCTTCGGGACGGGCCCCGCTATCAATCAATAATAAAAGTACTGTTTATATATTATTACACCTTTGCCCGTGAAAATCGGGATTGATCCTGTTTGTGTTCAATAATAAATTAATATTTGACATATTATTCCACTTTTTCTCGAGAAACGTCGAGTCGGGTCCTCCAAGTGTTGAATCATTAAATACATAATCATAGTTTTCATTGAGAAAAAGAAGCGAAATAAATATGAAAGGAATAAGATCACAGACAACGCCAAGGAAAATACTAATCTGTTTAATTGGGGAAAAGATGCGAAAGAAAAATGAAAGGAAAAAAATCCCTGGCAATGTCAGTAATTAAATGATGATCTTTTTAATTGACAAACAATAAACGAAATAAAAATGAATAGGAAAAATATCTAAAGCAAATATTTTTCATTGAGAAAAAAAACAAAAAGAAAAAATGGCAAATTTATCTGGCAACGCAGGGAACTAAATAACATCATTGTTCATGTAAGAAGAAAAGAAAGGAAAAATGAAACGAAAAAGATCAGAGGAAACTACGAGAAGTAAATAAAAATATTTTTATGAAGGAAAAAAGGAAGGGGAAATGAAAGGAAAAAGATCCCAGGTTACTGCGAGCAGTAAATAATAATATTTTTAATTGAGATGAAAAAGCGAAATAAATATGAAAGGGAAAAGATCCGTGGGAACGACGTGAAGTAAATAATAATAATTTTATTGAGATGAAAAAGCGAAATAAATATGAAAGGGAAAAGATCCGTGAGAACGACATGAAGCAAATAATAATAATTTTGTTTTGATGAAAAAGCGAAATAAATATGAAAATGAAAAAATCCTAGGGAACGACATGAAGTAAATAATAATATTTTTAATTGAGATGAAAAAGCGAAATAAATATGAAAGGGAAAAGATCCGTGAGAACGACGTGAAGCAAATAATAATAATTTTGTTTTGATGAAAAAGAGAAATAAATATGCAAGGGTAAAAGATACAAGTGAAACGTCAAGAAGGAAATACTAATCATTTTAATTGAGTCAAAGGAAACAGAAAAGTCGAAGGAAAAAAGTATCCCAGGCAACATGGTAAACTAAATGATAATCTTTTAATTGAGAAAATAGCAAATTAAAAATGAAAGGAAATATATCTCAGGCAATATCGGGTAGTTTATAATAATCGTTTTAATTGAGAAAAAAAACTAAAGAAAAATGAAAGCAAAATAAATCCCAAGGAACGTCTCAGTCTTTTCTATAAATAATATTATGGCATGTGTTCTTCAGAATTGTGTGATCTATTCCCTGCTTCCTTTGTTCCGGCTCGTTTGATTCGTTGGTCTAGTGGTTTCCATTAATTCGCTGCTTTGATACGTTATTGTAATACAGCTTCCTATTCCACTAGCTTCTTTCCAAGAACTGCAGGCCTGTGGAACTCTCTTCTTGCTGACAATTTTATTCCTACCTATAGCATTGGTCTTTTCAAGACCAAAGCCAATAGGCATCTCCTGTCTTTAAGATAATCAGGTTTCCTTCTTGTTAGCTCCTTACATCAAGTGTCTTTCATTTTCATAAAAAAATAAAATAAAAAATAAGCATATTTTTCATTGCCAAGAAATGGTTAAAGAAAAATAAAAGGCAAAAGATCCCAGCAACATCGTGGAGTAAATAATAATCTTTTTAATTGAGGAACATTTTATTTTCAAAACTTTATTTGAAAAAAAGTACAAATTTTTTAGTACGTTTAGTAAGTTGCAACTAGAAATATTTTTATCGATAAAAAATAGGTTTACCTTTTTCTTCATTTGCTGTTCGTACAATAATTTGCTGATTTTAAAACATATCTTTTCATACATTCTGAGATTTAGAAACGTTTCCGAATACTTTTAAACATTCGGATCATTTCTTAACCGAAAGAAACCGCCATTTTTAGTAAAATTAGTGAACTTTGACATGTTCATTAAACGTTGGTACATTATACATTAGTTTACTGTCTTGGACTGATTATGAATGTAAAGTAGATAGATATTTTAATAGTACTTTTATTTATTGGAAGTTTATGGAATTTGCCATCATCATTGAAAGGTTGCCTTCCAGAGCTGTGTCATTCTTTTGTAATATTTCGTTAAATTCTGTTAAAGTCATTTTTCCTGTTTTTATTGACTTCATCAGTACAAAAATTCCAGCATACACACCTCTTTTGTCTGCCTTGTCAACATTGTAAAACAGATATGGGATGTTTCTTCTAAATCTAGGGTCAGAATGCCTAAGTCTGTTTCTGACAAACATATGAGATCTGACACTTCCATATTTTCTATCTTGAAACGTTCAATTTTTCTCAACAATTTTGGATTGTTGTCTTTCATTAAATCTACTTCACATTTATTCATCTTAAAAATTTGAGTACATTTTTGAACAGTGTGATGCTCATAGAATGTTTCAGCAGATTTCTTGGTCAAATGTATCAACAAATGATCAGAATATTTTGTGCAGTTCTGTCCAGTACACAATACAATGTAATTGAGATAATTAGTTTCATCAATTTCAATGTCTTTGTATTTCATTGTTCTTTTAAAGCCAATAAAGTGAATTCAAAACATTTTGCATATTGACTAATGATTTCCAAATTATTTTGCTTTTAGTTGGCAATGAGTCAACAACAATTTCCAAAAGATTGTGTTATTTTGATGGCAATATGTCCGTGATAGGATTGATGGTGTTCTCTATAGGAGTTGGCAAAGGAGTTGCAATTCCTTTGATGGCAGTTAACATATGAGACAATGGGCCTTTGAATACTTGAGGCACAAGTTTTATCACATTAATAAAATATTTGACTCTTTGTATCTATTGTATTTGTTCATAAATATTCAATTTTTCTAATTCTTTGGGAATTTTTCAACTTCAAGACCATTGATTGAAGCTAGTGAATGAATTTTTCTCATTTTCAAATAAGATTAGCAACTGATACACATAGTACATGGAAAAGTATGATTTTCTTTAATGATTTCCGGAACTTTTTCATCCCATTAAGTGATTTCTTTCAAATCACTGTCACATTCTCTTCGTTTGTAAATGTCACAAACATTGGTTTTCATTTTTGGCATTTTTCATTAAGATTTTTAATAAAGAGACAACATTTGTTGACAATTTTTGGTTCAGAATGGTCAACTTCATTTTCTCTCTCAAGCTAATTTCTAATAATTTCAGAACTGATTTGATTGTGTCTTTTTTTACTCATTTTTTAAACATAGGTCAGTTTCCTTCTAAAATTGCAATACCACACAAATGCAACCGAATGCATACAGCTCTTAATTTGTAGACAGGATTTACCAATGTTCGAAGTTTGGGGAACCATTTTACTAATAAGTTCGAGTTCATTAATGTTGTAAGATTGGCCACAACAATATATACAACATATTCAATATATCACTATGAATGCCATTGCATTCTTCAAATTTGGTAATTCTTTTTCGATTTTATTTCATAGTTTAATCAGGTACAATTTCTCTAATTACTTTATGTATTTTTCTTCTTTACAAAAGTTGAGATCTTTCATCAGTGTCACAGAGACGAGCCAAGCATCCATCCATTACAAATTCATCATCAATTTCTGGATAAATTTCATATTGAGTAATTTCTTTATCATTATTTTGATCAGGTTGACCAGAATTTCTGCATTCACATTCATTTGTTTGACATTCAGTAGTTTCGAAATCATGACATCTTAAATCATACAATAGTACATAGTCTACTAGATTCATTTAAACAAAAAGTACAAATGACTGAAAGTATGTTACAAATCCTGCTCTCGATAAACTGCCAACAGTCTACTCATTTTCAACATTTTTGACAAAATCATTAACAGTCTTTGTAGTATTTTTTATTTGTTTGAGCATGAAATTTCTAATGCCCAAAGCAAAATAGTATTTTTGAGTAACTTTGTTAAATCCTTTGTTGTAATTGTTTCTGCTATTGCTCTTTTTTATAAACTAAATACATTTTGTCAATTTGTGAATATTAATGGCTTTTTGTACCAAAAAAATAGAAAATTTGTTTAATCTACTTTTCCAGTACAAAAAAATGTATTTCTTGTAAGTTTGAATTAATTTTTGTTAGTATATTTTTTAATTTCTTTTCTAATAGAAGTGATCATTGGCTATTGGCGCAAATTGAGTGTGTTTTAAAAGATAATACGAGTTGACTATAAAAGTCAATTATCACTTTTTTAATATTTTTTTACTAAAAGTCACAAAGCTCGGTTTTTATGGCCCCTATCTTTTAGATACATACATATTTCGAATCAGCTCATCGAATTCTATCTTTCCATCATGAAATTATATTTACTATTTAAAAAGTTATGTCTAGTTAAAGGGCATGACGACGAGCGGTACTCAATAGGCATTTTTGGCATTTTAAGCTGCTCAACGCTTCCAAACTCTTTCAATATATTTATATTTTCGCTTCCTTGTGCTGTTTGCTACATTTTTGCTATAAAAATAGATATTTATTTCAATAAAAAAAAGTTATGATGATACAAAGTCAATGTGGTACGTTATCCTACCCATTGATGAGCACACATATATTGACATAACTTTTTTCTACTAAACCAACTTTTAATTTGTTTACGTTCAAAAATGGTTTAGGACGAGTCAATTCTAATGCTTTCGGATGAAAACTGAATAAGTCACAAGCCAAAGAATTGGTCACGATTGGGTAAATATTGACCTTAAGAATATTATTTACACACTACCGTGAATGATAGGGAGAGACACACTAATGGTGTTTAAATCTACTATTTATAATCACTGGTTCCTATCCTGCATTTAAATCGACACAAAGCTTACTTAGAATGTCATTGTTGCTAAGTATATACTCTGCTTCTTTGGTACGTCTTACTCTCCACCGCCCACTTCGTGGAAAAATCAATAATGGTTCCATTCACCCCAACCAGATGGTGAGTCAGGATGCGATAAGTCTTCTCATGAAGGTACCCACTGATAAGTATCTGATCGTGTTACTGCATCCTGATAGATACCTTGATGGGGATGTTAACTTTCCGGTTAGAAACAACCCACTTCCTGATAGGATCTGACATATAATGGCAGGAAGATGGTCTCGCGGAACACCCAGATATTGTCCAATGTATACATGGAATATTTCGAAGGAATTGCATTAGAATCGTCATCACTAAAGCCATCAATATGGCGGCGATACATATATGCCATTTCATATTCTGCTCTCATCACTTAAGATAATAGCCAGTGAAGAACAGTGGAGTAAAAGATCAGTGCATATGTTGAGCGATAATGGCCTCATTAGTAGCCTAGTATAGCATTGAAACCAATATTGGAACAAATAATCATAAATAGTAGGTTTTATCGAGCCTATATTGACAGCCATGGGACCTAATCATTATAAGCACTAAAATTGTTTCGACCAATCATAAATAAAACCAAAGACAGTAACCGTTACTGTTTTTTTTTGTCTGAGTGTAATCGCTTTCGATTTCTTTCCATTTCTTCTACAGATGTTTCTTGATTTTTAAATAGAAACTTTTTTCAGACATTTGAAACTATAAGATTAAACTTTAAAATTCAAATCGGGTGATAAACAATAATTACTTACTTTGTTGCGATGGTCCAATATTTCAAGCCAGTTGGTGTTGTTAAAAGAGCAGTACGCGAAATGCTGTTTCACAATATGAATAAACAAAGAAATAAAAAATGTTCTTTTCTTTTTTTATTCCTACCTTTTCTCTTTTAATATTCATATCACGTGTTGTGTCACTTAATTATCCAAATAGAATTGTAATATGACTGTGTTCGCTCCAAGGAGACTGTTACCCCATGCATTAACTCCTCCTACCGGAGGGGGTAACGCGTCCCTACTGGAGAATGCCGACGGGTGCGATAATGACTAATTTCATAACCTTCAGAGTGTTTCCTGCGGGAGATAGACCCACTAAACTGACTTTTTATAGGGGTGCATATATAGTCAAATAAATTACTAAAACAATTTGTACAAAATATATACAATTGAGTGGTAGTTTAACAAATCAGAATTGTTTCCCATAGCAACTGGTTGTGTGTATTTACGCAAATACGTTCTTGCAAAACTGACTATTTAAACTACTGAATGTGTTTATAAGGGGTTTGGTAGGCTGCTGGCTATTGGTTGGGATTGTTATCTTTTTTGGAACATTGCGAGATGTATATTTTAAAGAGCTGTTTTATTGAGACAAATCTGAATCGCGTTTTTTACAATATTCGACTTTCTTTTTCTACTGTTTGTTGAACGTGAGTCATGATAACTTCATTTCTTAGCTTGCTGCGGTTTGAAGCAAGTAATAAATGCCCATGCCATAGTGGCCTTCTGGCATACATCAGAGTTGAGTAGTGTTATCTTCTTTTCCCATGCATTGCCTCTTTTTCCTTCTTCGGGGGAGAGGGGCGATTGTTTTACTGTCGGTTACCTTGGGTCCTTTTACCGGGGAATGCTGATGGGTCAGATCACGGCAAATTTTGCACCCATCTAGAGAAGGCCCTTGGGGGGGGGGTCGATTCCCTACTATAAATTGACCTCATGTCTAAACTTGCTGCAGTGATGGATGAATTGAATTGAATACAAAAAGAAAATATCCTTTTTCATGTTAATTAATATTTAAAGTTTATTCTTTCAAAAACAAATTAATTTACTTATTTTTATTACTCGGTTATTTTTATGAAGTTGTTTTTATATAAAGTGTGTCAAACCTAAAACAAATTCGGCTTAGAAAGTTAAGTTAACCAAAGAGAAAAAAATCGGATCCGTGTAGTAATTTGAAGGAAATAAATATGAGTTTCAATCACCTCAACGAAAATGTTACTTGAATTTAGTCTGGGGTGGTACGGTTCGAAAGAAAAAAAGAGTAAACTTTTTTCTTTTCGTTATTTTTTATTTTGCTTAATAGTAATTAAATGCATAATAAAGAATCTTAATAGTAATTAAATGCATAATAAAGAATCTTAATAGTAATTAAATGCATAATAAAGAATCTTAATAGTAATTAAATGCATAATAAAGAATCTTAATAGTAATTAAATGCATAATAAAGAATCTTAATAGTAATTAAATGCATAATAAAGAATCTTAATAGTAATTAAATGCATAATAAAGAATCTTAATAGTAATTAAATGCATAATAAAGAATCTTAATAGTAATTAAATGCATAATAAAGAATCTTAATAGTAATTAAATTCATAATAAAGAATCTTAATAGTAATTAAATGCATAATAAAGAATCTTAATAGTAATTAAATGCATAATAAAGAATCTTAATAGTAATTAAATGCATAATAAAGAATCTTAATAGTAATTAAATGCATAATAAAGAATCTTAATAGTAATTAAATGCATAATAAAGAATCTTAATAGTAATTAAATGCATAATAAAGCATCTTAATAGTAATTAAATGCATAATAAAGAATCTTAATAGTAATTAAATGCATAATAAAGAATCTTAATAGTAATTAAATGCATAATAAAGAATCTTAATAGTAATTAAATGCATAATAAAGAATCTTAATAGTAATTAAATGCATAATAAAGAATCTTAATAGTAATTAAATGCATAATAAAGAATCTTAATAGTAATTAAATTCATAATAAAGAATCTTAATAGTAATTAAATTCATAATAAAGAATCTTAATAGTAATTAAATGCATAATAAAGAATCTTAATAGTAATTAAATGCATAATAAAGAATCTTAATAGTAATTAAATGCATAATAAAGAATCTTAATAGTAATTAAATGCATAATAAAGAATCTTAATAGTAATTAAATGCATAATAAAGAATCTTAATAGTAATTAAATGCATAATAAAGAATCATATTGTGCATGTTTCTGAATAATCATTGAATGATAAGCTGAATAGTTTAACACGATTTATTTACATGTAAAGTTAGATGTTGTAATTCTTTAACTAATTTCGTGTTGCATTCGTCCGGAGTTTAAATAGAAATATAGATTATCGACACAAAACTGACAACTAAGCACTTATTTCATGCGAACATAATGTTTGTGGCTTAAAATGAATTGTTTGCAGAAGATGATTTTTGTTGTCTAATTTTTCCATTTTTATGGCAAAGATTGAATTTTCTTTTTCTCCCTTCATCGGTTTTACTGTTTTGCTGTGATAATTTAGTAAAATATTTCTGATTTTTAGGACAAATTCACCTCTTATTATTAGTGTCTATTCCTTTGAATACTTAGTTGTTGATTCAGGAAAGAGCGCAGGATACACATGATTGGAATCTGGAGAAGCAAGGGTATGAATTAACTGGAAGGAATTATCCCCGAAATGTTCCCCGACTATATGTTGGATATTGCTCTGTAAGGAGAGATTATTCCCCTTCTTTTCTCGAGATTTATCAAAACATGTCCAATACCTTTGCATGTCCAGTTAGTCTCTTGCATGTAATTATTACAAACAGCTTACTTTTTTCATACCTTCAGATAATATTAACAAAAAAGAAAAGGTCAAAACACTTAAGTAGCATCTTTTTTCACCACTTCACTCACATCAAAACTCTAACTAGCATTTGCTTTGGGGTGTTTTAGATTTCCGATTTTATTTTTTGTTAACTTATTGTTCTAAGTACGTTTTGTTTGATTAGAACCAATTCATTTTATGACAACTATTTGCTTCGAACACAGATCCATATTGCAATTAATAATATTCGATTTTAATAGATTTAAATATTCAAAGGCAAAGAGAACATTCCGCATACGCTTTGCATCGGTTGACTCTTTGTAGCCTTGTTTCAGTATTTTCTAAGTAATCGTGACACGCTCCTTTGGGGATATTTTGAAGCAATTATGAAAAACATCAGAGTTTTTTTTTTCGTGATTATCTTCAGTTTCAGTAAAGCCACATTAGAATCTTTGTCCGTCATAAATTTGTTAACTCATGAACCGCTGATGAAACAGTCAGTGTTTACGTAATGCTGGGCTTAAATAAAAAAAATAATAATAAGCATTGCCTAAGTGGGGGCTTTAATCATGAGTGGGGATTTAAATAACTGTCTCAAGCACACCAAAGAAATTGCTACATGTAATAAAAACTGGACGCCGAACATAACTTAAGGATAAGTTTTATTTAACTATTCGTTGCTTACTGTCACCAATAGTATTCAACATTCACTCTTAATATACACACGAATGTAAAACATTCAATCATTAATCATGAAGATTGAGTATCTGTCTCAGATATTGGGTGAAGCCGCTTTCGTGCTACCCATTTGTCGTCCGAACTAGAGTCAGAGACGACTCTGTTAGAATATCCAGATTCGTTTTGTTGGGACTCTGAACTTGACGTATCTGGCGCACGATCACCTAAGTGGGTCGGACGTGTTCCACGAACCGGAGCAGTATATCCATCTGAAGCAGTTCTACGTTCATATACATTTCTTACCGGGGCTAGATCCCTTAAGGAGACAGTAGATTGCCTTCCTTCCGAATTTCTGACCAGTGCATACTGAGGGTTCGCTTCGATTAATTCTACCTCGCTTACCAATGGGTCATGTTTACTGTGACGAACATGGCGTTTTAATAAAACTGTGCCAGGTTGTGCAAGCCACGAGGGAAGTGATGTACCTGCTGAGCTTCGTCGTGGGAACGAAAAGAATCTCTCATGTGGAGTAGCGTTTATCGCTGTACATAATAGAGTCCTAATAGCGTATAAGGCCATGGGGATGAGACTTTCCCATTCGGAGATCGGACTATTGCGATTTGCGGCCGCCAACTGTACTGTCTTCCATATTATGCCATTGTATATTTCGCACTGTCCGTTTCTTTGAGGATTGTGAAGAGTTGTTCTACTTACAGCTACTCTTCGTTCATGCAGAAACTGCTTGAGTTCGTCCGACATAAAAGCAGACCCACGATCTGAATGTATATATGCAGGCACTCCAAAACGGCAAAAATGGAGCAGAGGCCTTGAATTACTGTTGCAGCCGTTACGTCTGGGCAGGGGATGACGAACGGAAATCTTGAGTACTCGTCTATTATTGTGAGCATGTATTTATTTTTAGTTTTAGAGGGTAAAGGGCCCTTTAAATCCAGGTTACGTCTTTCAAAAGGCTGCGTGACCTTAATGAGTGTTGCTGGAGGAGGTTTGTAGAACCTGGGCTTATTTTCTGCGCATATCCGACAAGAGTTCGTAATCCTTTTTACGTCTTCAACAGAATATGGCAAGTTTCTGCTCCTGACTACGTGAATCATTCTTGTGATACCTGGGTGACACAATTCCCTGTGTATATACTGAAGATCATCTGAGCCAGTTACCAGGCCACATACCCTTGAAAGCGCGTCGACCGCGGCATTCTCCTTACCAGGGCGGTAAGTGACGTCAAATGAGTAGCAAGAAAGCTCCATTCTCCATCTCGCTATCTTCTCGTTTTTTATTTTGCTCGTTGTTTTTGGATTAAACATAAACGAGACCGACTTTTGGTCAGTGATTAATTCAAAATGTCGGCCGATTAGGTAATGTATCCATTTTCGTAATGCCTCAACTATAGCGTACGCTTCTTTTTCTATTGCCGAGTGTCGTCGCTCAGATCGCGAAAGTGTTCTTGAAAAAAAAAAGCTACAGGACGACCGGATTGTCTCAGTGAGGCAGCTATCGCACAGTCGGAGGCATCCGTCTCAACTAATAGAGGGATAAAAGGATCCACAGCAGAAATGGCAGACTGAGCAATGTTCCTTTTCATGTTTTGAAATGCTTTGATGGCGGAACAGGACAAAGGAAAAGTAGATACTTGCGTTAATGGGTGTATTGTTTCTGAAAAAGACGCAACCCATTGGGAGTAGTGGGCGAACATACCGGGGCTCATCGTAAAGAGGGCATGTTTCTAGGGATTGGTAATTCCATTAGGGGTTTCAGTCGCTTGGGATCCGGCGTCATGGTGCCATTTTCGACAATGTATCCCAATAGCTTGATGCTTTTCAAGTTGTAGGAACATTTTTCACTGTTCAAAGTCAGATTATATTTCTTGACGGCAGCCATGAATCGTTTAAGGTTATGGCTATGTTCAGCTTGGTTATGCCCGCATACTGTGACATTGTCTATATATGCAACAGTACCCTTCAATTTTTCATTGGAGATTATTTCATCTATTACCCTCTGAAAGCTAGCCACACCATTTGTTATCCCAAAAGGAATTCGGCAGAACTGGTATAGACGACCGCAGGCCTCGAATGCCGTGTAGGGCTTATCCTCTAGCTTGATAAGTACCTGATGGTAGGCACTTCTGAGATCCAAAGTACTGAAAATGTGATATTTTGCAATATTAGAAATCATTTCGTCAATATGAGGCAGTGGATAGGCATCGAGTAATGTGTATCTGTTGACGGTCTGGGAATAGTCAATGACTATCCTTTTCTTGTGATTTTCGGTGGCTGTTACGAGGACCTGGGCTCTCCATGGAGATTCACTTGGCTCTATAATTCCTTCCTTAAGTAGTTTTGTTACTTCTGCTGCTATGAACTGTTTGTCGGTTTCTGAATAGCGTCTTGATTTTACTGCTACGGGGTTGCAGTCAGGAGTTAAGTTTGTAAAAAGTGACGGGTGCCGCACTTTGACAGCTGCTAGTCCACATACGCTTCGGACCGGCTTTTTTGTTTTGGTTAACCGTATTAAGTAATAAGATTTATTTACTGCTTATGGGTGACCGGTCTCACATGATAAAAAAACAGCAGACGAAATTTCCTAAGTGATTGTTTTGTGTAAGATGTAATGATGGCGAATGTGTAGGAGAATACACTAATTTAAGGCCGACCTAAAACATTATCATTTTTTTAATTAAAAATTTAGGTCTAAAATCGAGAATCCGACCGATTTTTCTTTATGTATTAGATACCCAGGCACAATCCAGCGTTCTGTTAATCTAATGATGAAATACATTTTTATTAGCATTCGTGGTAGTATTTAATGTAATTATTATTATTAATAGGAGTAGAAGTGGTTATTGTTTAAGTAATAATTAGATAAATAATAAAATGCTCTAAGCCCGTGTTCCGTGAATCTAATTCAGAAATAAATTATTAGTATGTTAACTACTACTACTACTACTACTACTACTACTATTACTACTACAAGTAGTAGTATTAATTTTATAAATAATAAGAGGGTATAATTTGGTATTATGTATGATTTGGTGTTCTGCAAGAAAATATTAATATTATTATCAGCATCAGTATTATTATTAGTAGTATTTTAAAGTAATAATCTTATAAATAATGTTCCTGTATTGTTAGGAAAAATGAGAAAATAAAGAAACTTATGCCTCCATCCCTGAACCACATGATATAGTATTATTTAATTCATTTTTACTTTCTATAAGTATCCATTTTCAAGTTAAATTAAGATAAATTAAACAGTTTTATTTTCTATTAAGAGCATTTTTTAATAATTGTTTAATCATATTCACCCCAAACGAAACACATTTTCCACTGAGACGTAAGGGGCTACTGTGAATTAGGGACATGACGACAGGGACACTAAGTAGGAAATTGAGCAGCGAGATGTTTGTTCACATTAGATTTTAATTTCTGCATGTTAGTACAGTCAGGGAAGCAGGAAACAGGGAGGGAATTCCAAAGTCTAGAAGTTCCAGGGAATAAACTATTAGAGTAGAAAGATTTCCGGTATCTGGAAACCTCTAAAGTGAAGGGGTGGGATTTTGCTGCTTGTCGGGTTAGTCGAGGGTAGTTACGTCGAGGGGGCACCAGCGCTACGAGTTACTCAGTGCACATTCCATTAAAATACGTGTAAAACAAGCACAGGGATACAACATTGCGGCAATAGGACAGGGGTTGGAACTCTTTTTTGGGACCCTGTCTAATAGAGAGAGACTAGTGGTTGATTCACCAGCCCATATGTGGCATAAATATTCCATGCATGGGCGAATGGTAGCTTTGTAGAGATATAGGATACTGGCAGGTGTAAGTATTTTTCTAGTGCGGTAGAAGGAGTCCACCTTCTTTGTATCAGCCTTGGCAATGTCTTCAATGTATTTGTTCTAATGAATGTTACCTGTGAATGTTAATCAGTGGAGTTTGAATGATAAACTCTCCGCTGGAGTTCTATTAGCTATGTCAATCGGCGGTTAAAAAGGTTCTTTGTATTTGCTGAAAAAAAGAAGCTTTTTCTTAGTAGCCTTACGTGTTATCATCCATTGACGTCGAAATTTCACCACAGGCTGTAGGTCATTTTCTAAGTCTTCATACATTGCCTTGGATTTTTCTACATACTCTTTTCCCACATGTATGGTATAGAGTGTTCTGTCATCAGAAAATATACTCATCTTGGTCACAATTTCATTAGGGATGTCGTTTATGCATATCAGGAATAATAAAGATCCAAGAATCGATCTCTGAGCAAACCCGCATTAATATCATGTTGCTTGGATGCACGACCATTGAGGACGACCTGGATGTTTCTAATTTCTAAGAAGGATTTGATTATCAGACCTTTATGCCAGACCGTGTCAAAGGCCTTGGATATATAAAGGACTACCGCCCTAGCTTCCCCTGCCTTGCCCAGTGTATGGTATATGCGTTTAGAGATGATCGTTAGATATCCGCAGTAGAACGAGCTTGCCTGAATCCATACTCTCGGTCAGAAAGAAGTTTAGCATTTACGAGTGGTGGACTATCGCTCGATTGATCAACGACTCAAATATTTAAGCGAACAGAGGAAGGAGACTGATGGGGCGATAATTCTGAGGGTCAGTTATTTTACCTGAATTCTTGAATACTAGTACCACAAAGGCAATTTTCCAGATATCAGGGAAGTAAGATTGTTGTAGATTTTGTAGAGGATAGGGGCTAGCTCAGCAGAGCATCTATTTATTAGTATATAAGGGATAAGACGAGGCTCGCACGCATTAGAGTTGTCTAGGTGTTAGTATAGTATCACGGACATAGGAAATGTGATTATCAGATCATCGAGTGTCGCTTCTGTCCGCATAATTTTATTATAGATTTTCCTGAATTTCTCCACTTCAATGCGTTTTCTGGTCATTTCGCTATACCTTCCTTTGTCTGCGACTATTTAACTCTTACAATTATTTCTTACTTCTATAAGTGTTTGCTTACTTGTATCTGACTCATGCGGGCTGAATCGGCGGAATTCTTTCTGCTTTTGCGCAATGGCAGCTGCGCAGATTGAAGTGAACCATAGGGGAGAGTGGGGCTTGCTATAGTATTTCCATGTGGGAACATTTGCATCAATGCCTGTTTGACCCATTCAGTTGCCTCAGTTTCACGTAGTTTAACAGAGAGAGAAACAAGTGTACTCCATGAGGCGTCTCTGATGTGTTCTCAGCCTGTTTAAAGTATGTAGTCGTTTTGAGCAACGGCTCTTCAGCTTGTAGTCGAAAGTTTAGGGTGATATCTACAAATATTACAACGTTGGTCAGCGTTCTCGAGTGGGCTATGGGCATTTGTCACATACGCCACGGGCACTGTAGTCATTAATAGATCGAGAATCGAGGTTTGCTGATCCTCACGATCTAGGAGGCGGGTCGGGAACGTTAAGTCTGGCCAGTACTAGATTAGTGATCATTTGGGAATACCAGGCGCTGTATGTGCACACCTATCTATGGGCAAATAGCGTCGCCAACCCGCAGTGCCTAGCGTGGCGACTATGACAGTCACTAATAAGGTGTCGGAAACCAGGTAGGGATTCCCCCTTCAGGACTGATAAAAAAACCTGATTGTGATGATGATATGCACTAGTTTTGTCGATATTAACCGTAATTAATTAAAGTTGTTTAATAAATACATTGGATAAATAACTAAAACAGCTTGAGTGTAAACGATCAGCGCTCGCTACGAGCGAGGAATAAGCGAGAAGGGAAAATTGGTGGGAGAGTGTGGCTGTCCGTGACAAGGTCACGAGTTGTCTCTCTTCATCTCTCTTTCTCTCGCCCTCTTTTTGCAGTTTTTACATTTTCCATGAAAAATAAATACATAACTTTTTTTTGATTAGCTAATTAAATATCTTATTTTAAAGTTTAACAACAAACTTTTTCACTATGTTCATTGACAAATGGAAACAAATAAGCTTAGTAGCACTGATCTGTCCAAATTACAAAATAAACGATTCACCCATCCCCAAAATTAGAAATTAGATTCTACATATTTAAGGCGATTACGTGTGAACACCCCGAAAAACCTGACGGAAAGAAGAAAAGAAAAAAGAAAAGATTATTTCAGAATTTAAAGTGGGGGAATATTTTCGTAAATATAATTTTTTAATGCTATGGGAGATAAATACGCTGAGTTTTTTTCGGGGGTACTTATATTTTGTGACCTTGCAACTCGGATTTAGGGTTAGTGGTAACAAAAATTGGTTAACTTCTTTAAAATAGTAAAATGGCCCGGAAATTGGGGAAAATTTTACATTAAATATATATAAAAATATTCCAAATTCTAAACTACTTGTTCTTTCTTCTTTTCGTTTTCCACGGCGTTCACACGTAATCGCCTAAGAAAGCAGAATGTCATTTTTTGTGGGAGGGGGGTTGTCGGAGGGCCTTAATATGCAAATGTACTCTAATGTTTACGATATTTTTTAGATATACATATTATACGCCCAACCGAATATAGAATAATATGTAAAGTAGTGCAGAACAAGATAATAGAAAACGAAACATCAATGGAAAGAAGTACTAGTTTGCCATTGAAAGAAATAAACCCTATTTACGTGTCAAGGAGGCGGACATTATATATATATATATATATATATATATATATATATATATATATATATATATATATATATATATATATATGCAAAAAGAAATAATGCATTTTATTCTTTCCAATCAAAACAACGGAAAGGAAGGACCATCTTGACATACAGCTACCATTGAAAGAGCTTTTACAAACAATCAAAGCAACGGAAAGGAAGGACCATATTGACATACAACTACCATTGAAAGAGCTTTTACAGACAATCAAAGCAACGGAAAGGAAGTACCAACTTGACATTCAACCGCCATTGAAACTAGAAACAAAAATATCAAATGTTAAATAATGAAATTACAATAGCTTCAGTCATAAACAAAGACCTATTTACTCCCTCTGAAAAATGTCCCTGTTAAGTGATCTGGTTACACACTGACTAATCAGCTTGCAATGCGCATTGATTCACTCCGTTCTTTGAAGAACTACTTCAGCCCTTTCGGGAATCACAGTCGGTCAGTCGAGAAAAACTTGTCAGCAACAAGGAAACACGTCTACATTCTCTCTCCTGTCCCGGTTAACTGGACGCTCCGGCACTTACTATCTTCGCCTGAAGATATCTGCTGACCATTGGCAGCCCAAAGAACTTCCCATTTTACTTTCCTCACTTGGAAACTGTCTACCTTCTTCTACCTATACCAAACGATGTAAGTAACTTTTTTCTTTCGTGCGACGGTTTCGTGACTTAAGGAGTTCGTATCATTTCTTATAGACTGTCATTTTGAACTGATTGTTATTAAAGTCCTTTTATTCGTGGCGCCACAGATCCATGTAGACAATTGTAGTAGAATGCTGCGAGCTTTTTAGACGTGTAGTTTTACTATATACATGAGAGCTGACCGTGAGTTAAGTGTTTAAAGACATGAACTGACAACTTAGGTGTGTCAAGTTCGAATCCAGTTCCTTCCATAGAAACATTTTAAATTGGGATGTTGGCAACTTTCATGTGGACTCGCCCGTATGTACCCAGTGTGTTTCTATAAAGTATTCTAATTAGAAAGATGTCGGGAAACAAATCTCAATAATATGATTATCTGATTCATAGGTAATTAATGAATAATATACATATATAAATATATATATATATATATATATATATAGAGGTTATATATATATGTATATCTAGGCAGCATCTTCTCTTGCAGGCAAGTATTGTTGAATATAAGAGACAACTCATGTCTAGATATCCTTTGGTAGATCCTTTCAATAGTCCGAATTAGGATCTTAGTTTCGGAGGAGAATTGGCTGATGAATTTGCCATAGTTTGGATTTGTCTCCCAAGTACTTTTGGACCCATTTGGGTCCATCTTCGGGGGAATGAGGTTAATGAGGTTAGAATTTAGTACTAACAACCAAAATTTCCATATCTTAGAAACCCTATATATAAAAAACAAAAACACCCTAATTAATAGAATTAACTTTAATATCAGTAATAATATTCTAAAATGTTTATAGCTCCAAATATGGTTTCGTACTTAGTACATAATTTCCATCAAAAACCTTCTATGAATAATAACACATTCTCTATACCTAATTAACCTCATTCCCCCGAAGATGGACCCAAATGTGTCCGAAAGTACTTGGGAAACAAATCCAAACTATGGCAAATTCATCAGCCAATTCCCCTCTGAAACTAAGATCCTAATTCGGACTATTGAAAGGATATACCAAAGTATATCAAAACATGAGTTTTCTCTTATATTCAACAATACTTGCCTGTAAGGGTATATATATATATATATATATATATATATATATATATATATATATATATATATATATATTTATTATTGCTAGCTAGAGACAATATTTATTTAACATAATGAAATTAAATAAGTGAATGAAAGGGCAAGCTGACCGGTTCGAAACCGGTCAGCTTGCCCTTTCATTCGCTTATCTTTTAGTTTCATTATGTTAAGTAAATATGGTCTGTATATAGTAATAATTAAGTTTTGTACCACAAAGAAAATATATACATATATATTTGTGTGTTGATATATATATATATATATATATATATATATATATATATATATATAGATATTATCCCGTCTCTGGTATTCCATAACCGACCAAATAACTTTCAACATACTCTTAAAACAGACATCAGAAACCTAAAACGTAGCAAGGATGCACTGGTCTTCTCGGACAAAACCAACAATATATACAGAATGACACCAGAAAAGAAATCCCTGCTGACGGACAACACTATCTCCGAGAAATACCAACTAGCTAACCGAGGGACCTACCAAAATATCAACCGAGAAGCTACGGATCTGGCTACGAAATTAGGTATTGAATATAGGACCAACCTCTTAGCTGAGAGGAAAGCTTTTATCACTTTGAATGACCATAAGGTAAACTTTGCCAACAGACCAACTTTTAGACTAATAAACCGGCAAAGAGCGAAATCGGCATGCCTAGCAAAATAATAATTAAAAATATTGTTAAAACAATTAAAGCTAATTCAATTCTCAGGCTCTGGGACAATACTAACACCGTTCTACACTGGTTCAAAGACATCCCAAACAAACAAAGATGCAAATTTACCCAATTTGATATAGTGGATTTCTACCCCTCCATCACTAAAGAATTACTAGATAAAGC
>OY744535.1:60997298-61407298 GCA_963556195.1 Sepiola atlantica | reverse complement strand
AAAATGTTCATTGATGATGTTACAAAATGATTGCAAATCCCTGTGAAATACATTCTTTTGATAAAACCTAAACTTTTTAAAACTGTGTGAATATAATTGATTGTCGAAATTTAACAGTGAAAAATGCTATTTGCATATCTAAAAAGCAAATCCTAAAAATGTTTATTTATTTTTTTTAAATCTTATTTTAGGGATAACAATCTAATTGTGTGGTGCAATGTTTTTTTCCCGTAAAAAAGCAAATTGTGGACAGTAAAATCTAATTTTTGAGGTAAAAATCTGATTGGGAGTGTAACATCTGTTTCTGGAAGTAAAAATCTGATTCCGGGGGTAAAATCTAATTTCGAGGTGAAATCAGATTTTGGGATAAAATCTGATTGTCGAGGTAAAACTACAGAAAATGATTTAGTTGTTTTGTTTAACTCTACATTTAGGTTTAATTATAATCTTTATGTACCAAAGTGTAATATATGTTCTATCTATGATCAGAGGAGGAGAAACCCTTCAAAGTTTAATGTGATTTTTATTTTTTTATCCAATCCAGCGTGCCCCCTTTTTGGAAACATAGATTTTCCCCACATTAAAATCTTGAGTCTAACTTTATTTCGAGGCAAGTAAATAAGGAGCCTTAAATAACAAAATCAGAATTAAATATGGCACAGATGTTTCCAAACGCTATATCTGGAAACGTGTATGTTATGATAACGACTTATAAGGAATAAATACGGCGTCATCTTCAGTACTGTCGAAAATCATGTGTATTATGAAATCTGGAAGATTATTCTGGATATGAAAAAGAGTTGAAACAAATTTCACAATGATTATTAAGGGTCGTATTGTAAATTTGTGTTATAGAGAGCGATTGAAAAATTGGGTATCACACATTCTTTAGAACTTCGACTGCAGAGTGATCTAATTGACATCTTTACATTTTAAACGGAATTAATTACGTATATACGTTGCCTAGAATCATTATTCATAGGACTACCAAATATATGCTCCCTCCGGTCGCATATTTTTGCTTGTTGTTTCAAGTTACATATTACATACATTACATTTTAAACTAAGTAAAAGGTAACCGCAGGAAAAGTGTTTAGAAAATAAAATCTTTAAATTCTCTTCGATAAATAGAAGAAAGTTGTTAACTGGAAGTTATTTTATTGTTTCAGAAGAAGGGGTATCTAAAGTTAAATCAACAGACAAAAAAAATAAAATACAGTGAACACGATTCTAAAATCATTTATTTTATTGTTTCAGAAGAAGGTGTATCTAAAGTTAAATCAACAGACAAAAAAAAATAAAATACAGTGAACACGATTCTAAAATCATTTATTTTATTGCTCAGTAAAATGTGTTTGTTTGTTTTTTACAAAAGAAAGAAAGAAAATCACCCCATCCTTTATTTTAATAAATAAAACACGGAATAATAATAACATAGTTTTTACATAATTTTTAAATCAATTATTTTTTTTAATACCACAATTTTCAACGACTACGACCACGTAACAGAAATGTTCGTACTAATACTGTAACATTTACACCAACTATCAACTATACAACTATTTGTACTATTATTACTACATCAACAATAACTACTACCACGATAATCGACTATTCGTACGGCTATAATGACATCAACAACTACTACCAGCAACGTGTTGACTATTCGTACTGATATTACTACTACCACCATCGTCACGACAACTACTACTACAACTACTACTACTTCTACTACTACTACTTTATTCAATAAATTTGTGCTTTAAACCATAATTTCTAATAAGATTTAAAAAACAAATCTAATTTAATTACGTAACTCAATTATATAGATAAAATGTCTTTAATTAATTCTACTATCAACAATACAACTATTCGTACTATTATTACGACATAAACAACGACTACTACGACGGTAATCGACTATTCGTACTGCTATAATAGCATCAACAACAACTACTACCAACAACGTGTTTACTATTCGTACTGATATTACTACAACCACCACTGCCGCTACTACTACTACTACTTAATTCAACAAATTTGTGCTTTACAACAATATTTCTAATAAGATTTAAAAACGTTTTAATAAAAAAATTAAAATATATCAATTCATAGCGACTCGTACCATAAATCTCAGAGAATGTGCCCATCTCTCTTTCCGTTTTCTCTCTCTTTTTCTCTCCCTCTTTTTCTCTCTCTCTCTCTTTCTCTCTCTCCTTCTTGAAATATACATTTATGTACGTTCGAATAATCAGAGGTCGGGTAACAAAATGTTAGAATTGCCGCTGGATGTTCCATCATATTCTATTACAATCTAATTTAATTACGTAAATCAATTATATAAATTATAAAAACAATGTGTTTTAAGAATTCTATTCATAATTTTTATTTAGATTATTATTATCGATGAAAGTATTTTAAATACATCTGGAAATCTAAAAAACAATCACGAGTGTATATTTGCGAATATTAATTTATTAGAAGCTTTAAAACAAATTAATTATGTAAATTTGAAAGACGCGTGATGTTTGGGGAACTTTGGAATGGGTATATATATGAGCTGATAATTTTATATAAAAAGAGAGCGGTTGAAACGAATAATATAGTTTCGGTTTAAGACAGACAGTCAGAGAGATACATACTCTCCATGATTAACAGATTTCTATGGGTATGGTTAGTAAGGATTTTAAGAATAATCATTGATTTTATTTTTGGTTTTAAATTTCCCCAGCAATTTCCTGGTTTAGCGTCATAATAATCCTTCGCTATACAAAGCTGTTTGTGGATTAAGATTATACGGCGTTATAGATTTCCTTAAGCCGTTGTCTCTTTATAAACGCTGCTCCTTATTTTACGGTAAGTTCCATAGATGCTGTCGCGGCCACCTTTTCATCCGAAATCCCCGGAGGTTCTGCAAAGAAGAAGAAGATGAAGTAGAATATGAGTGATGATGTTGTGCGTTGTCCATCTAGCCATCTATTCGGGTTTTAATTTAATTTTAAATGCGAGCGTCGCGGTTCACAAAAATAACAACAAAAAACAACATAACATATTAGGCTACAAAAAACAAATATCGACCGACTCATTAACGCTGGTCTTCGAGTGACTTTTGGCCTTTGTAAGGTGACTCATTAGTATAAACACTAGATTGCTATTTCTGCAGATTTTACATGCTGAATTTGTTTTCTTTAATATATTTTTGAAAATTTCTTTCAAAATAGAAATGTTAAGCCTTTAAGCCCTTAATAATGAAGATGATAAAATATTAGAAGTTGTGTGCTAATTTTAGTCATAATTCCTAGTCAAAGGACGTTTCAAACATTTGCTGAATTTTATTTATCATTGTCTATTGTTCGCCTTATTGACGTTAGGTTAAAGTAATGTTATAAATTCCAATTTCTCTCAATTATATGTAAACTGCCTTCAAACCAACATACCATGTATAGAGATGGCGTACACGTAAGTATGCCATCCAAGCAACAAATCCTTACAAATCAATGGAGTTAAAGTGGCAAGGTTCCTTCTGCGCCATTCCCCTGAGTGTTTTTGGCCAAACCTTCACCAACTTCGTATGAACGGCTGAACCTTGCCGCTCTCGGTGTTGTGGGTAAACATCTGCAATCCTGCAGGTCAACAAATAGCTGCGACTAACGACGGGACTTCATGCGGGCCAGACACCCTGAGGCACGATGTTCGTGAGCTCTATTCAGAAGTTCTACTCGCCCCAAAACAAACAAACAAACAAACAAAAAGCAACAACATAATTTTGCCAACGATACACGTATTTGATCTGAGTAGTTGGTTCTGCCTCGTTGTCGATAAATATTTGATATCTTCTTATGTGGTGGAAAGATTTGTGTTATTTTGAACGTTCAGCTCTGCAATAGCTGCCTAAATGTTTGCGATTAGTTTTGTCTAACATTTCAATCGGTATACCATAATACGCCGTATTATCTTCGCCCTGTTCAATTATTGTGAATATTTATTTTCAACTATTGCGGATTATTTTCTTTTCCTGTTTTATTTTGCAAATATTAATTTGTTTTTATTTTTGTGGATTATACCATCGTTCAAATTATCCTGGTGCACTTTGGTATGCCTTTATCGGAGCGGGTGTGGTGAATTTATCATGAGGGGTGGAGGTGGGAGTAATAGGTTTTACGTTGTCATGATGCCCACGTGGTAATTAATCATGCTTTATATTTCTAAAAAAAAATTTTATGAAAAATAAAGAAAATTTCTAATGTATTTCGTTTGAGTTTATTATTTGTTAATTAATATTTTCAAAATAAAACTTTAGAATATATTTCAATTCGATTTGTAATAGTTACCACAAAAAACAAAAACAAAAAAACGAACAAATTATTATTCGCAAGAAACAAACAAACAGGGCAAAATAATACGGTGTATTATGTTTACCCTTACACCGGTTGCAATACGAGACGAAACTAATCGCAAATATTGGGCAGCCATTATAGAGCTGAAAAGTTCAAGATAACCAACTTTTCACTTTGGTTGTGCACTGAAAAACAAAACAAAGAACTGTACGATCTAACGCAGCGAATCACCAATGCATAACACAAGGATGGAAGCGAATTAATGGCGATTGTTGAAAAAGAAATATAAACTTAACTCACTTCCCATATCGCTTTTGTCCGTAAAACTTGTTAACTGGAAAATAAAACAGAAATAATTATCAGTGATTTATATAGTTCGACATGAAGCCACAAACTGTGTCTCGTATACAGACAAACACACATGCATACGTATGTAGTACGAAAATCATTACCTTAAGTGGTTTAATATGCAATAATCAGTTAGAATAATTAAAAAAAAATTATAAACAAATAAATAAAGGTACTGATATCGATCCTGAACCAGTTTTCGCGAGGTTCGACTCGGAAGCGTTCGGCTGTCCTACGCAAACGCCCGAGTGTTGACGAGCCGAATGGTACCAGACGACAATTTTGATACGGTGCTGTGTCCTGTGATTGTAAGTTATATTTTCAAGAAATTTTCTAAAAGAAACAAAAAAAAAAAAACAAGCAAAACAGAGCGAAATTACTGTTATCAAATAAATATTTTTAACCCTAACCCTAAACCCTAAACCCTAACCCTAACAACCAAAAACAAACAAAACATGCAAAACATTATTATCATAGGACGCAGCACCGTATCAAAATCGTCGTCTGGTACAAATCGGCTCGTCAACTCTCGGGCGTTTGCGTAGGATACCCGAACGTTTCCGAGTCGAACCTCACGAAAACTGGTTTAGGATCGATATCAGCACTTAAATAAAATATTTTCGTAGAAGACACAAGATAATATTAGCTGGAATAAACCGATCTCCAGAAAAAATCAACTGGTAAGTGAGGCGTGTGTGTGTGTGTGTGTGTGTGTGTGTGTGAGGTGATGCGTAACATAAACTTTTGTTCTACTCAGCGTTGTCCGGGAGCAACACATTTGCCATTATTAACATTACTGTATTATATTTGGTAAGTAAAGGGTGGTGGTGGTGGGGGGTGGGGGGTAACATGAGCTTTTGTTCTACTTGGATTTGTCCGGGAACAATAATGTAAATTACAGTATTACATTTAAATCTCTAGACTATTTTTAATATCAACATCATTTCACGTCATATTATTGTGAAAGCGGGCGGGGGAACAGAATTACAAGGCATCAAGAATGTTATTGTGTTTTGTTCTATTCAGCATTGTCCAGGAGCAATAAATGTAAGATTACAGCATTACATTTAAAAAGAATAGCTCCAGTAAATGACTTATTATTATTTTTTCCAACACATTAAAACAGGAGGGAAGAATGGGCTGAGCGGAGGAGAATGAGAGGGTTGAGGAGAGGAACGGAAAAATAAAGAGATGGCTAGAGAGAGAGAGAGAGAGAGCAAGAAGGAAAGAGATAGAAGTTTTAATATAAAGATTTTACACACACTTTAACTTTTTAAAATTTTTTATGACCCCGAACAACGCCGGTCGCCCTGTTCGTCTATTATATAAAGGGCAGTTGTCTGCTGTATGTATGTATGTATGTATGTATGTATGTATGTATGTATGTATGTATGTATGTATGTATGTATGTATGTCCAGCTAAAAGTAAAAAAGTAATAAAAAACACACAAATAAATGGTACATTCTTGATCAGCTTTATCTCGGTTGTATATTATCTAACATTTAGAAAAAAAGTTATTCTTTGAGGGTAAACTATGCCAAGTTTTGTTAGAGGGGTAGGTTTTTTATTCCTTTTCTAATGTTAGTATCTACTCATTTGGAAAGAAATTACCGAGTCATTCTTCAGAAAAGGTCATAAGTCATCATTTTTTCAAATTTTAATTTTAGTAGACGCTAACTCCGGATTGAAATTATCGTTTCTTACGTTTTTCTTCGGGGTGGGGGGGACAGACATTCGGAAAGGGTGTTGTCCGGAAGTCATAATAGTAATAATACCATATCATATCTGGTAAGTGGTAGAGGTTAGTCAATCTAAAGAGCTCAATATCCTGGATAGAGCAGGTATGTTTACACGCGCGTTGCCCTAAAAAAAATATTTGTGTTTTGTTATAATATTTTATACCAGAAAAGCTACTCGGCATTTCCCGGGAGTCATAATAGTAATATTACAGTATTACATTTGGTAAGTGGTACATACTAACCCGAAAGTGCTCAATATCTTATATAGAGCAGATGTGTTTAATCGTAGTGCTACCCGGGAGAAAAAAAAACATCTTTGGTTTTATTATGATGTCATGTACTAGAAAAAAAATTGGTGTTGCCCGAGAGACATCACAGTAATAATACAGTATAATTTCTGGTTAGTGGTATAAGTCAGTACATCCAAAGTGCTTAATATCTTGAATAGAGTAGGTATGTTTAAACACCGTACAGTATTATTTTGCAAAAGTGCTCAATATAATAGATAGAGAAGGTGTGTTTAAACACCGCGTTGCTTGGGATAAAGAACTTTACAATATTTTTATAATGTTGTATAGAAGAAAAAGTACTTGGCGTTATCCGTGAGCAATAATAATAATAATAATAATAATAATAATAATAATAATAATAATAATAATAATAATAATAATAATAATAATAATAATAATAATAATAATAATAATACAATATTACATTTGGTAAGTAGTACATCTTAGGGGAAAAGTTCAATATAATAGATAGAGCAGATGTGTTTACACACGACACTGCCAGAGATAAATAACTTCTCTGTTTTTTTATGATGTTGTATACTAAACAAAGAATATGATTTAGATTTGTTATACATTCTCTAATGTTATTATCGACTCATTTATCGCAGGAAATGACTCGGAAGTTTCACATCAAAATTAATAAACGCTAACTGGATTTTATTTATCGTTTCTTAATATTCTCTTCGGAAGGGATGGCTGTGGTAAGAAACTAGGAAAGTGTTGTTTTAGTAGTGATCTGGAGGCTTCCTTAATTTAAAAACGATATATGCTACACCCGTAAGGTATTTGAGGACATATTTAATCTTCATATTATTGTGGGGACAAGACATTAGGAATTGATCAGGACAATGTGTTCTACTCGGAGTTGTCCGAGATCTAAAATTGTAAGATTACAGCATTACTTTTGGTAAGTGGTATATATTAAATCTTTTCGAATTATGGTATTTATAAATATCATTTACCTTCATATTATTGTGAAATCGAGGTGGGAAAAAAATAAGGAATTGACCAGGATCATTTATTTTCGCCGTTGTCCGAGATCAAAAATTGTAAGATTACAGTATTACTTTTGGTAAAGGATATATAGTAAATCTCTTCAGACTATTGACTTCATCAACATTACATATCTTCTTAATATGCTGAAAGGAGGGGGCGGTGAAGAAATTAGGAATTGAGCGTAGCAATTTGTTCTACTCCGCGTTGTCTGGGATCAATAATCATTATCAACATTATTTCTCTTCATACTTTGATTTTAGCCGCACTTTTGACAGTTCTGTGAAGGCCTCCGTACTAACATTACAGTACTATATTTGGTAATTAAGGGAGGAGGTAACAGAAACTTCTGTTCAAACTCGGTGTTGTCCGGGAGCAATAAAATTGTCATTATGAACATCATTTTCCTTCATACTTTGAGTATTAACATTACTGCATTATATTTAGTAAGTAAGGAGGGGTAACAGCATTGTCCAGGAGCAATAAATGTAAAATTACAGCATTACATTTAAAAGGGATAGCTATAGTAAAGGAATAGGAGAGAGGAATGGGCTGAGCGAAGGAGAAAAAGAGGGTTAGGTAAGAGTGACGGAAAATAGAGGAGAGGGAAAGAGATAAAGATAAAGAGACAAGAGAGAGAGGGAGAGGGAGAGAGAGAGAAAGAGAGAGACAGAAAGGGTTAGGGGAGAGTGACGGAAAATAGATGAGAGATGAAGATAAAGATACAAGAGAGAGAGAGAGAAAGAGAGAGAGAAAGAGATGGGAGAGATAGAAGTTTTAATGTAAAGATGCTACACACACTATTTAACTTTTTCTATTTTGTTTTTATGGTCCCGGACAACGCCGGTAGCCCTGCTAATATATATATATATATATATATATATATATATATATATATATATATATATATATATATATATATATATATATATATATATATATATAAATGTAGAAGTGTTTTTCTTTTCTTACTTCTATATTACCATCAAAACGTGTTACTGTTATTTAAATCAATAACACAACGTAATATTTTGACATTCTGTATATATATAGTACAGATACACGATTAAGGGAGAATCTTTTGAATGTGTAATTGGCATAACTATTTTTACAACAGTTTATAATAAATTAATATTTGGTATTATTAATTTTGAATTGTTTATTTTTAGTCTATATATGCAATAGTTGTGTCAGTATTAACAGTAATTAATTAAAGTTATTTCATAAATAAATCGGATAAATGACTAAAACACCTTAAGTTAAACTACCAACGCTCGCCATGAGCGAGGCATATGTGAGAAGAGAAAAATTGAGGGTGACGGTCCTGATCACTCTATCCATCCCCTCTTGTCCCCTCTCTCGCCCTCTTTACACAGTTTTTACACTTAACTTTTTAATTAGCTAACTAAATACCTTATTTATGAAGTTAAACAACAAACTTATTAAACAATAAGTTGGTTTATACACCTTATTGGGAAGCAATAAATTGGGAGGGGGGTTCATGGTATAAAAGACTGTTTCTACTCAGAGAACTTCATCTCCATAATTTTAACAGAAAACTTTGGTAAATTTGTAGATTAACAACCTCAGCTAAATTACCCCCTCCTTAAAAAAATGAGATTCTACTTTTTACGGTCATTCTAACTGATTAGGCCAATAACTAATATATTTGTCAACACTAACCATGAGTCAAACAGGCATACTCGTAAAACCACATGCAATCACTTAAAAAGTGGACTCAACTCAAAAAAATATATAACACACAGAATTTATCTCCAATAGCAAAAAAAAATGGTTAATTGCCATTAAATCCTAGAATGGCCCAGAAATAATGGATCGTTTTACGCTTAATTTATATGCAAAATTGATCCCCCATCTAAATTCTAAAATATTTTTCTCTTTCCGCCAGGTTTTTTCAGGGTATATACACGTAAACGTCTAACAAAGTATAATCTCATTTGAGGGGGCGTAGCTGAGGGCACATATTTGAAGCAGAGATCGAAACCAAGATCTTTTAACAGTCTCATTTTTCGTTTCATGTCTTTAACCGGTTTTTAATGAACACACACTTAGTTTTTATGTCTTCCGACAATACCCACGATAAAACTACTTGTGCATCCACAACTAAAAGGATCTTTCCAACTAACTCAGTGGGGAACACCTTCAACAAATTAGGGATACATTTAAAGGCCAAAAATACCGCCATCAACTCTAAAGAAGGTAGAGTCCTCTTAATTAACGGTTCCACCTTGGCTTTGGCGAATAGTAGATTTGCTGATCCCTTCTAGAACACATATACAGCAAATCCAAATGCTCTCTCAGAAGCATCACAAAATATAATTAAATCTGAACTGGTAGAGTTATCCAGCACAGATCTTGGAAATTTCAAACTGTTCAACGAAACAAGCTCGCAAAATATCTTTAGCCAAATCTCCTGAGTATTTTCAGGTAAAAGTTCATCCAATTGTACTTTGGGTTTTCACAAACAACTGAGGAGTAATCTCCCCTTGATCGTGACAGGCAGGCACAGAGACAACGGATGGTATACACTGGAATTTTGGGACAATATTCCTCTTTTCGTATCCGCAGCCTTTTCTACCATTTCAAAGGAAACATGCATTTCCTCCTTCACAGGATCGTACAAGTATCCCAACACCTTTTTATAAGGGGAATCATGTGTCACATAGCTATTATCACTCTTCATCTTAACTCTCAACATTTCGCTGTTCGGGTTGCAAGATCTTAAGGAGAAATTCCCTTCAGACATAACTTGCATAGCGTCAGTATATAAATCGAGAAGAACTTCAGGAGAGTTGTGAGTCTTAACGAGATTATCGACAGAAAAGTTATTGAGCAGCATTTCACTGAAAGGAGCATTAAGATACTTCTCCACATGATACTTAATTATAAAATTAAGTATGAAGGGACTGGCTACAAAACCAAATATAAGGGTTCTGTAACGAAAACACACAATTTTCTCATCAATCTTGACGAAGAAACCAAATTGATTCTTGTCCCTCTCGGAGTTCAATTTGATCATCAAGAAGGCCTTGCGCACATCGGCAAGCAGAACATATCGGTCAGCTCTGAACTTCAAGAGATCCAACATATCTGTGAACAGATTTACAACTGGGTAGACGCAATCATTAATTGAAGGACGCCCACCAGTGCGTAACGAACAATTGAATACCGGCCTTATTTTTGTAGTACTTTGACTATCTATTTTTACGACTGGTCTATGGGGAATCCAAATGAACTTGTCAAAATCATCAGGCTCCACCTCTATCCTCTCCACAATACCCTCGGCCTCCTGCTCCAAAAATACTTTGACGTAGTCCTTGTACAAATTCTGCTTATTTAATTTATTAACTACTCTATCTAGTACATTTAAAGCTACTCTAAAATTCGAGGGAACAGGTGCTAACTTATCCTCATCCCAAGGAAGATCAACAAAGTAAGAACTCCCCCGATAAGATATAGAATTCCGAAAATCTTTCAACTTATTAGCGCCAAATTCGCTAACAGAATTCTCAAAAATGCCCAAGTTCTCAAGGCTGAACATTTTTCTAAACTTCTATCAACTGAGGAATCACTGAAACTATCTATCGGATCAAAATATTTTGATGGAGGATCCAAGACATTATACACATATGTCATGGGACAATCAGAATAACTTGAAATTACCAGATTGTAATTCGATCTTTGTGTCTCTCTATTGGAAGAATCAACACTATTAATTCTAAAGTCAGAAATATCACCAAAGGGAACCAATTCTTGGGACAATTGGAAAGCATTACCCTGGAGACAACTGACCGAATTCAAGGGTACCAAAACTTTCAAAGCGTCCACCCCCAACAACCCATGCACAGTCATGGTATCGTTGTGAATATCAGAGATATTTACTGATAACTGGTGGCCACTCTTCGCCAAATCCTCAAAGCAACCTTTTAATCCATGTAAATGGAAACCCAAATTTACATCCCCCTCCACCAGGAAAGGTACATCATATTCCTTTTGGGAGCATTTAACTAATAAACAGATTTGACCCAAACTCTTCTGGGATGAACCCAAAAAGGTCTTAATCAACAATTCTTTACTACACAAATGTCATGTCAGCAGTGGCACTTATAGCACACCTTGCTGGAAAGGTAAGGCCGCTGACTACCGGTGTCTAGCAAACAATTAAGCTTGCATTCAACATTATTGAAAATAGCAGCTACCTCTACAATGGGCAAAATAAGCTGTCCTTCATGCATCTGTAAACAAGGATTTGTATTCACAGACACCTTGTCAAAATCAGGACACAACGAACCCACATGGTCTTGTTGCATTTCCAACAAGGATCCAGCAAACCCAAGCTTGCCTTACACTTGTCCCTAGGATGATCAGGGTCAGAACAACTTTTGCACAACTTGTTTTTTAGACATTGTTGGAGTCTGTCCTGTAAAGTAGGGAAACGTCTGCAATAATATGCACTATGTGCGTTGGTTTTACAAAAATTACATCTGTAAAATAGTGAGGAAGCCTTGGCATGAACATTTCTCAGAGTCGACACATTTCTATTTCTCATAATGTTCTGTGATTTGCCAGGAACAATATTTCTATTACCAGAATAATGTTTGGTGGGAGACCTATCTGGGGTTTTTATAATTTCTAAAGTTTTAATGACTTCAGAATAATTATCAAACATTTCATTAAGAGAAGGATAATTATTTCCTACGGCTTGAATAAGTTCTCTTTTCAAAACAACGGGTAGTTTCTCAAAAATTATGTAACTCATAAATTTATTACCCGGCTTATGATCCTCCAAAAAATTCAAATTAAAGGAATTCTTTAATTCGTAAATTTAGCTCTTAATCTCAGTCAAAAACATTTTAACAGAGTTGATGTCATATTCTCGAATCAACTTGGTTTCTGTTATGGATTTAAATATACTATTAATGATATGCTCTTCATCCAAAAATGCTTTATCTAAAATATCCAACGCAATTTCATAATTTGCGTCAGAAATAGAAAGATGAATAATTATTTTCTGGGCATATCAGAAATATATATATATATATATATATATATATATATATATATATATATATATATATATATTTATATAAAGTAAATCACTCTACACTCTACACTCCGCAAGCAAGCATTCTAACCCCACGGCCACGAGAAATTACCGCGTGAAGAAAGAGAATGAAGTTCTATTTATGCCTAAATAAAGCGTGCACAGACAATAGACTTATCGAGAGTGTTCAACGAACGTTGTCTGAACATGACATATAGCTACGTGACAGTCTATTTTTAACTCCCCGAACAGGGCTCAACTTCAATTTATTAAAAGGGCTTATAACAATATTTATTTAAGTAAATATTAAATTATTTTTCACCTACATACGCCGGCGTGTCCAGCTTTTGTTATCATCAGCGTAGGATATTATAATTTCAAGATTCAAACCCACTTACAGAATCACTCTTGACTCCGCAAGCAAGCATTCTAACAACATGTAATTACCACGTAAAGAGGGGGAATTAAGCTCTATCCATGCTTAAATAAAGCGGGCAGAGACAGTAGACTTATCGAACGTTGTCGGAACATGATGTATCTTTAAATAATAATCTCTCGTAATGATAGAAAGATCAACATATTGGATATAGCAATAAATTCAGAAAATGAATGATGACAATAAAAGTTATACAATTACAATATTTATTAAATCATCAGAAGTTCAAAAACAAGTAGGGATATCATTATCCTTAATCCCTTCTTGTTTTTGAACTTCTGATGATTTAATAAATATTGTACTTATACAACTTTTATTGTCATCATTCATTTTCTGTATATATATATATATATATATATATATATATATATATATATATATATATATATATATATATATATATATATATATATATATATATATAAAGACAGGCTACGATAAAATCATCCTTTGGTAAAAATATTAAAGACATAATGGACAATATTAAAGAGGCGAGACTTTATTTTAAAAGAAGAAACTCTTTTAAAACTCTCACGTTCAAACCTGTGCTACAAAAGAAATCAGACATTAAATATTTTCCAACAAGGTGACCCATCGGCTTATTAATTCATTTCGCCGGCAACGGCTCATTTGGCCGACGTTGTTGATACAGTAAATACCAACCATGAGGATGAAAAAGAAAAAAAATGTCTATTCACTGAGGAATGTTTGTTTTGGACCAAAATATATATGAAATAATGTTTAATTAAGAAAAAAAGTCTCGCATCTTTAATCTAGTCTATTATGTCTTTAATCTCTCTCTCTCTCTCTCTTTCTCTCTCCCTCTCTCTCTCTCTCTCTTTCTCTCTCCCTCTCTCTCTCTCATATATCTATATATCTATATATCATATATATATATATATATATATATATATAAATATATATATATATATATAAAGATACGTGATGATAATAAAAATAATGACTTTCTAAATAATAACATTGTTATTTAGAAAGTCATTCTTAATATGAGGAGGTGACTTTAAAAAAACTATTCTGTACTTTCACCTAACAATTTAGTAAACATAAGATGCCGTAAAAATTCAATTAAAAACAGTACATAATAGCTAACAAAGCCCCTTCTCTAATCATTAAAAATGAGCTTCTAAAAATGACGTTATTATTTCAACACGATCCGTAAACTGCAGAAGTAACCCTCCTTTTTATTTTTATAAAACTCAAACAAAGTCATCCACTGTTTACTTTTTACCATAACAAAACATATAATCACTTAATAACTGTTAAGATTTTTTTTTACTAAAAACAATCAGTACATTGTTTACTTAGTCTCAACGAATGTTTTTTTTTATAAAACCAAAAGTATACGAAGTCTAACACTGTTTTCTTTTTACGAAAACGTAATAACTCGACAGCACCTTTTATGTCCGCCTCTGACCGCCACCAATCACAATTATGGATTTATCGCACGTGACTCGAATTAACCAATCAATCGCAACCATTTAAAAATAAAGAGAATTGACTGCCTACAATTAAAAAAAAATACAATTCGATGCTTATTTTTACGCCCCTACCCCTGAATATTGACCGATGTTACAATATGTTTTTCTTTTCGGTTCATTTTTATTTTTATTTTGTTACTTTTAAAAATAGAATTAACGTTGATGGATTTTCCCCACATTAAAAATCAATTCTTCTCTCGATTTAAGTATTTTTTCTTTTCGGTTTCTTTTACTTTTTCTTTTTTGCTTTCCAAAATACAAGTTCGGACTAAAGTAAAAATTGCCGCAGTTTAGAAGGATTTCCCCTTCACTGACCGATGATAGGAAAGAGTAAGTATAGTATAACAGATACTACACTTTAACGTTAATTCTATTTCGAAAATTAAAAAAACAAATAACGACACAATCCGTCCTTGTTCATTCTATTTTGAAATGTAACAAAATAAAAATAAAAAATAAGTCGGAAATAAAAATATTTTAGTCGGCTAATATTCAGGGGGGGGGGACGTAAAAACAACACCGATTTAATACAGACGATTCTCTTTATTTTTAAATGGCTGCTATTTATTGGTAAGTTTAAGTCACGTGAGACAAATCCTTGATTGTGATTGGTGGTGGTCACTAGCGGTAAGAGTTGGTCAGAGGCAGACATAAAACGTGCCACCCTGTAATAACTTTTAAGAACTTTTAAAAACTAAAACAACCTGAAAATCGTTTACTTATTTATAAAACCAGAAACATACGAAGTCTGCTACATTTTCTTTTTACTAAAACAAAACTGATAATCACATAATCATTTTTAATTATTTGTCTTTTATACTAAATACAATTTGAAAATCGTTTACTTCGTATTAACGATTTTTTTATAAACCTAGAAACATACGAAGTCTGCCACATTTATATTTTTACTAAAACAAAATAGATAATCACGTAATAACTTTTAAGAACTTTCTTTTTTTTTGCTAAAACCAACCTGAAAATCGTTTACATAGTTTTAATTAATTTTTTTATAAAACTCACAACATATGAAATTTTTAAGAAAAGGTTACTTATGAAGAATCTAGTAGTCAGGCTAAGACGCCATTTTGAATATGATATTAGGTGTTCGGTAATTTATTCAAGCATTCTGAAAAATGATTAAAAGTAGTATGAAAATCCAGACATCACTGCTTAAATGAAACCATTCCGATATTCCCTTATTTTTTCAGGACGCCAGGTAGAATGTAAGCTAAATTGAATGAACGTTTCTTATTTATTTTAAAACTCTAGTGTAGTATGTAGGAAATAGTATGAATTAAAAAAATAAAATGATAAACGGTGACTCATACGTATTAAGGATATAACCCGGTGTCAATAAGTTGTATGTAAGGAGTAAATAGATAGAGAGCTAAACTCTTTGTTACCTTCTTTGTAGTAATAAGTATTTGAGAGAAGCAGTTTATTCGGAATAAATGTATTAATTTGTAAACAGGGACGAAATGTACGCATAGTTTAGTGATACATGCTTTTCGAAATGCTGTAAGTGGTGAGTGTAAAAGATTTGTTTAGGAAGTCTTTGGTTATTTTCCTATTAAGACTGTAGATGCAGGGAAATATCAAGATTACTTTCTTTCAAATGGTCCAGGTTGTTATATACACGCCATTAGCAGAATAAAAAACAATATTTTTCTATCGAACACGTGTTTATGTATATATATACATACGTCAGTTTCTTTGGTGTTATTTGACTTCGAAGTGCTTTGGGTCGGTTTGATGGGAACCTGTTTTCCGAATTTCTCTTTTTTGCAGATATTGTTCCGGATCTGTAAAATCGAAGAAGTTATGTTAATTAGCACAATGGGTATAAATACAAATGCGAGCGCACGCACAAACATGCACACACAAACATACACACACAATATCTTTCTCCATATCTATTTCATGTGTATTTGACTATCACATACACTAGAACACATACTAAGGAACTATTATTAAGTAGCTGGCTTCGACCACTCGCTATCGATTCGCAATTTTATTCATATTCACTACTTAAAATCATTGAAACGAAACTAATCAACACGAAAGGGCAAAATTAATGCTATTGTTACTTCAAACTTAAGTTATCTCTCTCTCTCTCTCTGATTCATTTTATCCCAACACCGCTATACGCGCCGGACACACGTAGGTTCACTTGTATTATATATATTATCAGTTATTAAAATAAAGCCTCCCTGTCTTTGCTTGTAAAATTAAATTTAAACACGTTATTATTCTATCCTCTATTTTTTATTATCAGTTATTAAGATTAAGCCTCTCCCCTTTGTCATAAATATATCATTTGCATACGTGATTATTGAAGCGAGCCGGACACACATACGTTCACTTTTATTATACATATAATAATTACTGGTTAATATCATGCCTCTTTAAAATGATGTTCAGAGTTTTGCTTACAAACATACACACAACCTTCATTATACTAAGGGTGACTGAGGTTCTCTAACTCCATTTCTATAATATCTTTTAAACACTCTTTCCTAGTTTGGATGACCAAAGTTCACACATATAATTAATAATGAGAATTGTTAGCTGTTATACATGGTGAAAAAGCTAAATGTCTAGCTTTTAGTTGGCTATAACTTTTGACAGATGATGTGATGCTATTAGCTATTATATATTATCATTATTCTTTTATTATTATTATTATTATTATTATTATTATTATTATTATTATTATTATTATTATTATTATTATTTAGTTCCAAAGTTTTCATACTTTCGAATACAAACCAAAATAGCAATCTGTCTCACGTATCGATACTTGATTCGATCTAACCTATTTTTCCGTTTATTCCTTCCACTATTTTATTTTGAATCGGTTCCTTCTGAAAATGCTTATTCCGCCAAATTAAATTTTCAAAGTGGAGACTTTTTACCTTACACACAGAGTATTCTTATACATTAAAGTGAATTAATCATCTCATAAGTTATTTACTTTAACTGCTGCAAATATGAATATCTACAAACAGTTTTTTTCATTTTTTCATACACAAATCAGGAATCTTTCTTTTACCGGGTAAGTACAGCTAGTGGTCTCATCAAATGCCCATCACAGTTTGCTTCCCCAGCAGCCTCTGACACTAAATCCAGCTTCTAGACTGCTCGTGTGAGTTTGATATAAACCCGTAGAAACTGCTACTATTCTGATAGGATAAGGGTGAACGCGGGTTACCTCGTGGCGGAAAACAAGTACTTTGGGTAGATGGGGTTCTGTCAGTCTAAGGAGACAACTCATCTAAGAGAAAGAAAACTCTGAAATAAAACCTCCGCTGCCTTACAGCTTTAACCACTCCGGAAAAGCTGCTCGCTCTATCGCAGGAACCGGGAAGCAAAACCGACCCCTTAAGATAACGTGGCTTGGAATACAAATTCATAACCGCGCCAACCCCGTTTGCCTTGGTGTAACCCTTGACAACACCTTCTCATCCAAGGAACATATAAACAAGGCAAAAATTAAAGTCAGCTCTCAACATCCAGCAGAAACTGATCAACTCCAAGTGGTGACCACAACACAAACACACACACTAAGATGTACTACCTTGACCCTATTCCCCTGCGGAGTATACGTGTCATTTTGGGAGAGATCAGCAAATAAATTAGACCCATTGTTGAACAACACCCGCTGCTTGATCATTGATTGGCTGAAGCTTACCAAGCTGAATAATGTGCATCTACTCACTGGCATTGCCCCTGCATATATTAGACGGGAAATTTACATCCGAGTAAAGATTACAAAGGCTCGCCATCTCACTCATGGGCGTGGACCAACTGTCACATGACCACATACTTCAGAAACACGCAAAAAAGAAAAATATGAAAAGCTCTGGGAGTAAAACACGAGGGAAAAAACCGGAGTTAGAAATTCCAGTTTAGTCCGAGGCGATATACAGCGATGTTCTGATAAGTCCGGCGACGGCATTGGAGATGTGTATCGGCGATTCTCTTTCCAATGAGAAGAATTAATATAAAATCTGGACATTAAGCGGTGTCATTCTGTACATTATGAAGCTGATGATGATCATGATAACGATGATTATCATGATAACGATGACGACGACAACACCGATCGCAACGACGACCATAACTATGATAGTGATGATGATGATGATGATGATGATGATGATGATGATGATGATGATGACGACGACGACGACGACGACGACGACGACGATAACAACGATGACGACGACGATGATGATGATGATGATGATGATGATGATGATGATGATGATGATGATTAAAAATTCAAAAGAAACAAGCTTACCTGTTTGTTGAATACACAATACGCAATGAAGATGAAAAGACCCTGCAGAGAAAAGAATTTGTAAATAAATTTTTATTTCAACATATTTTTCGTTTCGAAATGATTGGGTATACACTGACTGTATTCGCAAGGACTGACATTAATATTATCTGGTGTAGACAACAGTGAGTCATGGGTAATTATTATTCTAACTTTGAAAACGAATAAATAGTTTTAAAATGTTATTTGATATTGCCCAGAAATGAATGGCTACACCATGTTTGCTTCTGCTCCCAGCCCCTAACCCGGAAATGAATACCTACCTCTACCTTTCTTCTGCTCCCAGCCTCTAATCCGGAAATTAATGAGTACCCTATGCTAGCTTCTACTCACAGCCCCTAACCCGAAAATGAATGGTTACCCCATGTTTGCTTCTGCTCGCAGTCCTTAACCCGGAAATGAATGACTATCCCATGTTTGTTTCCACTTTCAACCCCTAACCCGGAAATTAATTGGTACCAAATGTTGCTTCTGGTCCCAGTCATGGAAATGAATGGCTATATTCCTTTCTGATATCATTGTTCCGGATTATCAATCTTAACTGAGGAATTACATATTTGAGCTTAGATAGACCACTGACTCTTTTGAAATCAGTGGGGATAAAAGTGGACTATCGATACTTTTTGAGTTCGGCAAAAAGTGGACCCCTTATACTTTTGAAATAGGTTACTCAAAAAGTGAACCACACATATTTTTGAATTTTTTGCATTATTAGGATTATTTGAACTGCTATGCTTATCTAGGTTGTTACTCTCACAACGTTTCAGCCGATATAACCTCCGACCTTCTTCAGGTGTATCTTTTCGAACTTGGTAATAGAACGGGACTTATACAGAATTTCGAACTGAACACTTTATTTAATCAATAATTTTGTAATAGTATTCTTTAATAATGGATGACTGAGACATTTGAAGTCGGTTTTGTAAAAAGTGGACTACTGATCATTTTGAAATAGGTTTGAAATAAATGAGCCACTGATAATTTTTAAAATGGATTAATTTAAAAGAGGCCGCAGAATGTTTTTTTTATTAAGTTTGCTTCCCATGTTCTAATTATTAACCGAGGTGGTATTTTTCTGACAAAGAAACCTTCGTCTTATTCCACAAGATTCAGCTGTTTTTCATAGCTTCATAGCTTGACTTCATCAATTCAGAGCTTGACTTCATCACTTAATAGCTTGACTTCATCACTTAATAGCTTGACTTCATCACTTGATAGCTTGACTTTATCACTTCGTAGCTTGATTTCATCACTTCATAGATTGACTACATGACTTCATAGCTTAACTTAAACACTTTATAGTTTGATTTAATCACTTCATAGCTTGACTTCATCACGTGATAGCTTGACTTCATTACTTCATTGCTTGGCTTCATCACGTGGTAGTTTGACTTAATCACTTGATAGCTTGACTTTATCACTTCGTAGCTTGATTTCATCACTTCATAGATTGACTACATCACTTAATAGCTTGACTTTATCACTTCGTAGTTTGACTTCATCACTTCGTAGCTTGACTTCATCACTTAATAGCTTGCCTTCATCACTTCGTAGTTTGACTTCATCACTTCGTAGTTTGACTTCATCACTTGATAGCTTGACTTTATCACTTCATAGATTGACTACATCACTTCATAGCTTAACTTAAACACTTCATAGCTTGATTTAATCACTTCATAGCTTGACTTCATCACGTGATAGCTTGACTTCATCACTTCGTTGCTTGGCTTCATCACGTGGTAGTTTGACTTAATCACTTGATAGCTTGACTTTATCACTTCGTAGCTTGATTTCATCACTCTATAGATTGACTACATCACTTCATAGCTTAACTTAAACACTTTATAGTTTGATTTAATCACTTCATAGCTTGACTTCATCACGTGATAGCTTGACTTCATCACTTCGTAGCTTGATTTCATCACTTCATAGATTGACTACATCACTTCATAGCTTAACTTAAACACTTCATAGCTTGATTTAATCACTTCATAGCTTGACTTCATCACGTGATAGCTTGACTTCATCACTTCGTTGCTTGGCTTCATCACGTGGTAGTTTGACTTAATCACTTGATAGCTTGACTTTATCACTTCGTAGCTTGATTTCATCACTCTATAGATTGACTACATCACTTCATAGCTTAACTTAAACACTTTATAGTTTGATTTAATCACTTCATAGCTTGACTTCATCACGTGATAGCTTGACTTCATCACTTCGTAGCTTGGCTTCATCGCGTGGTAGCTTGACTTAATCACTTGATAACTTACTTACTCACTTGATAGCTTAACTTCACTACCTCATTGCTTTACTTCATAACTTCGTAGCTGGACTTCATAACTTGATAGCTTGACTTCATCACTTCATAGCTTGACTTCATCACTTCATAGCTTGACTTCATCACTTCATAGCTTGACTTCATCACTTGATAACTTGACTTCATCAATCGTAGCTTGACTTCACTTCGTAGCTTGGTTCTCTCACTTCATAGCCTGACTTCATCACTTAATAGCTTGACTTCATAGATTTATAGCTTGACTTAATCACTTCGTAGCTTGACTTAATCACTTGCTAGCTTGACTTCACTACTTCATAGCTTTACTTCATCACTTCGTAGCTGAACTTCATCACTTGATAGCTTGATTTCATCACTTCATAGCTTGACTTCATCACTTCATTACTTGACTTGTAAAAAAGTGTTCTTTCGGGTGAGCGGGATTTCGTTTTGGTTAAAGGATGAACCTTGCGAAACCGAGATTCTCTATGAAACTATTCGTCACTAAAAATAGCAACACGCTTCACCTTAATTTACCTGTAATGAACTGGAAATAGTAAATATATATTCAAAAACCACCAGGTCTTCATTTACTGCAAATACACCAAACAGCCAGGTAAATCCTAATAATGGTGTTAAAATTCCAATAGCACGAGCACCGGTTCTTGAACGAGAAAAGAATCAAATAAAAATAAGGATAGGAAAAATTAAATTTTACGAGGTGCGTTCAGAAAATACAGTTGTTTGTTGCATTATTCCTGTTAACTAACGTCATCTTAGGATTTGGTTAAGAATTATAATTGTAAGACTATCGACATGAAAATACACTATAAAAATAAATAAAGGAATAAATGAAACAAACAAAGGTTATTTTTGTTTCAAAAATTATAGTACTAAATAAATCCAAAATGGCTATAGTTAAATGGAATAATGCACCAGAAAAAATGTCTTAGATTTTATCGGGTAAGTGTGAGGCCACATTTTGTTTGTTTGACTCATTTAAAAGAAATGAACGCCACAATCCCTTTCAAATAAACGGAGTGATATTCATTGGTTGATTTTTGCTGATTCTCATTTTTAGGTTATTATTTTAGAATGTATCCATATTACCAATCTACCAGACCGGAATAAGTATATTTTGAAAGAAATTGGAGTAAAGCACCAGCTACAACAATACTAATATGGATCGGTTAGATTAAAAGCTATTTAGGTAAAATTTTGAAAATCTGACCGACTTTATTTTATATATGAGATACATAATAGATTAGCGTACACCGTAGAAAGTGCACTGTTGGTTTCCTCATTGAAATTAAACTTTTTGAAATCTCCAAAATACTATGAAATGCAAGAATTGATCATTTTATTTTATGGTAAAAATACAAGTGAAATATTAATTATAGCTTTATTTTGAATAAAGTAATTCAATAAAAGCAAGTCTCTACATTGGACAAAACCGAAGTTATCGCCCAAAGTGTGACTTTTACTTTTTTCGTAACCCTGACCTTTGACTTAGATATCCCAAAATGAAATCACTTCTAAGTTAGATCGTGACTGATATTTTGAACAAGTTTAGTTACAATTGCTCAAGCGATATGAACAAACAAACATACTGCGTCAAGTTTGGATGAATTACCTCCCATTGATTTGGCGCATGCGTAGTCGCGGTCATTCGCTCGTGTTAACGAATTAAAGGAAGGAAGACGATCACAACTGTTATATAATGACTTACCTTAGTCGTTCTTTCACATTTTCCCGTAACATTCGGCGGGTAGAGAGAAGTGCCTTAATAATGAATATTACGCAGACAATGTTAGCCTGAAAAATTAAAAACGAAATAAAACAAACTTTCACAAAATATATTGTTTTTTACACTTTTTATTTAAAACGTTCTTATTTTTGCAGTAATTACCCCCTTCAAATACAAAACAATTTACACTTTTGATTCAACAAAATGATCCCCTAACACTCACCCGAATCCTTTATCCGTTATCACTGCTTCACAGCATAGCCGATCAAGTATGGCGTTAGAAGGGAAGTCATTAAATCCCAAAGAATGAGATTCAAATAATAGACGGAGATATAAGAATATAGCTGGTGTGGTGACATGTGTATGCATGTGTGTGTGCGTCCGTACCGTACGGAAGTGTAACCACAGAAGGGTGGAGATTACAGCGGTCGAAACGTTGTGATGATAACACTCAAGATGAGAAATGTAGTCCGAATAAGCAAAATTCTACAAATTTACTGTTTAGTCTTTTTTTGTTAGTTTGTCTGTTTTATTTATATGAAATATAAACATCCATGGATTTGCTATGTAGATTCTGCTATCATTTCTTGAATTGGGCGCCGAAATTCTTGGCACCGACCTTGCTCCTTAGAGCAGCGAATATAGACGAGGTGAAATTACATTGATCAGGTTATTGTGTTAGGTCAACCATGGGGTTTATTAATGAGAAAATCTATTTCTCGTAACATATCATTGAATAAGTCTCGGGTCTTACACATAGAATGTGGCACTAATAAACAGTCGAGGTGATTTTTATAAAGTATTAACCTTCAAATTTGAGCCCAATCTGATTATTAGTTTACAAATTACATCCATTTCAGTGACGCTACAGTTGCATATTTTCAAAACGATTGAAAAATCTGAATTTCGTGTATCGATAAAGCATTGCTTTCTGATGAAAAAGAATACTGTTAAAGCAACGCTTTATAAGCTTAATAAGTGTTATTTGGACTCCGCTCCGTCGAGAAAAAATGATTAAGATGGTCTTGAAGTTACGTGAGAAGTCAGTTTATTCACCAGGGTGCATGAACATTTGTCCATGAGAAAGCTCTGTTTAAAGTGGGTGCCGCGTTTGATCACAGTCGATCCAAATCAATGTTTTAGACAATTGAGATTTTGACGCCAGAGTAAGCCGGTCAGAATGTTATTACTCGCCCTACTGCGGCTATGTTGACCGATGGATAGCGACCACGCTCTGGAGTGTTACTATATTTTCTGACGATTGGTAAATAAAAAACAGTTTTTGTAAATAAATCTTACAATTGTTAAAATGTTCAACAATACTAATTACTTAAGTGATATGAGACAATATCGGAAATCTTGTTGTCTCATAGAAGACAATATTGAAAGAGTGAAATACGCACCTTTTGAGATGTTACCGCAACCAATCACACAAAACTCTTTTCTAGGCCTTTTCTATCTTAATTTTGAAAATAGTCTTCTTCAGCCTACTCTAAATCGTAACACTATTAACTGTCTATCCCAACTTTGTCCTGGCTTTGAAGTTTAATCTACATGCGATGATGAGGCCCAAATTTGAGGTCATTCCTTCATTGTCATTTCTCTCAGGTCTTGAACGCGGCGGTCGGGTCTCTTTAAGCCTTGGTTTGTCTTGAAATGATTCTACCCTCTCTTTTTATTAGTATGATAATCTCCTTACAGCAAGTGGCTTCATGCTTTGTCTGGAGTAACTTCCATAAAAAAGTCTACTCTGACACAGATCGGTAGTATCTACCAGATTCACTATTATGGTTAAATAGAATCTATACTGGCTCTAACACGAAAGGAAAACATGAAAAACTTTAACCATTTAAAACAAAATATAATGTAAAAACACTTTAAGCTGACGATGATGACGAAAAGTAACACAATAATTCTATACGACATGATGTCATATCTATAATTCGCACATTTATGAAAAAAATGGAAATATATTTTAGAATACAGATATTGAGTGTATTTAGAGTTTTTATGAAACCTTTACACTGAAGGGGTGGGATTTTGCTCATTTTATGATATATCGTAACAATTATGAATTATATTTTTCAAACATTAAGTAATAATTAACTTCTTGAAATATGTTGTAAAAACAAATAAATCTAAGAGAAACATCAAACTACAAACCAGGATGATTATCAAAGCAGGTACGATGAAGGACCAGATGGCGTTATCTTCAGAAGTTAACCAACAGCTGCGAAGGAAAAGAAACACACGGAAATTAGATGAACTAGTGCATGTAGTTACAAGGTTAAAACAAATTGAGCTCGGCTTTAACATCATAGACTTCAAAGCGGCTTTTGACCAAGTGTGGCGGAAATCACTATGGAAAATGCTAACGGGTGATTCCGAATTGGTAGTAAAATGACTAACACGGTGTAAAATTTATACAAAGACACAGAATGTTATTAACGGACATATCACAAATTGGGTTTCGGCATTTTTGAGATTAGGTTTGATCATTTGTACTATTTGGATTATTCGAACTACTCTTCTAGTCGTGAATGTTATTCTCACAACGTTTTGGCCGATGTAACATTCGACCTTCGAAAATCTTCATGTCGAACGCGGGAATCTGTCAACAAGGACCCATGACGCAACGGATATAAATGCTAAGTAAAAATCAGTTCTAAGTGACAGTCTTCTGGAGGTTGAAGGTTCAATCCTCAGTCCGGGCGATATATAGACTACATTTACGAATTACTTAGGACTTCTACCCGGTCATCACTGATGGAACGAGAGAAAGCTATCCCCGTGGATTAAAAAATGGGTTCCGTTCGAGATTCCGTACAGATTCCCGAGTTCAAGATAAAGATTCCATAGTTAGACAAGACGCTCTCGAAGAAGGTCGGAGGTTACATCGGCCAAAACATTGTGAGTATAACATCCAAGATGAGAACAGTAGCCGGAATCATCCAAATAGTACATAACACTAATTGGTTTGAAGCAACTATATGGGTACGCTAGGCTTGTCTCATCTGCTACCCTCTTCAACATATTCGTGGAATTTGTAATAAAAGAACTGAAAAGTCTGAAATCAACACTCGTGTTTAGCAATGAGCTATCTACTAATATTCGTTATGCTGATGACACCGCACTCGTTGGCGATGTCTTCGATAAGTTGAAGTTCTTGACATCTGAGCTTGAAACCTCTTGTAAGAAATGGAGGATGAAAGTGAACCCAGGCAAATGCAAAAAATTTTCCTCTTCTGGAGATAATATCTCAATAGACAATAAAACGGTTGAAAAAAACTGAACATGTGTTTCTTGGCTCAGTGGTCCAAGGATCATCATCTGAAATTAGCAGAAGAATACGAATAGCAACTTCTGCATTTGCACGTCTAAAAAAGATATGGAACAGGAAGGACATAACACCTATGAAGTTAAGACTTTACAATGCAGTAACAGATCCTATTGCTGTATATGCAAGTAAAACATGGACTATACTGACAGAGCATGAGCGGAGGCTCGATGTCTTTGAAACGAAAGATTTAAGAACTATGCTTGGAATAACTTTGTGAGCTGGACTAAGAAATGGAAATATCAAAATGAGGCTTTAATATTAAAGGATCCACCGACAGCGTTATTCGAAAAAAAAAGAAAGAGTAAATTTGTTTGACTTGCTAAACATTTGTTCACGAAATAAAAAAAACACTATTCCTAAACAAGAGTGTTTGTTATATTAACATCAACACAATAGTTGAATAAAATGAAATAAGGACAAAATATAGTACACTAGCAGGTACCCGTAACTAGGCGTTGCCCGAGAGAAATGTAAATAAATAAAATAAAATGTGTAAACAGGCGACCGACGGCAAACAGGTCACAACGGATAGTTTTAATGTAAAAAAACAAAAAACAAATGTCGCTTTTGATTTGTGGAAAATCTATGTACCCACGAAAATGTTTACCTCGAAGTGTGACAAAAGTAGAAATTGGCACAGTGTAGAAGGATCTTTCATTCGTTATTGCATTTTTACTGTTAGTTTGTATTATCCCAGGGTAAAAGATGCAGGTGCTTCTACAGAATTTGAACCGAGCCGAACCAAACAGACGTTTGTCTAACTAAACTTAAAACTTACCCAGTTTCAGATTATTTTAGTGTTCCCCAAACCTCGCCCCCCCCCCCAAAAAAAAACAGTTTGGTTTAAATTTCTGTAGAAGTACCAAGATTTTTTTGTAAATAAATAAAACGTAGAATTATGTTCATATTTTGATTCTTAACTCTTGTTTTTGTTTAGTTTTTAAGCGAATTGTTATTGTTATTTTGTTTAAATATAAGTTTATTTAAATAAAAATAAAATTGATATTAAATTAATTAATCCGTAAAATATTGTTTAGGTCACTTCTACCTACCTTGTAATCATTACGTGTGCGAAAGATGCAAGAAAAGTTGTGGACGGCTTCTTGCTGGCTGGCGACAACATGCAAAAGGTTGTTTTTTTTTACTTCACGATGGAAATGGAATTTTTTTTGTACTTTCATAAATGAGTCTGGAAGAAAATATGTAAGTACTTACGGGACTTACGGGTAATGTATATTTAATCAAATAGAGTTAAAGTTATTAAAATATCAACACGTTCAGCGTTATTATAAATGTTGGTCAGTCATCGCTCATTGGCTGGTTCTTGAATCCTGAAACCGGTGTTTCTGTTTTTTGTTCTTTGTGAAATAATAGGTCTGTACGCTAGACGGTGTTTTTGAGTTTTGTGAGATTACTTAATTGTTAGCGGGAATATAATTTGCTACCCATTCTTTGTTTACTTAGATTGGAGAGGCTTACAATAGGCGGGACTGGTAATAACGTTTTTGGAATAGCGTTTAAAAGTAATTTTAATTTTCTGGAAGCACGGTTAACTTAGTAATATCGCAATTTTAACCACGTACAGGCCAAAATCGATACACGTAAGGACCTCGGGCAATAACTAGACAATTAAAGAAACAGTAAGAAAAAAAACAAGCTATTTTAAACAACAAATAATTTACTGAAGAAAAAGAAAAAAAAGGGTAAAATGAGTTCGGCAGAAAGTCATTGTTCAAAGTTCACTTCATAGACTGAATTTAAGTTCCGATGGACACACGGAAAGGCTGCATAAATAAAGTCCTAATTATGCTGCCCGAAGGCTTATTAACTTTGCTAGGAAAGACATGTCAGAAAAAAGAGAAAACTTACTTGAAAGAATTTTGTTAGTAAAATAAAAAAATACCAGCAGAATATAGAAAAGTCCTTTTTGTTCGCGCTGATTTGTTTCCTTTGATTGTTCATTTTTTTTATTGACATCGCATCGTTTCTTCGATCGACTCCTTTTGAGAATAGTGGCACTCTTCCACGTCAACTCTTCATTTGGAGACATCTTTCGGAACACACTTCGTTTCGTCTTTTCTAAAGGCACATTTGCCTTTCAAATGAATAACTTCCTTGTTTCTGTTTTTAGAATTCAGTGGACTTCTCCGTCCAACGTAAATATTCAACCTCGAACACTAGTTGAAACTCCAACTTCATTGAAGATTTTTACAGGCATGCTCTCTACATATTCCTGTTTTAACATTCTTGTTTTTAGGACTTCTTCATGTCCGAGTTGAGTCGACCGACCTCTCCACCTCGAGATCGTTTCAGCAACTAACTTGAATTTCGCGGTTATTTCAACGGCTTCCGGCGTCAAACGCCCACGCTTCAGACACCGACACGTGCCATCAGCAGCAGTTATTCATTACAAGTTCTTAAAAAAGGGGGTTTTAGAAGAAGAAGAAAAGAAAAGAAGAAGAAGAAGAAGAAGAAGAAAATAAATTTCTGACACTCTCCCGAACAAAAAAAGAAAAAGAAAAAGATCGCTCACTTACAGTCTAATAGTAAACATAGTCAGGATTCTTATCCTTAACACATTTTCTACCTCTCTTAGGTTTAGAATTCTCAGCTCCATCATCATCACTGCACAAATCCTTATTTTTCCCAGGTCTCACTTGGTACGAATGAGATATAGATAGCTCCATAGGATACAAATGCTTAATAGAATGCTCGCTACATGTCTCTCCCTTCTTTATCAAGGCAGAGCGAACAATTCCGTCAGACCCCTGAGTGAGCTTAACAACTCTACCTAGCTTCCAATAGGGCCTAGGTTTAACGAGATTCCTAACTAGGACTATATCATCTACCTTAATTTTGTTACTAAATTCCGCTTGATGCAAATCCTTAGACAATTCCCTCAGACTCAGTAAATATTGCTCATACCACAATGACTTGAATCTGATCAAAAGGCATTCTCTACCTTTCAAACTCTCGATCAAATCCACTCGATTCGGGGGCACTGCTAAACAAGAATCGTTTTCAAGGTTCAAGAACACGGTTTTCCCAGGAGAAAAACGCATAAAGGCACTAGGAGAGATGACTTCCAGGGAAGCATCATCGCTACAACGATAAGTCAAAGGCCTATCATTTACCGCTCTTTGTATGTCAGACAAAATGGTTAGCAGTTGAAAGTAATCCAACCTCTTGCGACCAATTGTTTTGAATAGACAACACTTGACAGTTTTTATCAACCTTTCCCATATTGCTCCGAACCAAGCAGAATACGAAGGAATCCTGCAGTGTTTTATATTACACATTTCCAAATCTCCTCTGAATCCATCAGAGAGAAGAACTTCTTTCACTAAGTCGCACCCAGCAACAAAGGATAAAGCATTGTCTGAGTATATGTGTGATGGTACACCATATACATTGAAGAACCTCAAAAAGGCTAACACTACCGATTGAGTACTCATTTCTTCAACCAACTCCATATGTATAGAACGCACACTAAGACAAGTGAATAGCAATATGTACATCTTTTTTACTTTACTACCGTCCTCTACCCACAGGTGACCCGTGAAGTCTATCCCCGTATGGCAGAAAGGTCTGATAAGATTAACTCGATGCTTGGGTAGGTTTGTCATCTTAAGATAACGAAAAGACAAGGAGTTAAACTTCTTGCATACCATACAACTAGCAAGAACAATCTTGACGGCCTGCCTGGCCTTGGGTAACCAAAACCCAGAATTGCGCACCTTATCAAGCGTAGCAGCAATCCCCAAATGCTTGCATTTTATGTGACACTCCATCACCAACAAACTGGTTAGGTGACACATTTTAGGCAGCAGAACAGGACTTTTCACTTCTTCGGAAAAATATTCAGAGTTTTCTATACGTCCCCGACAACGTAACAAATTGTTGTCATCCAAAATTAGGTTCAACTTATTCACCAACAAAGGAATATTACTTTCAACTCTACTTTTCAGAAAACTTATTTCTTCAGCGAAAAACTCACTCTGAGTAACCTTAATCAAATAGGACTTTGCCTCAGAAGTAAAATTGACATCACGCTTATCGCCCCTTAACTTGGCAATAAATTTAAACACAATCTCTAAGGTACTTATCAACCTTTTGAGAGAAGAGAATCTTTCCAACTCAACCACACATGAGTTAGAATCCCCATTCAAGCCAGTATAAGCAGTTACCAAGGTCTTGCATTTGTCACTAATGCAATCCAACTTATAGTCAGGCCACTTCAACTTTTCTGTCTGTAACCATACTGGACCTCTAATCCAAAAGTTTTTATTCTTTTTAAACTTACTAAAGGAAACGCCTCTAGTTAACAAATCTGCAGGGTTTTCACTAGTACTTACATACTTGAACTTTAAGGTATAACCCTTACAACTTATCTCATTCATCATGAATTTTATATCCTTCAAACGATTTTTAGTGAACTGGCACTTAGTGTGTACAGATTCAGACAACAACCAAGATAGCACTACCTGTGCATCTACAGCAATGATAATTTCCTCAAACAGCTTGGGAAACATTTCAATCAAAATAAGGAGATGCTTAATTCCCAGATATACAGCTAGTAATTCCAACGTAGGAAGAGTTCTTTTAACAGAAGGAGCCACTTTGGCTTTCGCATAAAATAGCCAGGCCTCTCCTCCCTGATACATATATTCGACTATGCCATAAGCAAGATTCGAAGCATCACAAAACACGATCAAGGTAACAGGCGAATTGGTTTGTACAGAACATCTTTCAAAACCAATTTTTTGAACATCTCGGAGATTTGCCTGAAAACTATTCCAAACAGACAACAAGCTATCAGGAACTACCTGATCCCATGCCACTCCTGATTTCCAAACTTGACTTAATATAATTTTTCTTTTATAGTTATAGGCAATACTAAACCTAACGGATCGAATACAGACGAACTAATGGATAGCATATCTCTTTTTGTGGAGACTGACTTTTTAACTTCACCTTTGGAGATACCAATTTCGTCTGACTCAGGGTCATACCAATACCCCAGTACTTTCTCACAGGGCACTCCATGAGAAGAGTAATTGTTATCTGCTCGAATGCGAGCAGACACCAATTTACTGTTACTACAGCACGTTTTCAATAAGAAGCTTCCCTTTTCCATGACATTCACAGCCTCGGTATAGAGTTTCAACAATTCATCAGGAGACCCATGTGTTTTCACTAGATTATCTACGTAAAAGTTTTTTAACAACATGTCTCTACAGGGTCCCGATGAGTGCTTCTCAACGTGGTGCTTCACTACGTAACTTAAGATGAAGGGACTAGACACAAACCCGAATATCAAAGTTTTGTATCGAAAACACACTAATTCATCTTTTATTTTTAAAAAGAAGCAGAATCTATTTTTGTCAAAGTTATTCTTTAGTCTAATCATCAGAAACGCCTTTCTGATGTCAGCCAATAATACATAATTATCTGTTCTAAACTTGAACAGAAGTTCCAACATGTCAGTATACAGATTTATGCCACTATAAGCACAATCGTTGAGAGAAGGTTTATTATTTACCCTCAACGAGCAATTGAAAACAGGCCTAATCTTAGTCGTGCACTGCACATCATTTTTAAAGACTGGCCGGTGCGGTATCCACGTATACTTGTAGAACTCCGAAGGAGTCGGATGGATTCTTTCAATCACACCCTCACATTCCTGGTCTAGGAAGACTTTGCAATACTCAGAATATAAGTTCTGAGAGGATAATCTGTCCACTACTTTATCTAGGACAGCTAACGATACTCTATGGTTAGAGGGTACTTTCTTTAATTTATCTAAGTCCCACGACAAACCTATGTAGTAATTATTATCTCTGTATTCAATAGAGGAGCTGAATTCATCTATTTTCTTTCTGTCGTAATCACTACTAACTTCATCAACTATCCCTAATGATTCCAATTTGAACATTTGTTCAATACCTCTGTCCACGGAAGCTCCATCAAGACCATTCCAAGGATCCAGATGGTTGGACTTAGGTTCTAGAGCAAAGTAAACATGGGTCACATCACAAGAAGCATGTTCACCGATGACTTGATTATAATTTAAACCAATCTCCATATGTGGTTCAAAATCAGAGGGGTCGCCAAATAATATCATACCTAGCGAGGACTCAAAAGCAGAACCATTTTTAATCTTTGTTAATCTTAAGGGTCCCAGAAATCTAATCACACCAATCCCTATCAGACCGTATATTTCAAGAACATCACTTCTCAATTCGGAGAAATCAGCAGCAAGTTTAACGTCGCTTTTCTTCAAATTACTGATCACCTCCTCCAACCCTTTCATTTTGAAGTACAAATCCAACTGTTCATCCATCAGAAAATTGATACTTCTCGCAACATCGGGAAAGGACACCTTCAATGTTACTTCATTCAAGTCTTTCTCTTGGCTACCAATAAAGGTCTTTATTACGTATTTTCGACGATGCAAGGAAGACAACTCTTCTTTCATAAATCTATCAGAAAATCTTTTACCCATATAAGACCGTTCACTACCAGTGTCTAGCAGACAATTTACGGTGTGAAATTCGCCACCTACTTCAACTGTGATACCTATCACAGGCAACAATGAAGAACTACTCTTCAACCTGCAAATATTTGACTTCACCACAGGTTTGAGAAAACTCGGACACAAGGCGGACAAGTGTCCCGACTGTTCGCACGACCAACACGTAATCTTATCGTTTTTTTCATAAGGACACAAATTCTTCAGATGATAAGAGCTAGTACACCTAGCACATAACTTTAATTCGCTACATCTTTTAAGTCTTTCTTCGTAAGAGGGAAACTTATTACAGTCACGAGACAGATGATAATCGTTTCTACAAAAACAACACTTAAACTTAACCTTATGTGTTTTAACATGAAAATCTTTCAACGTGGAAGGTTTCTTTTCAGGTTCGAAAGGCCTGAATTTACTCTTTTCCTTAAAGGAATCAACTTTACGATATCTCGAATCGTGTTCACAAAATTCCAGTGTTTTAAATATCTCAACACTATTCTCCAGAATTTGGTTCAAAGAAGGATAATTTCCGTTCACCTTATGTATTAATTCTGACTTAAAGGAAGTTGTCAGTTTATTGAATACAATGTGACTTAACAAACGATTTCCCGGAGAATTACTCTCAAAGAAATCCAAACCGAACGAGTTCTTTAACTCGTACAATTGGGTTTTCATCTTAGTCAGGAATTTCTTTACGACATTATTATTATACATGCGATTTTCATTCAACATGGACGAAAATATAGAGTCGACGATACACTTTTCGTCTAAGAACTCTTTCGATAGCAAGTCCAAAGCTACTCGATAATTTTCATCTGATACAGACAGATGTTTTATCACATGAAAGGCATAACCAGAAAGATGGTTTTTCAATATCACTAATCTTAATGCGTCACTATCAAGATTAGCTACACAATTCAAAAATTCTCTATGGAAGTTTATATAAGCTAACTTATCCGTTTCCAGATCCCTATCGCTAAACTTGGGACAAACTATTTTAGGGGTTAAATCGATGCCTTTTATCCCCTTACTAATTCTGGAATTCTCGTCAACGTCTTTTTTACAAGGCTTAAACGTAGTTAATTTTTCTATCACTTGTATTTTAAATAAGGCAGCTCCCTTATTAAAATTTTCCACTAACTCATCGTCTACACCATCAGAGAGATAAGCATCTATAACTTGTTCCTCCAACCGAACTACGTCTTTCAGATATTCATCAATCTGTTCTTTACACAAAATATATTTAGATTCTTCTATCTCACTAGAAGATTTTAACACTTCAAATACGACTAATATTTTATCTTTAGCGTATTTTATTTTTTTCAACAAGACATCTGCTGTTAAACTCGCCATTTTTCAAATCCCTCCCCACCGACTCCTTTCTACATGTACTAAGAGAGGGGGGGTTACTACAGACAGTGACACCTACACTTGGCGCCAAATTTTCCCGCCAACTTAAACTGAACAAGACAAGATGGCTGACTCACCACGTGGAGACAATAAAATGGCGACACGCACGCGCGCAAGATAAATTACACAATGAACTCAAAGCAGCGACGAAGATAAAACAGAAAATCATTAATTGACTATAAAGCAGCTTCTTCAGTCCAGTGAACCTTGATAAGTCTATATACAGTTTGGGCACAAACAACTACCTTTACGGTACAATAAAATAGTGTTTATAGAACCACTCCCAAACGATAGACAGATAGAAATGGTCTCGCTCACTATTCTTAGTAAGACAGAGCGTAGAAACCATTAGGCCGAACGCCTCTGTGTTTAAACATAGATACAGAATAGAACACAGAGACCTAGAGTTTATTTATGCAGAATATCGCAATTTTAACCACGTACAGGCCAAAATCGATACACGTAAGGACCTCGGGCAATAACTAGACAATTAAAGAAACAGTAAGAAAAAAAACAAGCTATTTTAAACAACAAATAATTTACTGAAGAAAAAGAAAAAAAAGGGTAAAATGAGTTCGGCAGAAAGTCATTGTTCAAAGTTCACTTCATAGACTGAATTTAAGTTCCGATGGACACACGGAAAGGCTGCATAAATAAAGTCCTAATTATGCTGCCCGAAGGCTTATTAACTTTGCTAGGAAAGACATGTCAGAAAAAAGAGAAAACTTACTTGAAAGAATTTTGTTAGTAAAATAAAAAAATACCAGCAGAATATAGAAAAGTCCTTTTTGTTCGCGCTGATTTGTTTCCTTTGATTGTTCATTTTTTTTATTGACATCGCATCGTTTCTTCGATCGACTCCTTTTGAGAATAGTGGCACTCTTCCACGTCAACTCTTCATTTGGAGACATCTTTCGGAACACACTTCGTTTCGTCTTTTCTAAAGGCACATTTGCCTTTCAAATGAATAACTTCCTTGTTTCTGTTTTTAGAATTCAGTGGACTTCTCCGTCCAACGTAAATATTCAACCTCGAACACTAGTTGAAACTCCAACTTCATTGAAGATTTTTACAGGCATGCTCTCTACATATTCCTGTTTTAACATTCTTGTTTTTAGGACTTCTTCATGTCCGAGTTGAGTCGACCGACCTCTCCACCTCGAGATCGTTTCAGCAACTAACTTGAATTTCGCGGTTATTTCAACGGCTTCCGGCGTCAAACGCCCACGCTTCAGACACCGACACGTGCCATCAGCAGCAGTTATTCATTACAAGTTCTTAAAAAAGGGGGTTTTAGAAGAAGAAGAAAAGAAAAGAAGAAGAAGAAGAAGAAGAAGAAGAAGAAGAAAATAAATTTCTGACAGTAAACGACTTAAGTGATGTATTTTGATGCGTGTGGTGCATTATTTTTATAGTCTACTTCGAATTGATTTCGGAGAACAAAAACGTCTTAACTTTATATAGAATATTAATAAAGCATGCAAATGAGCTAACTTTACTATTGAATTCACTTTATGGACTTTTACACCAGCATACGGAAGACACGCATTTCACAGCGGCTGCAAAATGCTACATTTGAAATATAAAACGATTACTCGGAAAATACGAGACAAGAAGCGACTAAGAAATCTTTTTTTTCTGATCCAGCATCCAAAGGAACAACCCTAAAAAATGAAAGCTCCCCGGTTTCGCCCTAGCTTGAATCAACCAATGCAGATAATATTAAAGGTTGAATAAAAAAATATATGCATTTTTTTCCTGACATTTTGAGTGGATATTACACAAGATGGAGAGGTAACCGAGGAAGGAACTTACAATTTTCCATTGCCAAATCCTTTTGTCATCGTGCTGGCAAGACTGATAGCAACAATTATGGCCGGTGCAACTGGGGAAGACAGTAAAGGAATATGTCAAATAATAAAATAGAGGAAACATTAAAAAGTAAATAAATGAACAATTAAATCGATAAAAATCACAGGTTTAATCGATAATGAAGTTGTGACACAACATCTAAAAGAATTAATATTATTAACCCATTAATGTCTATTTTTTCCTTAATTTATTATCACGAATCTTTTGTAAATATAATATAATTTGATACAAAATATCTACTTTCAAAGATTTACTTGACTTTAAAGGATAAAGCATACATTTATAATATACATAAATTTGGGTTAGTTATAAGGACTAAATCCTTATAAGGAGAGATTTTACCGACAACAGTTTGATCGAATGATAGATAGAACTGATTGCATAATTCCACTCTATATTTTCACAATATACTAAAAACTGAGGCATCAGTGTTGCCAATATACATAAGAGATTAGGTGTAATATTTGAAAGACACTCCAATCTTTATCATCAACTATAGATAACTATAAATATTTATGAAAAATACACATGTTGTTGAACTATGCTAGGCGACACGTTGAGTTTTAGGTCTTAGGCTTATTTTTAATTCATACCGTCGGATTTATTTTATCCTTTTATTTGTCATATATATATATATGTATATGAATTAAAAACAATTCATTTATATGTAAATCTAAATGAATAAATGCGAACATACTGGTACTATATATATATATATATATATATATATATATATATATATATATATATATATATATATATATATATATATGTTACTACAGTTTGAAACGCCGTTAAAATGATAAAGTTTGAAAATTGAGAAACCAGGCAACTTAACGCGTGATTTTGGAAAATAAATTAAATATTTATTAAATTAATTTTTTAAATCAAAATTTTCGGTTTTATAAAACCCTATTCACGGTAATACCGACAATATTTTTTTATCGTTTTCTTTTTTTCTACTTCATGGTCGAAGTCTTACGGCGTAGCCGAAGATCGATGATCTTCTGGTGTTATCGAAGAGACTGTTTTTTATGTCTGATCTGTAGTGAAGCGCGCTGGCGTGCGTGTGTATAAAAATGAGATAGATATTACTATGGTTGAAACGCCGTTGAAATGATAAACTTTGAAAATGGAGACACCAGACAACTTGATTTAATAAACATTTCATTTATTTGACAAAATCACGCGTTTAGTAAACTAAGGTGTTTTGATATGACTATAGTTCGGATAAACAAAAAACGTGTGTATATATATATATATATATATATATATATATATATATATATATATATATATATATATACTGATATACTTGTTCGGATCAACAAAAAAACTATATATATATATATATATATATATATATATATATAGTTTTTTATTTATCCGAACTATAGTCATATCAAAACACCTTAGCTCTGCTTAATTCAATTATACACTAAGATATTTTCAAATACGGTATATATAGACACAGAAAACCTTACTAAATACTCTCAATGCTATAAATTATTTGCATATTTATTTTTTAACCATTGTTTTATTCACTTATAATTTGATTCTGCTATTTTATTATATATACGAAAAAAATTTCTTGATTTTAATGTCTTAGTTATTATCAGTCGTAATATTATTTTGAGCGATTTAATGAATTAAGTTTAAAATTCAAAAACATAACTTCCATTTTATTTTTTGTTGTGTTTTTTTTCGATTACATTTTAGCACGCGTATATTTACACATAGTAACAACTTCGATAACTTTCGAATAATTACTTTAAAAAAATAAAGTGTGCATTAAACGCAATAATTACCAAAGGGTTTCTGTTAATAATTAAATACATGCGTTTATTATCTTTTAAATACATTTGTTGTTGTTGTTGAGAGCAGAGTTAGGAAAAATGTCAAGATTTAACGTAGGGAAAAAGCAGCCCCCCCCAAGATGAACACTGGATTGGAACAAAAATGTTTAATTACCTCAGTCTAGAAGGATTTCTCCTTCACTGAACGAGGACATAAAAACTAAGTTCAGAGTCAGAAAAGCTGCTACATTTTGCTCATAGCCAAAGGGCATGGTGTAAACATGTTGGTAGTGATGCTGCTGCTGATGATGATGATAACTTTAACATTTTTCATAGAAAGGAAAAACAAACCTTCTTCTAAATTCCCCAAAAATAATGGACTCTTTTTCTTTAATAGTTATTAAGACTTTTTTCTGTCTTTCATAATAAAGCGGAAAATGTACAAAGTACCCATTTACAATTACTCAGTAATATAACAAAATTTTTTTTTTACCAGTCGACCTTCCACCCTTACGTTTATTCATTACATTATACAACCAGTTTTTAATGGGGAATTCATTTTCATTTTCATTTTTATGCTGGAGCAAAATAAATTTCCTCGACTTTGAATATCTTAAAAACTATATCAATTAACCTTTTTGTTGTTTTTTTCCTAAAAAATAAAATTTGACTATGTTCATGTACAGTAAATTATCTCCACTGTTTTTGTTTACCTCGAAATTACTAAAATGTCAATTGAAAATTATTTCTTTGGTTTCTGTAAAGAAGACTCGAGTCTCAGTAATTGCTGCCCGGAGGGCGGATAGTTGTATATATATATATATATATATATATATATATATATATATATATATATATATATATATATATATATATATATATATGCGAATGTCTATCACACACGCGCAATACATATACACTCTTGTAATATATATGTATATGCGTGTGTGATAGACTTTCGCATTTATTCATTTATATATATATATATATATATATATATATATATATATATATATATATATATATATATAAGGATATTGACCTCTTTGAGGCACGCATGAAAATGTATTTAAGTGAAATATTTTTGAAAATCAACACATCGTGCAATTTAAATGAAAAAATCATTTATTTAATTTTTTTTACAAGCTTTCGTTGTAGCACAACTTTGTCAGGCGAGACTGTCTTATAGTTTTTCTTATTCTTCCTCCTTCTAATTTTGATGGTATTAACCCCGAGGGGTCGAATCACGGTAAAGGCAGAAGAGCACGTCAAGTTCTAGAAGACGTTAGGATAAGTATATACTTACCCCAACTTAACAGCAATAACCACGGTAATCTATGAAATCTGAAGGAAAAGAGGAATGTGAAGGCGATTGCCATGTCGATTCCTTCAGCGAACATTGTGAAAAATACCACAAGGTAGAAATACTGTATTAAGGCTGCAATTGCTGTACAAACACCCTGAAAGAAAGAAATGCATTACTTATAGATAATTAAATTATTGTGTATTTTTGCACATTTAAACAAAACATTGTGTTTATTATGATCAATTCAATGAATCTACCTATATTTCTCATTTTTTATGGAAATGGCCCGAGACAAGGCATGAAGCCACTTGATGTAAAGAACTAAAAAGTTACCATTTCAAGGTCAAAACCTAACCAACGATAAATGTTATATGGGCTGATTCCAACCCCCCAAAAATAATTCTTCTTCCTTTGTCCGAAACATCGCTCATGGAATGTGAGAGTACTAAAAGACAAAATAAGGGAAGCGAGTGTTACAAGTAAATGAATTATTCAAAGGAAAGTGTAAAAAAACATTGAACGTGTATAATATCTTGCTTTATATAAATAATATCACATACATCAAATGATCAAAGACCATATGGAATTTCGTATTGAGATGTCACTTCATGCATGTTGCGTTGCAACCTTGTGTCACACACGCAGCAACCAAATTGGTGTAATTATCACCCAAACATTAAATTCCATAAATTGTATTCCGACCTTGTACGCGCTTCAGTGTGATAATTTCCGACTGATGGGACGCCGCCTGAAAGTAACTTCTTTCATATCTGGAAAAATACGAACTCGAGACAAGAACTGATGGAAGAAAACAGACCTTTCTTGAACATTATCTTTGTTCCAAATTCCTGAATAATGGCGATTACTACTGCGCACGGTGGGAACCGGGACCACGCAAAAGGACTTGATCAATGGATTCCACCATAATTGCCGACGCCGTTTCCTTCGGTTTGTTCGTAATAACACCGCTTTTGTCGTCGGTAACCCAAAAGTTGAACGCATCAAAGAAAGTATGAAAGAGGACAACTTTACAGTACCAACTTCAAGGGGCGAAGACTGAAGGACAATAAAATCACGAGAGCACATCTCAGCCGATAATATGACAGACGTAAACGACTTAATTTATGCTGGGAACAAATCTGTAATTACGAGACGAAACTTGAAAGAAAGAAAAAACATCAGAAAAATTTAACAACAAAGTGCGGACATGATACTAAACTGGTAAACCAAATTAATAAAGTAAAAAAGAACTAATCTGTGAAAAAGGCTAAATAGATGAGAAATCTACGGAAGAGGGTAAATATGGTAAACAAAGATGAAGAACGGTTCACTACAATATGAAGAATAAACACAAAACTTATTAGCAAAACGAGTGAGAAGTTACAATTCTGAATCCGAACACTACATACAGAACAGGACCGTCATGAGTAATGAAAGACAGTTTCCACAAAACCGAAACGGAGGAAGGATCTTTATCAGATAAAATCGAACCTGGCAGAAATATGGCACTTCTGGAGCAATATATAAGAAACAGGACAAGACCACAACATAAATGCCGAGTGGATTAAAAACATGAAGAAAAGTCTTCCGGAAATAGAAGAACAGTGGAAAATTGGAAAGCTCCTGTCAACTGTGGAATATATGGATTCTGGTTTAAGTAATTCACTACATGAACATTTAGCATGAACACTAAGATGATGTATGCACGAAAGAGACACAGCGGATGAGTGACTAAAAGATGAACTACATTATTTTAAAAAGCCAGTGAGTACGAGGGTAACTATAAACAACTTATTAGGAATAACCTGCTGCCAACCACGTGGAAAATGTTAATAGTACAATTTTCTACTCTAATGTCATCTTTCTACGTTCCAATTGCTTTTGGAATTCCTTCCCTGCTCTTCCCTGAATTTCTTTCTCTTGGTACGATCGGAAAACATCCAAACAGACAGAAATTCTTGCTGCCCGACTCCTCGCTTAGGTTGCCCTCCATAAATCTGGCCCCTATCACAGTAGCCTCTTATACTTCAGTGGAAATATGCCCCTTGTTTAATGTGAACAAAAGTTTAAAAAGTGCATTGACTTGATTGCAGGCATTACTTTGGATTTAATTGTGTATTTATTGCGGACACTATTGTGGATACTATTGTAGACTTTATTGTTGACTTCAGTATGGACAGAATTGGAGACACTATTGTGGATACTATTGTAGACTTTATTGTTGACTTCAGTATGGACATAATTGGAGATAATATTGTGGTCATTATTCTATGCTTAATTGTTGACACTATTGTTGAATTTATTGTGGATTTATTGTGCCTTTACTGTGGATTTACTATATTGGCTTTATTATTATCGACACTATCGTTGACTTTATTGTTGACCTTTGGTGGACACTATTTTTGACTTGATTCTGGACACAATTGTTGATCTTAGTGTTGCCATTATTTGCAATGCAATGAAATTAAGGTTGATTTTTATTAATGTATTGATATCGAATAATAGTCATTTGTTATCTTACCTTATCCCGCGGACCCTCGACGAATGCAACAAAAATCACGTACGCTACGATGAGAGATACACACATATTCATGAGGAGAATGCTTTGCGATTTACTCACATCTGTGGAAGTTACATGTCTGAAAAATAGAAACATACTAAACATTTTAACGAGATTTAGAAGATTTGAGACATTTACAATTTGATATGGAGTTCTTACATCGAAATATATCATGGAACACGGGTACACACACTATATCACTGTATAGAATTTGAGACTAAATCAATTAAGTTTTTCTAAAGAAATCACGTCGCTTTTTGTCTTCCTTCTCGATATCGACACACTACCACCTTCTCAACAAGGAACATAGTCATCCAATTTTGAGACATTGGCATGGGTTATTGCTCCACTTGTTCCTGGTATAGGTTGTTGGATGACACCACAGGTAGTACTTTAATCCTACTGAGACATTGACATTGTCTTTTGAATGACTGTAGCCCTTGTTGAGAGGTAGGTTCCATTCACAATTAGCCATTCACCGTGATATGTCTGTCGACTTTCCCGTGTGTCGAACGAGAGTTGTCGCCTCACATACAGGTTTCGATCTTGGGTTCGGATGTGTCTTAATGAAGAGCCTAAAAGGGTGCAAAATTCGAGCATAGGGCTTTAGGTCTACGGGTCCAGTGGTTTATTTGGCTGCGTTGTTTGTCTGGGGGTGGAAATAAACATAATCTATTTACATCCATATATATATATATATATATATATATATATATATATATATAGAGAGAGAGAGAGAGAGAGAGAGAGAGAGAAAGAAAGAAAGAGAGAGATCATGTATATATATATATATATATATATATATATATTATGTAATTGTTTTTATTGGTGATTGCAGCGTTCGTTGTTTTTTGCTTACTACTATTTCGATTCTTTCAATTCCTTAGTGATTAAGATGCAGAAAATTTCATTATTAGTCGCCCTTAACTTTATAGGACTATTTTTTGTTAATAGTCGCGTTAATATATATATTTTTTTATTAATTTTATACGTACATAAAAGTAATCCATGGATAGGTGTTCCTGCCGTCATAAGCATAGACAAGGATCGAACCTTCGATATTGATGTCTATAGTCCAGCATTTTACCATTGGACTGCGACGCTTAGAAATATGGACGATTTTTATCACCTAAATATTTAATCTATTTTTATGTAATTGTTTTTATTGGTGAAGGCAGCGTTCGTTGTTTTTTTGCTTACTACTATTATATATATATATATATATATATATATATATATATATATATATATATATATATATATATATATATATATATATATATATATATATATATATATATATATATAGATTCCAAACATAATTATATGTACAGTTGTGTAGAACAAGATAATAAAAAACGAAACACACATTAATTGAAAGGAAGTACCAACTTTACACACACGCGCCATTGATAGAGATATTACAAACAATCAAAGCAACGGAAAAGAAGGACCAACTTCACACACACGCGCCATTGATAATGATATTACAAACAATCAAAGCAACGGAAAAGAAGGACCAACTTGACATAAAACTGCCATTGGATTGGCTACTAGAAACATAAAAATATTAGATGTTAAATAAGGAATAACAATAATAATAATTACCTATGGCCTAGAAAATAGAGCGAAAGCGTGCTGAGTCAAAAGTGACGCTGTGAACCGGGTTTGCGCCTTGTGGCCGTCTGAAATTATCAACATCCTTACGCCATATTATATATATACACATATATATGTATATGTATTATAGGCGCACTCCAATGACGAACCAAACAATCAATCCATATCTTTCATTTTATCGTCCATTTTCTAGTCTTCATATTTCGTCGAACGACCCCGACCATAGTTTTATTCTGTTTGACAAATCTTTCTCTTTGTCTTACAGGCAAATAAAATTCTCTTGATATTTTTGTATTGTATTTTTTAATTAATCGTTTCTTTACAACCTACGCGCGTTTCACAACAGAGTCGTTGTATAGAAACGATTAATTTTTAAAAAAATTAAAATTTTAAAAATACAATATGTTGTTGCTATTTTTAGAAGCATATTTTAAAATATGACTTTTTAAGTTAATTTTCCTTTTAAGGATCGATAATTTTTGAATGGCTTTCATTCTTCTTGGGTGTAAGCTTCGGAATACTAAATCCAGTTAAAATTCAAACTATGTCTTTCGAATGCACAAATCCACATCTCACCACAAAACTTTTTAAGGCGAAATAGCTCAACCTAAATGTAGGGAGTATATATATATATATATATATATATATATATATATATATATATATATATATATATATATATATAATAGTAGATATATATATAGTTTATATATTAGATAATCATATGAATTACCATCCTTGATTGGCTTACAATAAAAAAGTAATATTTCAAGTGACACGACTCATGCAAAAAGATATAAGTTTTTGTTTTATAAAATATAAATAGACAATAAAAGAAAGCACTTACTTCCAAAAGATCACATAAACGATTATTGTGACGACAAGAGCAATGATTGAAATGCTGCAGCCAACTATCGTTATGATATTGAGGATTTTACGGCTCTTATGGGACTGCAAAAGAAATATGAACTTGTTCAAAGTAACAGAGACAGGGTATATTGTTATTACGTATCGACTCTCGATTGGACACATCTACAATCAGCAGTTTCTTTCAGCTACTTACAGACAAAAGAATATTCAATTGAAATTCTAGCGCGTACGATAAAAACCCAAACACATAGCTGTCTTTTCCTTTTTTCTCTTTTCTTCCGAACACAACAGACGTGCGAATGACATAATCCTGCCTAACCCTTTTGGAGGCAAATGGTTCCGGCAAACGTAACGTGACACACAAATGAACTTCTGTACGCCCAACGTAGCATGCACACGATGTTCACCAGACGCATATACGCAGTTCGTAAGTACACAAACGTAAACGCACATGCCTCCAGTCGAAATGAACATACATATATACATAACACTCTTACTAACAATGCAGGCACGCTAATATACGCACAACGTCATGCTTATCTTATTTACACACACATAAAACGCACACAGCGAAAGCCGAAATGAACAATTTCTTCTTACATGTTAGAAACCCCTTTTTCCTCGAATGTTCTTTGGACTTATTGAACCTTCAATCGTTACGAACGCTTCAGTCTCGTTTTCTTAACGAATGAAATGAATTGATTTTTTATGGATAGACCTTGTCATTCATTCTTTTTTACAAGTGAAAATTTTAATTTACGTTTTTTAAAGAATTTAAATTTCCCACTGATTATGTTTTCGGCGTAAATATTAGCTAACCTTATTTTCTAATGTCGACTGATTTCTATTTTTTAATCATTGTCAAGTACAAACGGTACAACAAAAGCAGTTTTTTGGTAATGTTGTAGGAAGTCGATTCATGTCACGTGGAGATAATGGGCTCTGACTCCAATTGGCATTGCTATCATGTAACTGACTATAGCCTTGTTTTTAATTCACCCCCTCTATGTGATCTTGAATCAAAACAAGACTTCGTTCAACGTTGACCGAGCCGAACCTATTATTCCTCCCGCTTTCCGCGTGAAAAAGAAATCCATTTGGAGACAGGTACATTTTTCCACCGTGCATCGAATAAAACCGCCATTAAATATTATTATAAGACATTGCATCTGCGATGTACGCTTCATCTTTCTATGTCATTTTTGTGATTCACAATTCAATGTATGTACATGTATTTAACATTCCTTTTTATATATTGTCGGCATTGCTAACAAAACGCTGACTAGTTTAAAAACGTGAATTCCATTTATTAACAACGATTCCACTCTTGTCTGCACGTGTGATAAAGTTGATATGAGTATACGAACAACGGAAGCAATGTGCGAAAAGAATAAAATATTCCCAACACGTGTGTAGCTATCTCTTATCTTGAAGATACAAATCCATAACATTTTTTCTGTGTTTTTCGACTGATTTCTATTTTTTAATCATTGTCAAAATACAGACGGTACAACAAAAGCAGTTTTTTGGTAATGTTGTAGGAAGTCGATTTATGTAACGTGGAGATAATGGGCTCTGACTCCAGGTGGCATTGCTATCACGTAACTGACCATAACCTTGTTTTTAATTCACCCTCCTCTACGTGATCTTGAATCAAAACGAGACTTCGTTCATTTTCTACCGTTCAACGTTGACCGAGCCGAACCTATTATTCCTTCTGCCTTCCGCGTAAAAAAGAAATCCATTTGGAGAAATGTACATTTTTTAACCGTGCATGGAATAAAACGGCCATTAAATATAATTATAAGACATTACATCTGCAATTTACAATTCATCTTTCTATGTCATTTTTTGTGGTTCACAATTCAATGTATGTACATGTATTTAACATTCCTTTTCATATATTGTCGGCATTGCTAACAAAATACTACTTTAAAAACGTAAATTCCATTTATTAACAACGATTCCACTCTTGTCTACACGTGCGATAAAGTTGATATGAGTATACGAACAACAGAACCAACGTGCAAAAAGAATAAAATATTCCCAACACGTGTGTAGCTATCTCTTATCTTGAAGATACAAATCCATAACATTTCTCTGTGTTTAATTTTACTTTGAAATTCTTGATTCAGATTACAAAAAATGAGTAAAGGAATGATTTTAGATAAACATCACAGCTTTGGATAATTAGAAAGTCATTTTAGATAAACAGTAAGCTTGTAACAATTACGAATTATTTTGTATCTATTTCATTTTTTCAGAGTCTTTTTCAGAGAATAAACGTTGCTAATGTTTTCCTACTCTATTGCTATTTCCGTGAAAGGTGCGCGACTGAGTCCCAATCTCTGGTTCACCCACATAAAAAATTCACAACAGAAATAGTTTACTTACAACTACTGTAAATACATTTCCCTTTTGTCTATGTGTACCTGGAGATAAGCGGAACTTCCGTGAGTAGAGTTTCTCTCTAAGAACTACCCGTCTGTGGAAAACAATACCACGGGACTGTTTTCCAGCTGACTACAACATTGTCGATTTCAAGTCTAATGCCAATAGATCCTTGTTGAGCAATCATCTCAGATAATAAAATTCTGCCTAGTTTCAACCATCATCTCCAATCCAAAAGGTGTTTTTCTCACCGTATACTTGTCAACCCCATTGACTCTTATCCTCAAGTGGCCTTCGGGCCTTGATAAGCTCTGATTCATTATGACAAAAAAGTGATACTGATGTGACTTTCGTTATGTATTGACTAATCAGGCGCCTCGTCGTAGTGATTCTCTTATGAAGTTTTTACAGCAAGAACGGACAGTGCCTTCGAGACAGCAACAAGATAAGTACCTCATTCTTAATTACACTGTTTGCTACCAAGCCAGGCCAGTCTTGTCAGTCGAAAGCCGGCAAGAACTGCTATCATTGAGTGTCACACACATCGCACACACATATATTCTAAGAGAAAAACTAATATACATACGCACACAATCTTCTTACAACGTATTTATTTTTTTAAGCAAAGAAAATTCACGTGTCCGGATATTATTGCAGATGACATGAACTTTCAACTGTATGCATTGTTAATATATAGGTATATATGTAAATGTTTCTGTTTGGTCAATACGTGTGTTTTTCACTTTTAAAGAACATGGGCTTACAAGGCCAATCAATTTATAAACATTTGAAAATATTGGGAACTTTAAGAAAAAAGGCATTTACAGGGATGCCTGAGTTTGGCACTGAACGGCCCAAAAAGGGTTGATATGACACAAAATGAAACAATCAGCCAATTTATTTGCTTAAAAACGAACCAGACCCAACTTGCAAAAAATGTCAATTACCTTATTACAAAGAAAACAACATCAATAACTACACTTAAAAAACACTTTCACAAAAAGAAGTATTGTAAATAAAACCTTATTGGTTCTAAATGACCCAACAGTTGCTGATGAACCGTAAAACAAAATCAAATCAAATCCTTTTGAACAACTCTAGTCATATTTCATCATAAGGTGAGTCTTGTAATTAATACCAATATACATTCCTAGAACGAAGTGAAGGGGCAGCTTAAAACATAGCAATGCCCTTTCCTATATGCTGAACGTTTTGGTGTAAGCGATGAAAGGACGACAATAGTCAAGTCTCTAATAGAAAAGTTTTAATGACGGTACAAATTCAGAGGTAAATACCAGAAGAACATTCGTAAGAGGCTCTGGTTTTATGAACACCGCAATGTACCGATCTAAACAACGCGGAATCCAAAATTGGAAAGTTAATTCATTTTTGCCAAATCTCTTGTTTAAAGAAATTGTGTATCTTGCCCACGTTGCTAGCCTCGATCTGGTTCATCTCTGCATGTGCTGTGGCATTCTATCGTTGAAGTTTATGCGGTTCGTTTCACCACTCTCGTTCATATAGTTTCATCATTAGAATTGAAGTGAAGCGGCAAGTTAAAACAAATGCAGTCTTATTTATTTCAACATTTTAACACACATTTTATTTTCTGCGGATCGTTTCTGTGGATTGGTTCTGTGGATTGGTTCCGTGGATATATTCATTAAATGTACGTGCATTAGTGTCTTGTGCGAGCATAGAAGAAAGTCGTAGCAGCAACGGCGATGTGTAAGATATTAATGATACATTATGTATGTGTTCATTTCATGTCTGTGTAACCTACACGAGGAAGTCACGACATCACTAGTTTCAAAGGATCAGTAGAAACTGTGTATGACGTTAATGATAAATTAATTTATATGTTTATTTCATGTGTGTGTAAGTTGTAAGACATCAAGGTACATCATTTCATATATGAATGCGTAAGATTTAAATTTTATGGCCTAATTTAAACAGTAGCAATACCCGCTTCTCGTTTTGGCCCCAGAATAATTTCTATCTTTTAGAGTTTCAATAATAAATTGTTACACTTCACTTGTGTTTTATAGTTGACACGAGGCTGACTGAAGTAGCGGCAGCGCCAATGTCAAATTATCAGCGGAAAATACGTATTAATGATGAATTAATGTACCTGTTTACTTCATGTGTGTGTATGTGTTAGCGGTTACACATGAGAGAAGTAGCAACACATGTCTAAGTTGTATTACATTAACGTATATTGGTATACGTGCTTATTGCATGTGTATGTATATATGTACGCGTAAGCTGTTACGTATTGGAGTGGTAACAGCTGTCTAAACTATATTGAATTTAAAACAGTAGCAGCACTTGCTTTTTGTTTAGGCAAAAAAAGTAATTCGTATCTTTTACAATTGTAATAATAAATTGTTACACTTCACACGTGTTTTATATTTGTTCTCCTATTTTGCTTACACACGTTACCCGCCATCCCTTCAGTACGATTATATAAATTTTTTTAAGAACAATATTTTACTGACGCCCGATGTTCTGACTCCAGATCAGAAAATTACGTGTTCACATCACGAATTAAGAAGAAAGTAAAAATGTATCATTTATTAATACTTACTACAGGATTCATTAATATGGCGAAGTTGGTCAAATGATCACAGCTACAAACAGTATAATTGACATTGGAGTCCACCACTTCGCATCCTCTTGTTGACCAATAACCACCACGGGCAGGACTGTCCGCAAATAGTAAAACAGAGAGCACATGAGATGGGTATATATATATATATATATATATATATATATATATATATATAATTATTTATAAATTAATGTTTGCGTACAAAAAAGGAAGGCATGGACACGTGTTTCTGGCTATGGGGCGTCATATATATATATATATATATATATATATATATATATATATATATATATATTCGTATCAAAATCAGAACCAAAATACTTACTTGATATTGAAATCCCAGAAGTTGCAAGAAGCGTTACTGTATTCCTGTCAAAATAGTATAAATACTATCGGCCAACTTTACAATGTATATATATGCATAACATTTTAATACAATTTCCGAGTTTATTTAAAGAAACACATTTTTATTCATACAATTGTTTCTGCTTATTTTCAAACACATTATTTATAGATTATTACGAAATTCAAGATGAGTTTCCGAAAGAATTGATCAGTGAATTTTTGGCACTAAAATTAAACCTAGAAAATACCAAAATAAAAATTGTTAACTTCAAATTGTTCTCTACCTTTATTTAACTTGTTTATCTTTTTCAAAACAAACCAACTTAAAAAGACACAAAGGGGTAAGATACCGGACTTTGAGTCAGTGGTGACTTAGAAACAGAGTTCGTGCCCTCATACCGACATGAATTAACATCTCCTACACTGAAAATTGCTGAATCGTGAAACATTGATCTCTATAGGTGATAATAATTAATATTTATTTAAAATATTGTTATAGTCTCCTTTACACGGACTGGTGGATCTGAGAGAATTTAATAATAATCAGTCAAACTACGGCTTAAATGCAATATTTTATTTTGATTAAAAGCCAAATGAAATGCAACCCATTTTGTAGTGATAGTTTCGCAATTTTTAAAATGGCGTTTCTCGCGTGTTGCATTCCAACTCTTCGTGTTATTCTTACAACATTTCGGCTGATTTAACCGAGATGTAAGACGAGAACAATAGTCCTAATAATCCAAATACTCAATCCTAAAAAAGATCTCTCGGTTGGGGTTTCTGAAAAAGGAGTTGAATCGATGTCATCTGATGTGATGCCCGATTCCTAGCAAAGAGCAAACAAAATTGAGAAAAGAGAGAAACATTCTGACAATTACATTTGCATATTAGGAAATAACATTGCTAATCATTAAATCCCTCAATTTATTTGCCTTTGATCAATGGAATATCATTATGAGATTTATATTTCTGCTGATGCCAACTCCTTGATTCTATGGCTCAAACATTCAAGTATTGCGTTGGCAAAATGTTCCGCCGTTTTTTTTACATTTTGGAATGAATTTCTTTTCGAGTAAATTTAAGTTAATTTCTATTTATTTTCAGGTCATTAAAATTAAATGTAAAGTTTATAAAAATGAACCATTTCGAACCTCCTTCTTTTTGCTTTTATTTATTTATTTATTTATTTATTTGTGTTTTGATTTCTACCAGCGAGCTATTGAAAATTGTATTTCAACTTTGGGAAGACGTTGTAAACAACAAGGGAGAATATATTATCAATTAAGTAGTTGTTATTTTTTTTTGTTAAATCCTTTAAATTTAATTTAAAAACAGTCGTAACTTAGTTGCCAAACCAATATAGGTCCTAGTACTGAAAACTATCATGAGAAAGAGAGATAGTTTGAATACGATATGATACCTTCTAATTTTAATGCCCGGGGCCATCGCCCGTCGCCGCATGAAATTGTGGTATTGTATGTATTATTTGGATTATTTGACTACTGTTCTTATCTTGGATGTTATTCTCACAACGTTTCGGCCAATGTAACCTCCGTGCATCTTCAGGTACATCTAGTCGAACATGGGAATATTTCGGTGGAACTCAGGAACTTGTACGCAATTTAAAAAAATATTCCCATATTGTATTAAATTATGTACTAGGCCTAATTAGGAGGTCATTGTCGCCCAACATATGTGCTGATTCTGTGAATCGTCTTACTCTCCACCGTTCTTCTCTGTCTATAAGTTTTACTTCGTCCCATAAGGTCCATCCATATGTGGTCAACAATACCCGCCTCTTCAATATCTCTACTATTACGGCTTTACGGTGTTCTTCTAACCTTATTTTTAGTGGGCGACATGTTTTACCTTTGTATATTTTTGTTGTATTTTATCATTGAATAAAACATATCTTACCGAGGATACGTGTGAAAAATTGAGTAATATTTTGTGCGTCAAATCTTTCATAGTTTTTTGAAGAGAAATTGACAAAACGAACGAATTGATGCTGCTGTTCGTTTTTCTGGAAAGAGAAAATCATATTAGTAAAAAATATAAAAACATAATCTGTAAGTTGTTATACATCCGACCAATAGTGCTCAGTACTAAATATATTGATAGGATGTTTACAATGGCAAATAAATAAACGCAAAAAAGTAGAAAGTCTAACAGATTAAAAAATATCAATTTTCAAATCTTCCATTCTTTATATCTTCCCAACCCTGGGCGGTTTTCTCGGTCGCCAGACAGTTGACACCGATTCCCAGCTTTCAGATGCTTGTTTGGGGTTGGACGGTTGGTTGGTAAGGTACCTTAACAGGTTGACCGATTTTTTTAAATACTTTGACTACCTTCTAGTCCTCCTATACACCGCCATTGGTAAAATTTCCCTCTCTCTATATACATATATTTCTCTCTTCTCCCTCTTTGTATTGTCTTCCGTTATGAATCGTGTAACCTCCCCTCTCTACAATTATATATTAAATGTTTCCAATCTCCTCCTCCTCCTCCTCAATTTACATATTAAATAACTTATTTACCCCTCTCTGAAAATATATATTAGATATATATGTTGTCGCTCTCTGTCTCTATGTATATTGAATTGGTAAGTGTGAATTTCTTTTTTCTCATTTTCAAAAATGGAATCATCTCACTTGGATGCTTGACAATGTCGGAAGGTTGAAATAAATTATTACATCGGTTATTATGTGATTCCGTGTTACTTTATTTTATTTTATTCTCGCTTTGTTTATTACATTGAGTTCTAACCAAGGATTTCTTTCTGGAGTTTATTTCACTATGATACACACTCTCTCTCTCTCTCTCTATATATATATATATACATATATATATATATATATATATATATATATATATATATATATATATATATATATATATAATAAATCTGAAATCCTAAACTTTAAAGACACCCTAAATCTATTAAATTGTAGAAGTCAGATAGCAAACAGCTGCTTACACAGAAATAAATTTACCTTGGGCTAACAATAAATAAATAAATAAATAAATAAATAAATAAACAAATAAGTAAAAAAAAACTAAACAAAAACATAACAATTTGAAAATTAAAACCTAAAATAGAAATACAAGGAACCACGTGTTAAAATAAATTCACCCATTATATTGACACAACAAAGAAAACAATATATAGGCCAATCTATAGAAAACAGAACAATAGAACAGGATATAGGAAGTAACACGAACAAGACCTCTGTTCGTGGGAAGCCCAACAATTGACTGAGAGAACAACAAAGAATCTGATTGGTTAACTAGCTAGCCGTGTATATAAAAACACCCGGCAACAATAACTCCATTCATTTTAGCCTGAGGGTTCCCCCTGGGATGAAACGCGGGAGCCTCTGTATAGCTTAATTGCCATAAATATATTTTCATAGCTTACTATATATATATATAAATATAAATATATATATAAATATATATATATATATATATATATATATATATATATATATATATATATATGTATGAATGTATGTTTATATATCACTAATTGTTCATTTAATGTCTGTTCTCAATTATATACATATACTATAAGAATAACCGTCCCCGGACGGTACAATTAATTCCCCGAACAAAGCAGTTTTTCAATATCTATTTGCAAAGATAACATTGAAAAAATAATGATGATAACTCTGTGTCTATAATCTTTTACGGCATCATTAAGGAGTCTTAAGAAGTTATTGAAATTCAGGGAACCTTGTTTATTTGCTCAAATTCTAGGAAAATCTGAAATATTTTATTTTTCAAATGTGATACTGATATTTATTAATCGAAGGTATATAATTTTCGCGAAAAACTTTCACACCCTTATTACCGCCTTTAAATAAACAAAATTACACTAAATATAGACCATATTTCGACCCCTTACGCTTTGCAACTGTAGTCCACAATTCATAATTATCGGTTTACTTGTGAATTTCACAATATATATATATATATATATATATATATATATATATATATATATATATATATATATATATATTCATATATATATATATATATATATATATATATATATATATATATATATATATTATGAGTAGAATACAAAATAAATGACATAATCAATATTTTGTCATAATGCCCCAAAACTTCAACATCAACAAATACTATTGTGTACAAATGCGTTTCAGAACTTTTGATAAAATCCTCTTCAGCCACCCTAAATCTTTATCGATCCATTACAGGTTTAGCTAACAAGGGAATTGTTAAATAATCACAAACATATAATAGAAAGAAAATATCCAACAATATACATAACCCTTTTTTAATGTTTTCTCTTTTGTTATTGCAGGCTATAATAATTGAATTCATAGGTTAATGTATATATTAAATAAAATATATTCATTCTTCAAAGTTCCAGTTTGTTAAATTTGTTACCATATATTATATTTTAATAAATTATATATATATATATATATATATATATATATATATATATATAGTAAGTTATGAAAATATATTTATGGCAATTAAGCTACACAGAGGCTCCCGCGTTTCATCAACAGGGGGAATTTTCAGGATAAAATGATGAAAATCGGGAGCGTCTGTGTAGCTTAACTGTCATAAATATATTTTGATAACCTACTACCTAGCTCTACTTACGTATCAAGCACTGTTGAAGTAAATACTGAAAATCGATACATAAAAATTATATCTCCTTATAACATTTAATGTGGATACATGAAATAGTAATATATATATATATATATATATATATATATATATATATATATATATATATATATATATATAAGATTTTATTTTTTAAGAATCATTGTTCAATTTGAAAATATGAAAACATAGAAGCCGTTACAATGCTTCTGTTTTAATATATTTTAATATAAATTAAAAATAGAACAGTTTCTAGGCGTTCATATGTTCAAATTAAACCATAGTTCTTAATGTATGAGAGAAAACCATAAAATAACAATTTTCAAATCAGAAATTACGAATCGCGTTTAATGAACGACTGGTTAAATAAAAGCGGTTTAATAAAAACTGTTTTATCAGAAATAACTTGAACAAAAAACTGTTTTACATATAAAAAAATATTTAATGAACAACTGTTCTAACAAAAAGTGTTTTTATAAAATGAAAAAAATCTTAAATAAAACAGTTTTAACAAACAATCTTTTAATAAACAACTGTTTAAACAGAAATTATTTAAAGAAAAATCTGTTTGACTAAAACAATTATAAAAACAATTGTCTTAACAAAACGAATTACATAAAAGACTTTTTAGTAAAAACAGTTATGATAAAAAAACTGATTTTCATACTCGTAGTTTGGCAACAGCTCCTTCATATAACGGAATAAAACTGCGTTCACTATGACGGTTTCGTTAACTGCAAAAGAAATTCATATAATTAATTGTATTTTTACTTTCAGGGAGATAATTACATACTAATATTAAAAGCAGCAACGGCAATGAATGTTGTTTTCCATATGAACTCAAGATTTGACAAAAGCTCAAATCATCAGTTTCTTTAGATATATCAAAAGGCAAGACTTCTAAATTTCGTGCGTACTATAGAAACAAAACACAGCATTTATTCCCCTTTCTCTCTCTCCTTCCGCCCTATTTTTCTCCCACATACAACATACGTGAGTACTTCACAATCTAGCTTTGAACTGAAATGCTTTCTTCAATAGAACACATATGACGAGAGACACAGACGAACTACTAAACATTGCGACCTCATATACACTCGCTCATCGAACACATATACAGATTTCGTACATATACTCACTCACTGGCGAAATAGAGTCAGGCTAATAAAAACACATATAGCTTTATGCCTGTCCCAATTACCCACACGTAACTCGCACGGCGACAGTCGAAATAAACACGTGTACTCACTTTCTTCTTAATTACACGCTAAACAACTGTTTCACTCAGAAAGTTTCTTGAACTCTTTAAGCTCTCAATCTTTATCAGCCATTCCTCGTTATTGTATTGCCAATTTGTCAATAAAAATCAATTAGTTTCTATTTTAGATTATTCGGACTACTGTTCTTAGTACTGCCCGTAATAAGGATTGAACCATCAACCTCCAGAAGACTTAGAACTGATTATCATTTAGCACTTATATCCCTTGCGAAAAAGTAGTCTGAATAATCCAAATAATATAAATTATCAATTCTCATTTCAAACATTCCAAAATATAAAAATTAATTATGTTCGTATGGATAGACTTTGTCATTCTTTCTTTTGATAATATTCTGTATTCAAGATTGGTGACCCCGAGTTCGCTCTCTTCACCATTTCTTATATTAAGAGATATTGTTTACGTGTAGTTTGTGTGTGTTTCCGGCTAAAACTAAAATATGTAGACCAATCAAACGTCTATATATTGTAAGAATAAAGAATATTTACTTACCAATGATAGTTGGAGGGCAAACTTACAGCGACTTTGTTGACTCAGGAGAGAAAGAAGACAAAAAAAAATACCTGTGTTTTTCAATAGACGTGTGCTATTCTAGAACGCTCCTCTCCAATGGATTAAACGCACTCAAAAGAGGACTGATGAGGGGTTCTGTTTTCTTCGTTACGAAAGGTGGGCAAAACTACTGTAGCCATGCAGGAGATCTAACAAAGTTATGAGATTGTAAACTTATCTACTCGGCAAATAGCCGCAAGGGAGGATATTTTGTTGAAATCCCCCCTTCATGTTCCCAGCTGTCGCCGATGACCGAGAGTTACCTGTAATTGCGAGAAATCGCTTTAATATTAATTGATTACCATCATAGAAAGGTTGTTTCGATTTCGCCCAAATTAAGTATATAGTTTTAGAAATATTTCGCGTGAGAGATACATGTGACAACGCAATTTTTAAATAATATATCTGGAGAAAGAAAAGATGTGTTGCTATTGGTAGTTCGCTGGACTTTGTTATGATTTCGTCCGGTTAATAGTCCAGTCAATCTAGCTGATTTTTAGGCTGAACCTCAAACAAATTGCTAACTAAAGTTTTTAACTTGGATATTGGACATGAATACTTTCAGATAAAAAAGTTTACCAAAATTAGCCTTGCGGAAAGGGGTCAACGGGCGCCATCTTTAAATATATCCGCCAGTTCTAGCCTCCCCTCTCTCAACTCAATTTCCTTAAATTCATCGTCAAAAATACCAAATGTAGCAATGTGAAATTGGATAAAACCAACAGTTTTCATAAAGTTAAATATAATTATAACTTCTCATGCCTTATTTTTGTCTCTTTTGGTGTATTACTGCAGGAGCTTAATATTCTGTTATATTCTAATTTCAAGTTGGCCAAACTGAAATACCGATAATTATGGATGCTGAAAAGTGTGCTATTTGCAACAATGAACTGTCCAGTAATGAAGAAACATTCATCGTCAGCCAGAAGGGCATCGATTCCATTAACAGAGCTTCTGAACAACGTGGAGAGAAGATCATAATTCAGATTGGTCAACGTCGTCACAAGAAATGCAGACAGCGTCGGATCAACCCCAAATACATAGAAATTGACCGTAAAAACATGTCCACCCATGATGAAATGCTATACCGTGCAAGTCGCTCTCTGTGTGTGTTGAACTTTAAGGAACATTGTCTTTTTTATGATTCTGGAGCAAAATCTGATAAAAAGAAAAGAGGTGTTGATGTTTCCCATGTATAAACTATTGAGTTTAAAGACAGAGTGTAAAAAGTTTGTGAGAAAGTTCGAAAAATTTATGGCTGGGCATCCACTGTTAAAGGTAGCTGACCTTGTTTCAGAAGAATCATGTTATTACAAACTTTGACTCCAATAAAAACATTCCTAAGTCATTCTCTTCTGCTGATTTTTCTAAGAAACAAAACCTTGGTAGACCAAAGGATTCAAAGGGAAAGCAGACATTTCTGGAATTTGCTAAATATTTGCAGCAAAATGACGATGAGCAACTCACCATTGTTGATCTTGTTAAAAAAATGGAGGAAATTCTCGAGGCCACTGACTTTGAACCATACAGTCTCTCATACATGAAATCTTGATCGTTAGAACATTTCAAACACAAAATCATTGTGACTGAAATTAATTGGAAACATAATGTTGTTACATTCTTAAGTACAGCAAAATGTATTCTCCATGAATTCTATGCACAGAGCCGCTCAACAGACAATTCAGAATCAAAGGCCATTAGAATCATAGAGACGCAGCCAAGCTTATCAAGAGTGACATTAAATGTATCCAAACAAGTTCAGAATATTATCCGTCTAAGAATGATCTTCAACAGGATGCGATTCTTGAATATGTTCCTAAAACATTGTTGATCTTTCTCAGGAAGATATTTGCAGGCAAAGACAATGATTTGAAACCTGCATCAGTTGGTCAAGCGATAATGCAGGCTGCTAGACCCAGAGTTCTCCTTGCACCTTTGTAGTGTGGTTTAGCAGTGGAAATCCATGACCAATTTGGATCAAAGTTCTTAATTGACACTCTGAATAAGCATGGCTTCTCTTCATCTTACTCGGAAGTCCTGAAATTTGAAAGAAGTGCTGCTCTTGTTCATGGCGCTAAAACTCTCTACCCTGTTGAAACTGAATTTGTGCAGTTCGTAGCTGATAATGTGGACCATAATGTAAGGAGTATTGATGGATTTAACACATTCCATGGTATGGGCATCATAGCATATTTTACGCCCGGGAAAGTTAAAGCAAACCCAATTCCAAGGATTCAGGTCCTTTCAGAAGATATAAGGGTTGAAAAGATCAACATCAAGTACCTAGATTCACATCACACCAACAAACCACCAGTGACATTTAAAGAGCTCCAGTACAAGAAAGTTGTTGATGCCACTGCTAATGTTGACATCCTTTGGGAGGTTTCACTAATTTCACATCCGTCCAGACTCGCATCGTCAGGCCTTATGCAGTCAGTGCACAAAGGGACATATCCTGGGAAACTAGCCACAGTTATTCCAATGATCGACACGGACCCTGGTAATCCAACCTGCGTGTACTCAACGTTATGTTACCTTAGTGGTTTAGCCAGGAAAACAACATTACACCAATTCTAACATTCAATCAACCAGTTTGGTACAAAGCAATGATGATCGTCGAGTCACAGCCTAGTTCCAGAACCGTGAAATCATTTATTTTGCGACTTGGTGGGCTCCATACACAGATGAAGTATCTGGGGTCAATTGGTCATTTGATGACAAGTTCTGAATTGCAAGAACTTTTTGAACTTGTGTATGCTGAAAACACAGTCAAGCACATGCTAAGTTGCAAAGCAATTGCCAGAGCCATTCGTACTCACTAACAAAATAGCATTCAGAGTAGTATCAACTAAGAGTTGATGCTGCTCTGAATTCTATTTTGTCAGCGAAAGCCTATGGTTTGCCAGTTTCACATGTCACTGACGATGATAAACTTAACACTGATGCAGAAGAGGAATTTCCTCAAAATGAGGACCTGAAGGAAGCCCAAGGGCTATCGAAATGGCTCCTTGATGGGACTGAGACATTGAATAATGTTATGCCTTCAGAGTCTATGACCAGTATTGGCCAGATAATCAACCATGTGAAGGATGCGATAGTTGACCAGCGAACAGCAACATTGTGAATTCAATACCTTGATATGGTGAAGATCCTGCAATTGTTTATCAAGGCAGAGCGAACCGGGAACTATTCGCTGCAGCAGGACACATCCTATATGCAAAGTTGGCCTACTTGTACTTTCAGCAAATGGAGGGGCTGCCGAAAAGCCATCCTGAAGTGTACCAGACATTTTCTGAAGGATTCCATGTGATTAGACAGAGTGATCGCTACTGGGCTGGCTTGTCAACGGATCTGGTTATTAGACATGTGCTAATGAGAAGCATGACGACGTCTGGAGTTCTAACTCATGGCAGAGGAATGGACGAAATTCAACGATTGGTTTGGACGCTATCACTGCCAGCGTGCGCTGAAATAAAGTTTGCAATGCAAGAACTAGCAGGCATTCGTTATGGCACTAGTGACCAGCACCAGGAGGCTACTTCAGTAAGAAAAGAGCGAGAGGTGATGCATACATGGAAGCTCTTTGCGTTTCTTGAGACATATGACACTTTCACGGAAGATCCGCCCATTCACAACATTTCAAGTGGAGTAACTGGATCCAAAAAGGTGAATGTTGACAGAGCAAACTCCATACGAGAGGCAATCATAGCTTCAATGGTTGGAAAAATGTCCACGAGTACACTTTTAAAAAAAAGTATCAGGCAATTACACTTGGGTCAAAAGTTTCGCTCAGCAAAGATGAAGCAGTTGAGACTGATCAACAACTCCTACTCCAGAGACTGTGTGTACTATCTACCAATGAACCCTCAACTCAGCAGCAGCACGAATATTTCCAGTATGAGTTTTGTGGTTACCCACCTGCACTTTTTGATTCTTTCGGACTACCGTGAAAGGCAAAAAATGGCTTTGGCAGACGCAATATGGGAACTGACTTCCCCTGTACAATCAGGTCCACAGTCTTCAGATTCACAGTATCTCTTAGATGGTGGAGCACTACTTCAACGCCTCCCATGACAAAAACGTCACACATTTGATGAGGTCTGTGGCTTATACCGCAGATATGTCACAACTAGATATGGAAAAGCATGCATTGTCTTTGATGGGTATGAAAGTGGTCCATCCATTAAAGACGTGACTCACCGACGCCGAGCAGGGGGCTCTGTTGGTGTTAATGTGTCACTGACCGCTTTAATGGTGGTCAAATTAAAAAAGGATGTTTTCCTAGCTTATCAAAAAAACAAACAATTGTTAATCAACTTGATGGGAAAGAGTTTGGAGGAATCAGGTTGTTAAGTAGTCTATGCATCTGGAGACGCCGACGTATTGATTGTGAAGACTGCTCTAGAACTGGCACAGACAGGATAAACCATTTTGATAGCAGATGACACTGACCTATTTGTCCTTCTATGTTATCATGCCAATAGAGATGATGGTTACAACATCTTCATCACGCCACAACCAAAGGATACAAAAAGTGTGAAAGTCTGGAACATCAAAGAAATGAGGAAATCTTTGAGAGATGTGGTTTGTTCTAACATTCTTTTCATCCATGCACTACTGGATTATGATTCTACATCCAGTGTTTATGGAATTGGGAAGGCAGCATCCATTCGAAAGGTAATAAACAATAGAAACTTTCTCAAACTGGCAGAAGTGTTTGGCAAGGATAGCAGTGTAGAAGAGGTTATTGCAGCTGCGGAGAAGTCTTTAGTGTTCCATTACAATGGTAATGATGGGGAAAACATCAATCATCTCTGACTGAGGCGCTTTAAGGAAAAGGTTGCAAAAAGCTCAAAGTATGTTGAGGCCACATCAGTGCCACCAATAAGAGCAGCTAAGAAATTCCACAGGAATTGAAATGTAGAAACCAGCTAAAACCTGACGAATGGGGATGGAAACTTTTAGATGGTAAATTACAACCAATCAAGACTGACTTGCCAGCTGGTCCTGTAAATTTGTTGCCTATAATTAGGTGTAACTTTACTTCATGGTGTACTACAGCAAGATGCAATTGCAGGAAACATGGCATTGACTGTTCAAACCTCCACTGAAGCAACTCACCACAGCTAGATCTTGATGATGATGAAGTTACCTTTTACTAGTTCTTGACAATAAATGCTCTTTGGCCCGTTCATGAACTTGTTCTGTGGTTGGTAAGCAAGAGCATTGCCCTAGCATTCGACCAACTGACCATTCCTTTGTTGTAAATTGTACTTATTTTGTACCTATTTTTGATGAAATGTCAGGAATTAATGTAGCAATTGTTGCCTTGAAAAGGGCTACTTAGTCTGTTTTTGTACTTTTTATATTAATATTTGTATAAGAAACAAAAAAAACATGAAAACAATGACAGGGCTAGTCATTTTATGGTGTTAGTTTATTATTAAGCATATAGCTACCTATCATTACAATTTAAAACACCGAGAAAATGTCAAGCTGACCATGGATGTGTTTTCATGCAAAAGATATTTTTTATTTTTTATTTAATAAAGTTTTTTTTGTCAGGAAAAACGTTTATTTTTGTCAGTAATTGTCAGAAATAATGGATATACTTGTCAGGAAATGTCAGGAATTTTATGTCTCGAAATTTTAATATTGTTAAGTTGGATTTTAAAGATGGCGGCCGTTGACCCCTTTCCACAAGGTTAATTTTGGTAAACTTTTTTATGTGAAAGAGAGGTTAATCTCCAAGTTAAAAACCTTTGTTAGTAATTTGTTTGAGGTTCAGCCACATTTTGACTCGACTATAACGATATAATTCTGTGAAGATGTCTGTGTGAAGAAAAACTCTTGTTTTGCTACATCTGCCGGTGGCTTTCTGCACTCGCGTGGACCGGCTATAATTGCAGATGGGGTTTGTTGGAAGCGACTTACTTCGTTGAAGGTCAGAAAGAGAAGCGGCTGGTTTATTGAAACGTATGGGCGTCGTCGGCCGAACTGCTTTTGCTATTCAGCCTGTGATTGGTTCATTCATAACGCACCACATATATCGGTAAAATGGGGCTGTTACAATGGAGGTGGATCTAACCTCTTAGTAGGTTTTATAATGTTTTGTCGAAAGAGTTGTATTTCTAAAGCTTATATGAGCGAAGAGCTGTGTAAATTTAAACATGTACTAATACCATAAGAAATAAAAATGATAATATTTCAGAAGTTATTTTGATGACAAGGGTGAATGAGAGTTGAAGAACTATTTGTAGCGGCGTGGACGCTAGCTTGTCAAGATGTTGTGTCTTAGAGTATGTGCAAAGATCTACGAGTACATTTAAATGACAAAAACGGATAAAAACATGCATCAAAATTAAAATGAAAGAAGAATAGAAGAAGAAAGAATTATTTAAAGAACACAATATTTATTTATATATACAAAATTACAAGACATAATTGTTCATTTGAAATGTTAAGTTCAAGTAGAAGTTCATGCCTGTAATCTATGACTGTGCATATGCGTGCGACAGTGTAGAGATTTGTGTGATGCTTTGCGTTTGAATGCGTAATTTTATGAATATGTGTGTGCGTGTTTTTTGTCAGAGTGCGTAAGTGTACAAATGTGTGTGTGTGTTCGCGTTTTGTCAGAGTGCGTAAGTGTGCGACAGTGTGTGTTTTGTCAGAGTGCGTAAATGTGAGACTGTGTGTGTGTATTGTTATAGTGTGTAAGTGTACGTGAGTTGAAAATGAATAATCGTCGTAGTAGTCGTCTTCGCCCCCTTATGGTTCGGGAGGTGGAAACGTTGTCTTTCTGTTAAGTGTGTGCTGATTTTTTCCAACTGATTCATCTCGACAAAAATCTCGCCGTCTGTCAGTCAACATTGGGATACATGTCAATCACATATATTATACGGATAGTACACAAAAATAAAGGGTAAAAAAAGCGTGTGTTCACAAAATAGTATTATATATATATATATATATATATATATATATATATATATATATATATATATACATACATATATATAATACTAGATATATATATACATATATATATAATACTAGATATATATATATATACATATATATATATATACATACGTATATATATATATAATACTATATATATATATATATATATATATATATATATATATATATATATATATATATATATATATCAAAACAGATGGCTCACAAGGGTTGAAAACTAAAGAATGCTTGTTTTGAGGATGAGTGTCTTTGCAAAACAAAATGAATTAAGGGGGCGCCTGAAAGGCAATAAACGCTTTAGGAAATACAAAAGACGTCAGTATCAGTTTTGAGTAGCGCCACTAAGAATGGGTAAACACGTGTACGAATAGTCAAGGGTTTTAGAACTTTATACAAAAGAACTCCAACAGAAAAAAAGACAATAGAAGGAAGGAGACAATTAGCTGAGTCAATGAAAGACGTTTCAGTCGACAATTAAGTGCTATAAAATATTCACAGAACAAAACAGCCGGGAATAAAATCTTCCTTACTCAACTGAAGATCAATTAAATTTTCGCCTTTATACACGCTCGAGAGTCTCTGAAGTGGATCAAAAATAATAACTTGATAATTTTACATAGACACTTCTGATTGGCTAAAATTATTACATCGGCATTATTAATCCAACCAGAAGTCTGCGCTAAGCCATATGCGTATAAATGATTTTAGGTACTTTTATTTTGCACCTCAAATGTGAAAATCCACCACGACAGATAAAATTAGAAAATATTATAAGTGTCTTGATTCTAAATGTATGTTCTCTGGTAGTGCTCAATACATGTGAAATATGTTCAAATAAATAAATATTAAATAAATTTATTTAAATAAATAGTAAACAATTCATCCCAAATCAACACATACCTGGAAGGATGAGAATTGTTTTTATTTTTCTGCTGAGTTTTCTAATGTTAACAATTACATAATTATGTATTCAACACTGGTGTTAATTCAATATCATACCAGCAGGGTTATTCGATATTTGTTCGGAATAATCACATCACATGCCACAATATAGTAAGGACTAAGGAGACACTTTTAGGGGTACATTTATTTTCATATTCGATTTCAGTCGTCTTTGTCCCCTAAAATAAATCAACCATAGCCAATTCCATTCCATTTTATATCTACTGTCTATCTCCTCTATAATGGGCACTTGTCTGTATGTCTGTCTGTCTGTCTGTCTGTCTGTCTGTCTGTCTGTATGTCCAGCTACTCCTCAAAAACTACTCAGCAAACTTTCACAAATTTGATATATTTAGGACCGGACAACACCTGGGATCATAATATCTCAAAATTACAACAAAAAAAAAATTTACTGAGGGTCAACGGTGCCAGTTTTCGGCAGCGGGTCTGTTTTTTTCACGCTTTTTCAATGTTATTTACTACTAATTTGGAAATCAGCCAATGTAATTATGTAATAATAATTTTTTTTTCAACCAACTTATTCTTGTGCACGTGACGTCACAGTAATAGGTATATGACGTCATCGTTATAGGTTTTCCATTTATTTTTTTTCTCTTCGAAATTTATTTTACTTCAATAACGTCTCAATAAGTAAAATTAAAGGAACAAATAATTATGCGCCGCCATTGTCTTCACTAATATTTGTATACATATTACATAACGTCTCAAGAAGTAAAGTAAGAAGAGAAATTATTATGCTCCCCCATTGTTTTCACTTATATTTGTATACATATTAAATAACGTCTCAATAAGAATAGTAAGAAGAGAAATAATTATGCTCCGCCATTGTTTTCACTAATATTTGTATACATATTAAATAACGTCTCAATAAGTAAAGTAAAAAGAGAAATAATTATGCTCCGCCATTGTTTTCACTAATACTTGTATACATGTTAAATAACGTCTCAATAAGTAAAGTAAGAAAAGAGATAATTATGCTCCGCCATTGTTTTCACAAATATTTGTATACATGTTAAATAACGTCTCAGTAAGTAAAGTAAGAAGAGAAATAATTATGCTCCACTATTGTTTTCACTAATATTTGTATACATGTTAAATAACGTCTCAATAAGTAAAGTAAGAAAAAAGATAATTATGCTCCACCACTGTTTTCACTAATATTTGTATAAATGTTAAATAACGTCTCAATAAGTAAAGTAAGAAAAGAGATAATTATGCTCTGCCATTGTTTTCACTAATATTTGTATACATGTTAAATAACGTCTCAATAAGTTAAGTAAGAAGAGAAATGATTATGCTCCACCATTGTTTTCACTAATATCTGTATACATATTAAATAACGTCTCAATAAGTAAAGTAAGAAGAGAAATAATTATGCTCCACCATTGTTTTCACTAATATCTGTATACATATTAAATAACGTCTCAATAAGAGTAGTAAGAAGAGAAATAATTATGCTCCGCCATTGTTTTCACTAATATTTGTATACATGTTTAATAACGTCTCAATAATTAAAGTAAGATGAATAATTATGCTCCGCCATTGTTTTCACTAATATGTGTATACATGTTAAATAATGTCTCAATAAGATAAGTAAGACCAGAAATAATTATGCTCCACCACTGTTTTCACTAATATTTGTATACATATTAAATAACGTTTCGATAAGTAAAGTAAGAAAAGAAATAATTATGCTCCGCCATTGTTTTCACTTATATTTGTATACATGTAAAATAACGTCTCAATAAGTAAAGTAAGAAAAGAGATAATTATGCTCCGCCATTGTTTTCACTAATATTTGTATACATGTTAAATAACGTCTCAATAAGTAAAGTAAGAAAAGAGATAATTATGCTCCGCCATTGTTTTCACTAATACTTGTATACATGTTAAATAACGTCTCAGTAAGTAAAGTAAGAGGAGTAATAATTATGCTCCACCATTGTTTTCACTAATATTTGTATACATGTTAAATAACCTCTCCATAAGTAAAGTAAGAAAAGAGATAATTATGCTCCACCACTGTTTTCACTTATATTTGTATACATGTTAAATAACGTCTCAATAAGTAAAGTAAGAAAAGAAATAATTATGCTCCGCCACTGTTTTCACTAATACTTGTATACATGTTAAATAACGTCTCAATAAGTAAAGTAAGAAAAGAGATAATTATGCTCCGCCATTGTTTTCACTAATATTTGTATACATGTTAAATAACGTCTCAGTAAGTAAAGTAAGAAGAGTAATAATTATGCTCCACCATTGTTTTCACTAATATCTGTATACATGTTAAATAATGTCTCAATAAGATAAGTAAGACCAGAAATAATTATGCTCCACCACTGTTTTCACTAATATTTGTATACATATTAAATAACGTCTCCATAAGTAAAGTAAGAAAAGAAATAATTATGCTCCGCCATTGTTTTCACTTATATTTGTATACATGTAAAATAACGTCTCAATAAGTAAAGTAAGAAAAGAAATAATTATGCTCCGCCATTGTTTTCACTAATACTTGTATACATGTTAAATAACGTCTCAATAAGTAAAGTAAGAAAAGAGATAATTATGCTCCGCCATTGTTTTCACTAATATTTGTATACATGTTAAATAACGTCTCAGTAAGTAAAGTAAGAAGAGTAATAATTATGCTCCACCATTGTTTTCACTAATATCTGTATACATATTAAATAACATCTCAATAAGAATAGTAAGAAGAGAAATAATTTTGCTCCGCCATTGTTTTCACTAATATTTGTATACATATTGAATAACGACTCAATAAGTAAAGTAAGAAGAGAAATAATTAGTAGAGGTGTGAAGTTAGTGTAGTATCATTAAAATTAAAGTAATAAATAATTATGCTCCACCATTGTTTTCACTAATATTTGTATACATATTAAATAACGTCTAAATAAGTAAAGTAAGAAGAGAAAAATTATGCTCCGCCATTGTTTTCACTTATATTTGTATACATATTTAATAACGTCTCAATAAGAATAGTAAGAGAAATAATTATGCTCCGCCATTGTTTTCACTAATATCTGTATACATATTAAATAACGTCTCAATAAGTAAAGTAAGAAGAGAAATAATTATGCTCCGCCATTGTTTTCACTAATATCTGTATACATATTAAATAAAGTCTCAATAAGTAAAGTAAGAAGAGAAATAATTAGGCTCCACCACTGTTTTCACTAATATTTGTATACATATTAAATAACGTCTCAATAAGAAAAGTAAGAAGAAAAATAAATATGCTCCGCCATTGTTTTCACTTATATTTGTATACATGTTAAATAACGTCTCAATAAGTAAAGTAAGAAGAGAAATAATTATGCTCCGCCATTGTTTTCACTAATATTTTTATACATGTTAAATAACGTCGACAAAGTAAAGCAAAAAGAGAAATAATTATGTTCCACCATTGTTTTCACTAATATTTGTATACATATCAAATAAGGCCTCAATCAGTGAAGAAAGAAGAGAAATAATTATGCTCCGCCATTGTTTTGACTAATATTTGTATACATGTCAAATAATGTCTCAATAAGTAAAGTAAGAGAAATAATTATGCTCCCCCACTGTTTTCACTTATATTTGTATGAAGATTTTAGGGGTCAAGCCGAGCTTTTTAGGAGTCAGGCCAAATTTTTTTCTTTTTTGTTTTGTTTTGAACTCAAAATATTTCTCAGGGTTGGGGGAGAGTGAAAAATTAGTTGGGATTGGGGCCTTAAGAGATGTAGTGGTCGGGGAAAATTTTAGGGGTCAGGCCAAATTTTTTTGTTTTTTTTGTTTTTTTTTTGTTTTAAAACTCAAAATATTTCTCAGGGTTGGGGGAGAGTTAAAAATTAGTTGGGATGGGGGCTGGAGAGAGAATGAGGGGTCGGGGAAAATTTTAGGTGTCAAGCCGAACTTTTTAGGAGTCAGGCCAAATTTTTTTTTTTTTTTTTTTTTTGAACTCAAAATATTTCTCATGGTTGGGGGAGAGTGAAAAATTAGGGGGCTGGAAATATTGAGGGGTCGGGGAAAATTTTAGGGGTCAGGCCGAACGTTTTAGGGGTCAGGCCAAATTTTTTTTTTTTTTTGAACTCAAAATATTTCTCATGGTTGGGGGAGAGTGAAAAATTAGGGGGCTTGAAAGATTGAGGGGTCGGGGAAAATTTTAGGGGTCAGGCCGAACCTTTTAGGGGTCAGGCCAAATTTTTTTCTTCGTTTTGGTTTTGAACTCAATATATTTCTCATGGTTGGGGGAGAGTGAAAAATTAGGGGGCTGGAGAGATTTAGGGGTCGGGGAAAATTTTAGGGGTCAGGACGAACTTTTTAGGGGTCAGGCCAAATTTTTTTCTTTGTTTTGGTTTTGAACTCAAAATATTTCTCATGGTTGGGGGAGAGTGAAAAATTAGGGGGCTGGAGAGATTTAGGGGTCGGGGAAAATTTAAGGGGTCAGGACGAACTTTTTAGGGGTCAGGCCAAACTTTTTTTTTTTTTTGTTTTGAACTGAAAATATTTCTCATGGTTGGGGGAGAGTGAAAAATTAGGGGGCTGGAGAGATTTAGGGGTCGGGGAAAATTTTAGGGGTCAGGACGAACTTTTTAGGGGTCAGGCCAAATTTTTTTCTTTTTTTTGGTTTTGAACTGAAAATATTTCTCATGGTTGGGGGAGAGTGAAAAATTAGGGGGCTGGAGAGATTTAGGGGTCGGGGAAAATTTTAGGGGTCAGGACGAACTTTTTAGGGGTCAGGCCAATTTTTTTTGTTTTTTTTGTTTTGAACTCAAAATATTTCTCATGGTTGGGGGAGAGTGAAAAATTAGGGGGCTGGAGAGATTTAGGGGTCGGGGAAAATTTTAGGGGTCAGGCCAAATTTTTTAGGGGTTCGCCCAAATTTAGGGGCCGCGATATGTACGTATTTAGCTTCCACACCGGGGCGGCGATAGGTACTTATTTAGCATTCAGCGGTGGTGATAGGTACTTATATAGCATGTGCACATGGGCGGTAATAAGTATGTATATAGTATGCGCGCCGGGGCAGTGATAGGTATGTATTTAGCATGCGCACTGAGGCAGCGATCGGTTCATATATAGCAAGCGCACCGGGGTGGGGATAGGTACATATTTAAAATTCACACCGGGGCGGCGAAAGGTACATATTTAAAATTCACACCGGGGCGGCGATAGGTACGTATTTAGCATTCACACCGGGGCGGCGATAGGTATGTATTTAGCATTCACACCGGGGCAGCGATAGGTATGTATTTAGCATTCGCACCTGGGGTGGCGATATGTACGTATTTAGCTTCCGCACCGGGGCGGCGATAGGTACGTATTTAGAATTCACACCGGGGCGGCGATAGGTACGTATTTAGAATTCACACCGGGGCGGCGATAGCTATGTATTTAGCATTCGCACCGGGGCGGCGATATGTACGTATTTAGCTTCCACACCAGGGCGGCGATAGGTACGTATTCAGAATACAGGGGTGCGATAGCTACGTATATAGCATGTACACATGGGCAGCAATAAGTACGTACATAGCATGCGCTCTGCGGCGGTGATCAGTACATATATAGCACGCGCACCGGGGCGGCGAAAGGTATGTATTTCGCATTCGCACTGTGGTGGTGATAGGTACGTATTTAGCATTCGCACCGGGGCGGCTATAGGTACGTATTTAGCATTCGCACCAGGGCGGCTATAGGTACGTATTTAGCATTCGCACTGGGCCGGCGATAGGTACGTATTTAGCATTCACACCAAAGCGGCAATATGTACATATTAATTATTCGCACTAGGGCAGCGATAGGTACTTATGTAGCATGCACACCGGGGCGCAATTGGTATGTCTTTAGTATTCGCACTAGGGCAGCGATAGGTACTTATGTAGCATGCACACCGGGGCGCAATAGGTATGTATTTAGCATTCACACCGGGGCAACGATAGGTACTATTTAGCATTCGCAACGGGGCGGCGATAGTACTTAAATAGTATCTGCACCGGGGCGGCGATAGGTACGTATATAGTATGTGCACTGGGGCGGCAATAGGTACGTATATAGTATGCGCACCGGGGTGATGATAGATACGTATATAGTATGAACACCGGGGTGGAGATAAGTACCTATATAGAAGGTGCAGATAGAGGTGTTACTTTTTATAGAAATATGTCATACTATTACCCTGGGCAATAGGAGAAATGGTGGGGAAGAAACAGCTTTTGCAAAAGGCAAAATTAGAAAGTAGCGGCGAAATGGGGCGACCAGGGAAGAGAAAGGTAGCAGATAAAGAGACGGCTATAGAGAGAGGGGGCGGACATAGAAGTTTTAATATAAAGATGTTACACACACGATCTTTCTTCAAATATATGTTTTTATGACCCCGAGCAACGCAGGGTAGCCCCGCTAGTCTCTTATATAAAGGCCAGTTGTCTGTATGTTTGTCTGTTTGTTTGTTTGTTTGTATGTCCAGATACTCCTCCGAGAGTACCCAACAAACAGTCACACGGTTGACATCATTATAACCGGCCAGCCCCGGGACGTATAATATCTCAGAAACGGAAAAAAAAATGGACTCTTCGAGGGTCGACTGAGCACTTTTCTCCAATGGGGGGGTGCCTTTTTCCTCGATTTTCAACGTTGTTTAGTACTAATTTGAGAAAAAAAAAAAGAATTTGAGAAATAATGCACCGTCATGATTTTAACAGGAAATGACGTCAGAGGAAATCCCTAACGGCTCTTTTTTGAACATGAGTTTATAGTGAAGCAAGTGTTGCTTAATCACAAACGGCACTTTTTTTGAACACGAGTCCATAGTCAAGCATGGGTTGCTTACTTACTAACGGCACTTTTTTGAACATGAGTCCATAGTGATGCAAGGGTTGCTTAACTCCTAACGGCACTTTTTGATACATGCGTTTATAGTGACGCAAGTGTTGTTTAATCAATAACGGCACTTTTTTTAACATGAGTTCATAGTGAAGCAAGGGTTGCTTAATCCTAACCACATTTTTTAACATCCTCCTAGGTATTACCTCCTCCTTTTTGAGAGGTGTGAAGTTAGTGTAGTATCAGTAAAATTAAAGTAATAAATAATTATGCTCCCCCACTGTTTTCACTAATATTTGTATGCTCCCCCATTGTTTTCACTAATATTTGTATACATATTGTATACATATTGAAAAATTGGGGTGGGTGTGGGGGTGTCGGCATTCGCCGGTGTGAGCGCCTCAGGAGAAATTTGGGGGAGGGGGGGGGGGTATAGGCATTCGGCTATGGGGCGCATCAGGCGAAATTTGGGGGAGGGTCAGCATTTGCCGGTGGGGCGCCTCAGGCAAAATTCGGGGAGGAGTGTCGGCATTCGCCAGTATGAGCGCCTCAGGCCGAATTTGGGGGAGTGTCGGCATTCGCCGGTGTGAGCGCCTCAGGCCGAATTTGGTGGAGAGTCGGCATTCGGCGGTGTGAGCGACTCAGGCTGAATTTGGGGGAGTGTCGGCATTCGCCGGTGGTGCGCCTCAGGCCAAATTTGGAGATGGGGGATTGTCGGCATAATGCAAAGTCACGATTTTAGCAGGAAATGACGTCAGAGGAAATCCCTCACGGTACTTTTTTGAACATGAGTTTATAGTGAAGCACGGGTTGCTTAATCGCAACGAAACATAAGTTTTTATTGAAGCAACTGTTGCTTAATCTCTAACGGCATTTTTTTGAACATGAGTCAATAGTGAAGCAAGAGTTGCTTAATTCCTAACGGCACTTTTTTGAACATGAATCCACAGTGAAGCCAGGGTTGCTTAATCAATAACGGCACTTTTTTGAACACGAGTTTGTAGTGAAGCCAGGGTTGCTTAATCCTAACTGCATTTCTTCTGTTGACATGATACCATCCTCCCAGGTATAACCTCCTTCTTTTTGAGAGGTGTGAAGTTAGTGTAGTATCAGTAAAATTAAAGTAATACATAATTATGCTCCACCATTGTTTTCACTAATATTTGTATACATATTAAATAACGTCTCAATAAGTAAAGTAAGAAGAAATATAATTATGCTCCCCCATTGTTTTCACTAATATTTGAATACATGTTAAATAACGTCTTAATAAGTAAAGTAAAAAGAGAAATAATTATGCTCTGCCACTGTTTTCACTAAAATTTGTATACATATTAAATAACGTCTCAATAAGTAAAGTAAGAAGAAATATAATTATGCTCCGCCATTGTTTTCACTAATATTTGAATACATGTTAAATAACGTCTTAATAAGTAAAGTAAACAGAGAAATAATTATGCTCTGCCACTGTTTTCACTAATATTTGTATACATATTAAATAACGTCTCAATAAGTAAAGTAAAAAGAGAAATAATTATGCTCCGCCATTGTTTTCACTAATATTTGTTAAATAACATTTTTTTGTTTTGAACTCAAAATATTTCTTAGGGTTGGGGGAGAGTTAAAAATTAGTTGGGATGGGGGGCTGGAGAGAATGAGGGGCCAGGGTAAATTTTAGGGGTCAGGCCAAACTTTTTAGGGGTCTGGCCAAATTTTTTTCTTTTTTTTTTGTTTTGAAGTCAAAATATTTTTCATGGTTGGGGTTGAGTAAAAATTAAGGGGATGTAGAGATTGAGGAGTCGGGGAAAATTTTAGGGGTCAGGCAGAACTTTTTAGGGGTCAAGCCAAATTTTTTTGTATTTTTTTTGTTTTGAAGTAAAAATATTTCTCAGGGTTGGGGAAGAGTTAAAAATTAGGGGGCTGGAGAGATTGAGGGGTCTGGGAAAATTTTAGGGGTCAAAACGAACTTTTAAGGGGTCAGGCCAAATTTTTTTCTTTTTTTTGGTTTTGAACTCAAAATATTTCTCATGGTTGGGGGAGAGTGAAAAATTAGGGGGCTGGAGAGATTTAGGGATCGGGGAAAATTTTAGGGGTCAGGCGGAACTTTTTAGGGGTCAGGCCAAATTTTTTTTGTTTTTTTGTTTTGAAGTCAAAATATTTCTCATGGTTGGAAGAGAGTGAAAAACAAGTTGGGAGGAGGGGCCGGGGAGATTGAGGGGTCGGGGAAAATTCTAGGGGTCAGGACGAACTTTTTAGGGGTCAGGCCAAATTTTTTTGTTTTTTTTTGTTTTGAACTGAAAATATTTCTCATGGTTGGGGGAGAGTGAAAAATTAGGGGGCTGGAGAGATTGAGGGGTCGCAGAAAATTTTAGGGGTCAGGACGAACTTTTTAGGGGTCAGGCCTAATTTTTTTCTTTTTTTTGGTTTTGAACTGAAAATATTTCTCATGGTTGGGGGAGAGTGAAAAATCAGGGGGCTGGAGAGATTTAGGGGTCGGGGAAAATTTTAGTGGTCAGGACGAACTTTTTAGGGGTCAGGCCAAATTATTTTGTTTTTTTTGGTTTTGAACTCAAAATATTTCTCATGGTTGGGGGAGAGTGAAAAATTAGGGGGCTAGAGAGATTTAGGGGTCGAGGAAAATTTTAGGGGTCAGGCGGAACTTTTTAGGGGTCAGGCCAAATTTTTTGTTTTTTTTTTTGTTTTGAACTCAAAATATTTCTCATGATTGGGGGAGAGTGAAAAATTAGCGGGCTGGAGAGATTTAGAGTCGGGAAAATTTTAGGGGTCAGGCGGAACTTTTTAGGGGGCAGGCCAAATTTGTTTCTTTTTTTTGGTTTTGAAGTCAAAATATTTCTCATGGTTGGGGGAGAGTGAAAAATTAGGGGGCTGGAGAGATTTAGGGATCGGGGAAAATTTTAGGGGTCAGACAGAACTTTTTAGGGGTCAGGCCAAATTTTTTTGTTTTTTTTTGTTTTGAAGTCAAAATATTTCTCATGGTTGGGGGAGAGTGAAAAATTAAGGGGCTGGAGAGATTTATGGGTCGGCGAAAATTTTAGGGATCAGGACGAACTTTTAAGGGGTCAGGCCAAATTTTTTTGTTTTTTTTTGTTTTGAAGTAAAAATATTTCTCATGGTTGGGGGAGAGTGAAAAATTAGGGGGCTGGAGAGATTTAGGGGTCGGGGAACATTTTAGGGGTCAGGCGGAACTTTTTAGGGGTCAGGCCAAATTTTTTTCTTTTTTTTGGTTTTGAACTCAAAATATTTCTCATGGTTGGGGGAGAGTGAAAAATTAGGGGGCTGGAGATATTTAGGGATCGGGGAAAATTTTAGGGGTCAGGCGGAACTTTTTAGGGGTCAGGCCAAATTTATTTGTTTTTTTTTGTTTTGAAGTCAAAATATTTCTCATGGTTGGGGGAGAGTGAAAAATTAGGGGCTGGAGAGATTTAGGGGTCGGGGAAAATTTTAGGGATCAGGACGAACATTTTAGGGGTCAGGCCAAATTTTTTTGTTTTTTTTTGTTTTGAAGTCAAAATATTTCTCATGGTTGGGGGAGAGTGAAAAATTAGGGGCTGGAGAGATTTAGGGGTCGGGGAAAATTTTAGGGGTCAGGCCAAATTTTTTAGGTGTCGGCCCAAATTTAAGGGCGGCGATATGTACGTATTTAGCTTCCACACTGGGGCGGCGATAGGTACTTATTTAGCATTCAGCGGTGGTGATAGGTACTTATATAGCATGTGCACATGGGCGGTAATAAGTACGTATATAGTATGCGCACCGGGGCAGTGATAGGTATGTATTTAGCATGCGCACTGAGGCAGCGATCGGTTCATATATAGCACGCGCACCGGGGCGGCGATAGGTACGTATATAGCACGCGCACAGGGGCGGCGAAAGGTACATATTTAAAATTCACACCGGAGCGGCGAAAGGTACATATTTAAAATTCACACTGGGGCGGCGATATGTACGTATTTAGCATTCACACCGGGGCGGCGATAGGTATGTATTTAGCATTCACACCGGGGCAGCGATAGGTATGTATTTAGCATTCGCACCGGGGTGGCGATATGTACGTATTTAGCTTCCGCACCGGGGCGGCGATAGGTACGTATTTAGAATTCACACCGGGGCGGCGATAGGTACGTATTTAGAATTCACACCGGGGCGGCGATAGGTATGTATTTAGCATTCGCACCGGGGCGGCGATATGTACGTATTTAGCTTCCACACCAGGGCGGCGATAGGTACGTATTCAGAATACAGGGGTGGCGATAGCTACGTATATAGCATGTACACATGGGCAGCAATAAGTACGTACATAGCATGCGCTCTGCGGCGGCGATCAGTACATATATAGCACGCGCACCGGGGCGGCGAAAGGTATGTATTTCGCATTCGCACCGTGGTGGTGATAGGTACGTATTTAGAATTCGCACCGGGGCGGCTATAGGTACGTATTTAGCATTCGCACCAGGGCGACTATAGGTACGTATTTAGCATTCGCACTGGGCCGGCGATAGGTACGTATTTAGCATTCACACCAAAGCGGCAATATGTACATATTAATTATTCGCACTAGGGCAGCGATAGGTACTTATGTAGCATGCACACCGGGGCGCAATTGGTATGTCTTTAGTATTCGCACTAGGGCAGCGATAGGTACTTATGTAGCATGCACACCGGGGCGCAATAGGTATGTATTTAGCATTAACACCGGGGCAACGATAGGTACTATTTAGCATTCGCAACGGGGCGGCGATAGGTACTTAAATAGTATCTGCACCGGGGCGGCGATAGGTATATATATAGTATGTGCACTGGGGCGGCGATAGGTACGTATATAGTATGCGCACAGAGGTGATGATAGATACGTATATAGTATGAACACCGGGGTGGAGATAAGTACCTATATAGAAGGCGCAGATAGAGGTGTTACTTTTTATAGAAATATGTCATACTATTACCCTGGGCAATAGGAGAAATGGTGGGGAAGAAACAGCTTTTGCAAAAGGCAAAATTAGAAAGTAGCGGCGAAATGGGGCGACCAGGGAAGAGAAAGGTAGCAGATAAAGAGACGGCTATAGAGAGAGGGGGCGGACATAGAAGTTTGAATATAAAGATGTTACACACACGATCTTTCTTCAAATATATGTTTTTATGACCCCGAGCAACGCCGGGTAGCCCCGCTAGTATTAAAATAAATTATAAAAAAATTATTAAGTAAATTCAGAATCATTCAATACGGTTCTTACCAAGAAAACTATTTTTCAAAATTAAAGTATATTATGCCTATATTACCGACCGCTACACCAAAACTCATAAGGATCGGTTATTTTGTTTGAAAGTTTTTTATATATATATATATATATATATATATATATATATATATATATATATATAACTCTTACAATACACACTTTTAGCAACTGTGCGTGTGTATTATATATACATCTTGGCCTTTTGGCTAAGATCAAATTGTAGTATCTGTATCGGTGGATAATGCACCCCATAGACTGGTATTATCTTGGCCTTCGGGGCTTGATTTACGCCGGTCTATAGGTCTGTCCTGTGCAGTTCTAGGATGTCCACCCTCCCAGACTTCGCCTCCCCTCTTTGGGGAGGAGTAAGTTTATTGCTTACTGCCTGAGGCACCCCTACCGGGGAATGCCGACGGGGCTGCCCAGGCAATTTTTAAACCCCACTTTCCCGACCCGACCTTGGGTCACATCTTACTTGTGGGAGTAGGATAAAACTGGCCTTGTGCCTAACTCCTGGAGAGGAGTAAATCAATACATATATGTTCGTTTGTTTATTTCGAAAATCTGTAAACTATACAAATTTTATCCATTACTTCATTATATATATATATATATATATATATATATATATATATATATATATATATATATATATATATATATATATATATATATATATATATAAGGCGAACAGTCTGTGCATTTGGCAAATGCATCAGTTGTCAAAGGTTATTCTCCTAGAGAAACTAATGGCACATTTGTGTTCAATGATTAAATGTTTATTTTATTATTATTTAAAGAAAACGCTATTATTGTGCCGTAGAGTGAGAACATAGAAACGAGAGAAAGTAGAGTAACACATTGTGGCAAACCGTTAAACTCAATTTCATTCAGCAAATCTTCTCCTTTTTTCATTGTTTCTTCGATCCACGTTTTGTGTACATACCACTTTTCTTAGTACTACCTGATTTGTTTTCCGTTCCTTTAAAACGACCAATCGAGTAGTCGCAAATATCCCCTCAACAAAGGCTTAAATTAAAAAGAAATATCTTACCTCCAAAATTATCTTTTAAGGCAGCGGAAGGAACAAAGACGTTTGAGTCACTTTCTTGAACCCATTTCGAGTGATTTGCTTCTGCGTTCGGAAAGGTGATATTGTCAAACGCATTAACTTTTGCTAATTCAATGACTGGAAGAAAAAAAAGATAACATTCATTATCAAAGTCAATATCATATTAGGGTTGACGTATATTTTACATGCTGGCATATGTTGGACGGCTTTTAGAAATTGACTTCCAAACTTAGCTATTTATCTCTCTGTCTTACAAATCAATCGTTATCTCTTCCTCACATGTTTTCATTGGCATTCCCCTGCCAACTGATCCTGTTTCCGTAAGTCTTCTTAATCTACTCTCATCAATTGTTCAATATGACCAAACCAACCAAGTCTCCTGTTTTGTACAGTATCCCAATACTGTTCAGCATCACGGGTAGCATTTATTTTACAAAAAATTATAACAAAAAATATATATATATAAAATATATATATATGCATATATATATATATGCATATGTATATATATATATATATATATATATATATATATATATATATATATATATATATATAATATTACGAAAGAGGTAAAATGCCTTCAAAGAACCATGTGTTAGATGCAGATATTTTTATTAAAATCAAAATAAAAACTCAAAACATTTTTTTTCTTTTTCATCTTGACTTTTATTTATCTAATATTTCGCTTGATATAACAAGCTTCGACAGAGCTTTAGACAAATAAAAACTATTAACCTTCTTTTCGTAATAATCCTTCCTTGTCTTCTAGAAGTTACGTCCGATCTTGTGTGAACCAACGGTGCAAATGTCTCTTTTAAATTGAACTTAAATCGCGCATAGTAGCTTGTAGGTATACATTTGGGAAAGTTCAGTTTTTAAGCATCTTTAGAATTTTAAACATAAAGAAAGAGGCAAAATGCCTTCAAAGAACCATGTGTTAGATGCAGATATTTTTTATTAAAATCAAAATAGAAAATCAAAAAAAAAATTTTCTTTTTCATCTTGACTTTTTTACCTCGCTTAACCTTCGGTAAGGTCGTGCGCGAGCGCTGGTTGTTTAAAATTGAGGTGTTTCAGTTATTTTTTTTATTTATTTATTAAATAACTTCAAGTAATTACTATTAATATGGATACAACTATTGCATATAGATAACAAACATAAGCAAATGCAATTCCGAATTAATAATACCAAATGTTAATTAATTATGAACGGTTAAAAATAATTATGCTAATTAGGTAGCCAAAAGGTACTCTCTTAATCTTTTATCGGCACTATATATACAGAATATCAAGTCTATATGTTGTATTATTAGTCATGTTTTATTATCGAAAATTCTTACGTTCGAATTGTTTTTTCGGTGATCGACCAGCTACTCGGTCTCTTGTGCCGGGTTTAAAGTTGACACTACTTGACCGGGGACTCTTTCTGTCCCCTAGGCAATCCCCTTTTGGGCACATTTTTTTCTTCCACCACTCTTGGGTGATCACCCCTCTTGGGTGATTATACAGCCCCTTTGGGGCATTAATCGTTTTATTTCTCTTTCAGGTATTTAACCTCCGAGCTCGACTTAAGCAGCTGGCAGGTTTCGGGGAGACTCACGTACCCATAAAACGGTGAAAGTCTCCTCGGATCCGAATCGGCGGGTTTGAGCCGGGGGTTAAATGAGTGAAGAGGGAAGGAGCGGTCCGAGCTCTGTTGGAGACTTAGTGTCTAGCTCGGGCTCTCATTCCGAGATGAGGCTTCGGTCTCATATTGGGCCGGGAGCAGGCCAAAAACTTACCAACGGGCATGGTGCCCTAAGCGCCATAGCCAGTACGTCCGCCAGTGCCGGCCCCAGCACTGGAGGTAGGTCAGGGTCTACCGCTTTAGGCGGCAGCCCTGCTTACATCTTTGACGCTGCTGACCCCGGCAGCGTAGGTGCGTTTAGCCTGACTCTGAGACATGATCTGGGTCGATGGAATAGACTCCCCACCACACGAGCTGCTCGTCGGGCTTTAACCGCCTGCCCGCAGGAGGAAAGGTCTCCTGTCCGCAGGATTAAGAGCAGCCAGGTAGGTAGAGCTCCAAAGGGAGGGAGCCACCGATGCAGATCAGTCACCAGGCAGGCCCGAGCGACCGGGAATCTGATCAACTCCGTATGACATACATGGACTTTGAACTATTCGGCGCCCCTGTTAGTAGCAGCAGCAGGAGAAGCAGCAGCAACAACAGCAACAGGATGGACGTGGCGTCGAAAAGTCCCGCCAAGACCGGCATGCGGTAGTCCAGATCTATGAAGATGGTGGTCGTTGGACTTGCACAAAAAACTGAAGCAGTTGGTGCCGCCGGCAAGAGAGGAATTGGGACCAAATTGGGCACTCCAAAGGTGTCCAATCCCTTGGCATTTCCCAAGGAGTGACTGTCCCTTCCTCAAACTCAATCATCTATAAGGAGACCAATATTTAGAACATCCCTCCCGGGCAGAAGACGCCGCCGAAGACACCAGTAACACCGGCGGCAACAACATCTCCTATCCTCTCACCCAGCAAGGAGAAGTGGGGACCCCAATCCCAGCTTAGCCCCTTGGACTACCGTCAGTTATTTTAAACCACTTACAAACAGCTAACCGACGGTAGCTTAATTAAATCATCTCCCGGTGCGGTGCATCGACTAGCGAAAAGAATAGTATCGCTAGTCACCATCGACACCAAGACTAAAGGGTTGGCTGGGGTCACCAGAGACAAGATGGCAGACCTTCTGTGGGAACTTAAAGTTCCAGCATCATATTTATGCCACAAAGGGTTCGCTACTTGGTATATCTTACTCCCAAGTGAAACAGATACCGAAAAAGTGGCCATGACCGACCTGAGATACAAGCAATTAATACTCAGACCGGAGTACTTGAGCAGGCGAATGACTACAATAACAGTCCTTGGCGTCCCCTGCTAAATAAGCTCTGAACAGCTTGGTGCTGTTCTGAGCCAATATGGGGACGACGAAGCCGTAATCCCGGTCCGTTGTCCCTGTAACCTTATGGTAGGGTACTACCAATTAAAAATGCGAGTGGACCGGGATGGCTTTGCTAACATCCCACCCCTGCTCAAGTGCGATTCATGAACCATGAGTGTCATTGTGGAGGGCAGGACGCCACATTGTTGGCACTGTGAGCAGAAGGGACATATGGCCAAAAACTGTCTAAAAAAATTCCCACCGAAGAAGACCCCTTCAGCAGCAGTTCCGGAAAGACTACACCTGCAGCATCAGCAGCGCCTCAACCATCGACCGGATGGCGCAGCGAAGCCCAAAACGACGGCTGGAACACGGTGGTAAAACGAGGAAAGCCAAGTTCCAGACCGGAGAAATTCCCCTCCAAAATAGTGCAGCCCCCTGAAGAAAAAGGGATGCGGGTTCCCACAGGGTCACCTAGTCATAATATACCCACCAAGAAGTTGCAGCCATCATCATCTGTCCCGGCAGTGGCCACCAAACGGAAGCAGCAGGTCCCCTTGTCGGCTTCCTCGTCATCGTCTGATTCGCAAGGGGAGAAAATGGAGGACAACCAAGACAACAACAGGGAGATTAAAAAGGCAACAAGAAAGGCCAAGAAAGTTAAAGAGGCTGGACCCCAACCCCTGCCCCCGTGTCTGAAGAGATGACAATCTCTGCTGCTCAGTTCCCCGAACCCCAAACCCCTACATTCTCCACTGAGCAGAAATCCCCCCCCCTATTGAATCCCCCCAGCTAGCTCCCGCTCACTGTCCCAAAAGAAAGAGCCGGAGCCCCAAGCAGGAGAACTGCGCCACCTTCCCCGATAAGGAAGGAAAAATCGAGGAACCTCAACCCGCGACAGCGAAATAACATCCGGCCGCTGCAGCTCCTAACCCGCGCTCAAGGACTGGACATCACCAATCCGAAGAACTTCCCGGATGTCCCCTTAATCATAACCTTCTTCAGAAAAACGAGGGTAGGGCGAACGAAGGCCCCGTGGAAGATGGTTATGGCCGCCAAGGGGGGCTATCCCGAGCCTGAAGTTGGTGGAAAAAGGCCATGACTCCCTCAAAGAGTTGGGGATAAATGTGAAGGAAGTGTCCCCATTTACGTCAACCTTTTTTTCTATAGGGTCCTCAAATTAACTTTCCCTTTGGATGTCGGAGGCATCTCCCGAGATGGACGTGCTACGTCCGAATTTCTCACTGGCAATATTGGGCATACCTGCGGCATCCTTATCCCCAAGGACTTCAAACCGATGGGTGTGAGACAAGCCTGTCCGATCTGATGGCTGAATGCGATCTGGTCGACAAGTTTCGTGTCGATCACCCGGGGCGCGAGTGGTGGGCGTGGCTTTCTAGCAGGCCTTCCGTTCCAAGTCTTACTTGGATCGGTTGTTTGTAAGGAGAGGCAAAGTAGATTATATCTCTTGTCCCACGTTCCACTGGTTAGCTCATTCTGACCACAAATTACTTGTGGCCAGTTTGGTAAGAACATAGAACTCACAAGTTGGGTGGGTACTGGAAGTTAAATACCTCCTTACTAGAGATACGTGACATCCGGGACAAACTAACTCTTAACTTTCAAAAGGGATTAGTGGGGGCGGTAACCGGGAGTAAGTGGTGGGTTAACGCCAAATGTGGCATTAGGTGCTTTTCTGTACAATATAGACAACGCCACGCTTTAAATAAGGCTGAAGCAGAAAAGCGTTTAGAAAATAAGTTGGCCCGGGCGGTGGCTTGGGGGATTCCCTAGGCATAGAACTAGCTAAGGAGGACCTGAAACGCGCGGCTAACATGCGGTATGAGGGTCAAAAAGTAAGGGCTAGGCTAGACAGAGTTCCCGACGAAGCCGTGAATGTTGACGCTGCAGGGCGTAGAGCTCCACTACGTTGCAACTCGGTCGGTCTTATTCGTCAAGTCAAACACCCGGATAGACACACCCTTGCGTCGACTCGGGAGATTCGCAAGGGTTTCGTGAGCATTTCGTGGATCGCTTCACCCAACTGTCCAGACTCCGCGTCGAGGAGTTTGGCAACTATTTATCTGGCTCGCCCCGCCTGAAGGCGGCCCGAGCGGCTAGTTGTGATGGGCGCGTTATAGAATGTGAGGTCGGCTGCGTTGAAGCAGGTCGGCTATGACAAATTTCCGGCACTTGATGGTTTGCCCTATGAATTGTTCTTGAGGCTGTCGCACATCTTCGTACCTATTTTGGCCGATGTGTGCAACCACTGGTTTGAACAGGGTTCTATCCCTGGTCAAGTCACCAGGGGAGTGATCACATTGCTTCTAAGCATGGCACACACCGGCCGTAGGTCTTTCATGTTGACCCAATTTGTGACCATCCCAGTGTTGGATCAGTCACTCTAGCTAGTAGTACAAATGAGTCCTCTGTCCCTATCTTTATTTTAGGTTTCAGAACTCCTACAGGATGTCCGCTCCCAGATTTACTTTTGTCCCTGACCCGCCCTAATGGTAGTTATCCATGAGGACACAGCACATCCCTAAATAACCCATCCCACTATTTCTTTTGTCCTGTAGAAACGCCTACTAGGAGCTGACTCTTTCGATTTTTTTATCGGAAGACAGCGAGCAGTTCATACCTTAGATGGGATGGGGGGGGGGGGGTCCTACTAACTTAGCATTTTATTTTGTTCGTTATTTTTCTATCCCTTTTATTTTTATTTATTTTGGGGGGATTTTTTAAGGCTTATTTTGTTCTCCCACTCCCAACATCATACACATTGTATATACTTCTTTTGTAAATAAAATTTCATCAAACACCTGGGGATATTTTAAGCAGCTTAGTCCATAGAGTGAATGCGGTATTGTGGTGATTGAAGCTAGTTTTTATGGCATAGCCAAGTGGACGACCCCCGACCCCCATTTCCCCCATACCCATTTTGGCCTTGTGCCACATCATAGTATTTTAGATTTTTGTATAAAATTCTTTTGATAAATGAATATATATATATATATATATATATATATATATATATATATATATATATATATATATATATATATATTCTGTTATTATCTGGCAAGTTATATCTTGACATTATCTAGCAAGTTGTATTCGCATACAAATAATATTTCGTGCAATTTAGATATTGTAAAGCCTCATACTCGGACATTAAATAGTACCTCCTTTGAATCTGACATTAATAAACAATCTTGACTGCTTAATAATATCTAATATTACTCAATTGACTTATCTATATTTTTTCTCAAATAAAATGGCTTATATGGAACTTTGATCTCTTTAGTAATCTTTATTTTAAATTTGGAAATTTAGCCCACGACTTTAGATTCATTGCTTCAGGATTGATCCTAACTATTTTAACGTACACCGGCGGTGTTAAATGACCATATATACGGTTCTGTTAAAGTCATTCTCGTTGAAGATATATGGAATTAGCGATTGGTTGATGGTTTAAAATGCTACCTTATTTTTACTATTTGAATTATTTCTAGCTGAGAGACTTCATGAAATAACTGTCTTGCCAATGAACAATAAACTTTTCGAATTGATTCTGTGATGGCTTGATTGGAATGACTTAATTACACTGTTTACCCCTTCTCCCTTTTTAGATAAGGGCATTAAAGATATGTTCCTTTCATTGGGTTTGTGGAATCGTTATTTTACTAAGTAATTTGTACCTAAATATTTATTTTGTGTTCTACTGTTATTGTTATATTTGTGTGGTTTATATATATATATATATATATATATATATATATATATATATATATATATATATATATATATATATTTGTATTCTCATGTAATTGTTATTTATGTATATGTATATATATATACATATAGTATTCTTATGTAATTGTTTTATTTGTGTGGTGAACAATCAAAATAGTAGTAAACATAGTACTAAACGCTGCCATCACGAATAAAAACAATTACATAAAAATACATGAAATATTTAGGTGATCAAAAAGCGTACATAATAAATATCAATGATAAATGATATAACAGGAAACGTCACTTAGAGAAGCCCCGCTGCTCGAAGACTGCCAAGACATAAGCACTGAGACTGAGAAGACCTAAAACTATTAAATCCAAAGAACTCACTGTGGAAGACGCAACAAAAGTTGAAAACCTTCAAAGATTTTATGAGCGAGGACAAAACAAAACTTTCATACCTGAAGAATGAAGATTGGAAAAAAATAAAATTAGAAACAAAAAAGTCAACAGACTCCCTCTATACATCTCAACAGATACTATCACACACTTAAACAACTATATATGCAGGGGCTCAATCAGTAAGCATAAAATTAAAAATAGAAAAAAAAACTGAACAAAAGAATGAACCGACAAAACCTGGATGGGAGATTAGACTGGAAACTCAGATCACCAAACTTGGAGAATAAGCTAAAACCGTAAACAGAATGAAAAAAAACATGGGACGATAGAAAAGACGAAATCTGACTCACAAGGAAAGACTAAATAAGAAAAATGAAGAACTAAAACAAAAGATAACAGAAAAAAGGGAAGATTGGGACGATACAGATACAAATCGGAACAGTATAAAAGCAGAACCTTCGAAAACAATGAAAGCACGTTCTAGCAAAACATAAACGAAGGAATAAGAAGAACAAAACAACCGGGTCCGACAAAAAAATCACCTCTGGAGCAAGATATGAGTGAAAGTCGCAAAAACACAACACAAATGCCAAATCGTTGAAAAACATGAAAGAACTTCAGGAAATTGAAGAAAAAACAAAAAAAAATAATGAAGAAACAGTTAAGACAGCCCTAAGAAAATTGATTGGAAGGTGCCAGGCCACGATGGAATACATGCACTCTGGGTTTTTTTTTTAAATTCACGACCTTACATAAAAGATTAAGTCAAAAACTAAGTAGATGTATCCACAAAACAGACATACTAGAATGGATGACCAAATGAAAAACCACGCTGATATAAAAAGACGCTGAAAGGGGAACGATACCAAATAACAACATACCAACAACCTGTTTACCATCCATGTAGAAAATCTTAATGGCACAACCGAGAAAACAGACCTACCACTCCCTTAACAATCGTGGATTACTTCCTGATAAATAAATGGATGCTAGAAAGAAAAAAGAGGGACGCATACAGATCAAAAGACCCTGAAGGAAGCAAAAAGCAGAAAAACATAGCCATGGTATTGACTGAATAAAATTGCTTGTATTCAATCAACACCATGTCTACAGAAAAAACGTTCAAACACGGATAAGTGAATGCTTGAAACCGCACAAAATATTCGACATGATTATAAATCTTATTATGAAAGTAATATTAACTCAATTCGGAGCGCCCTAACCACTAAGGCTACATACAACGGCTACATACGTGATGAGAAATAAATCTTATTTATGTTTTAAGCGGCGGACGACTATAGTCAGCCGTCATAAAAGTTTTAAACAGAAATGAACTTGCATTTATAGCTTAGATTTTACTGATAAAAGAGTCCAGCCTAAAGGGGGATATAAATAATTATTTAAAAATAAATATTTAATTATTATCTACATACGAATACGTTTCATATATATATATATATATATATATATATATATATATATATATATATATATATATATATATATATATATACTTTTTTATTTTTTGTTGTAGATATTAGAGTTTTGGATGAAAAATTGAGAATATTTTAAAGCTTGGTAAGTATTCAAAATTTAGGTTTCATCATTGCGGGGATAAGCGGGGTTTCCAATTGTAAGAGTTTTAGGAACTTACAATTTGCAGTCCTGCTTACCCCCGCATTGAAGACACCGATATCCAGAACACTTTCCAAACTTTAAAATATTATCAATTTTTTCATCCAAAACGCTAAATGCAAAGCCTTTAATATCTACAAAAAACAGACTAACACCTTAAAACTTTTCCCTCAACATTACAAATACCACCGACATGACTGAGGAAAATAAATCCTTCATAGTTCTCCCTAATAATCTAATACCTATTTCCTTACAAACACAATTACAATCTGACATAAAGTAGTAACATTAACCTCTAAAACAATTAAGGATTTACTTAACACAACCCCCCGTCCCCCAACTACTCCCTAAGAATATTAGCCGATATTTAAAAAATAAAATGTGCCGCATGTACGATGGTGTATATCGGTGAAACGGCCCGAAATATAAAATCCCGCATTTACGAACAGAAACAGGACCTACAAACACAAGAATCCCACTAAGGCACAAGTCATACACAGAAACAACTTTACCCACAATTTTGACTTTTACCGCGATCGCAGTGGCGCAATATATTGCATTTTTGTTCTGTGTGGTTTTTCCAGATGTTTGCTCAAGGAATAAGATACGAGTCTGCGGTTTATGTTAGATGTTAATGAGATAAGTATTATAGCGCTTTCGATGCACTTACGACCTGGGAGAGCGTGTTTCTGTGTATGATTTGTGCGTTATTCAAAATACATCTCCTTAAGTCCAAAATTCAGCTTACCATCCAAATTATTAAAGTATTCCATTTAATCACACAACAATGCAATTTTACTTTTAACGAAAAATTATACAAACAAAAAGTTTGTTTACCCATGAGCTCCCCTATCAATGTAAATGTAAGCTAGTGTTCTTAGGGGGTCGTTGCCTGTCTTTTCCTGGGATGTTTAGAGAACGCCCCCTTCAAATTCATCTTTCCTCAAAACCCCTCATTACTTCAGGTACATCGATGATACACCTCTTATTTACCAACATCACATTAATCTTCCTGACATAGTCGACAAACTTAATAAAATTGAACAAACCATTTGATTCACTTCCGAATTAGAAAATAATCACACCCTCATTTTCTTTGATATCACACTGCACAACACCATAAACGGTCTAAACTTCTCAGTCTTTAGAAAACCTACGAATAAAAATGATCTTTTACATTTTTACTCCGACCACAACAACAGAATAAAATCCGGAATTATCATATGTTCGTTCCTCAGAGCTCTTAGAATTTGCAGCCCCGCTTACCTCTGCAATGAAGAAACCTATATTCAGAACACTTACTAAGCCTTAAAATATCCTCATTTTGTTTATCCAAAATGCTAAACACCACAACAATTCCCCCTTATAACATCACCAGCACAAATAACACCGACATGACTAAGAAAATATTTCTTACATAATTCTCCCCAATAATACCATATCTATTCCTTTACCAAAAACACTAAAATCTGATATTAAAATAGTAATATACACCTCTAAAACAAGTAAGGATTCATTCAACACAAAACCCCGTCCCCAAATACTTTATAAGGACATCTCTTCCCACAAACACACTAGTCATACACAGAAACACTTTTACCCACAATTTTGACTTAACAAACTGCACCCTCCTTTAAACCGAATACTATCTCCCACGCCGCAAGTGCATCAAAAACGCGGCAATACTTCCCTCATTACTATCTAACATAAACCCCAGACTTGGATCTTATTCCTTAAGCAAACATTTAGTAAAAAAAATGCACTGAAACAATGCAATATATTGCGCCACTACAATCCCGATTAAAGTAACTTTTTTTTTACTACAATTCATCTATATTTTTCCATTTTTTTCTTTCTCGTTTTCTTTCCTTCTCCTCCCTCTTTTCCTCATTTTAAGGTCTTTCCGCACGCGTTTTATTCGTTCTTTTTTCAAATAGTAAAACACGTGCCAATGACGTCTCTTTGTACGTTCTTCTTTTCCTATGTTTTTACCGTTATCGAATAAATTTAAAATGTTTACTTTTCTGAAAGCGTTCGTCGATCCGAACGAAACCAATAAAATCTCTCGTTTCTTGATAATTTTTCCTGTATTTAAATTTGTATTTTTCCGTTTGTCTTTTCACTATATATATATATATATATATATATATATATATATATATATATATATATATATAGTTGTACAGAATGTTATTATTGCTTTGAAAAGTAATGTCAGAGTCATAATAAATCGGTGGGGCAAATGTCACAAACTAAAGAGGGAAAAGGGAAAAGAGGAAAAAATGTTTTCTTATTCTTTTTTATTTTTAAGTGAAAAACCAAATGAGATCTAAAATTATGAAGAAAATAAATTAATAGTCAGAATAACTATACGACTAAAATTATAACTTTAGGTCCCTTTCGGCCGACCCATTTTCAAAAGTCTACGTCGGTGGAATACGATTAAAATGAATTATTGGATTGCGTTTAGTTACTCTTAACAAATGAGAGACAAAAAACAGGGGGGGGGGAGGAATCAATAAAAATAGTCCGAATTACGATGATAAATAGGGAAACGATTTCTGAAAAAGTAGAATAATACAGAAGTAGAAATTATGACAAGGGAAAATAAAATAAGCAGTTTTTTCTTTTAGAGATCTCTAAACAAATCCAACAGCTCTTTCTGACTTCACAGCGAAGGTTCCTGCATGGTTATGTACCGCCTCTAACACATTAAGATGGTGTTCGAAGTGAGCTTTATATACTATACGGAAGCAACCATCAGAATAAGCATCCCCACACCCTTTATTGTCATATAAGTATTGGCCAATGGACGACTCGTGAATTTCAGATCGCCCAGATGTGCTCTGTAAACGCCCGGATGTCCTCTGTAAGCACCCGGATGCGTCCGTTGATAAATTTGTTTTCCCGTAACCGTTACTTACGGAAACACGCAGGAACATGTTGTGCCACTCTGACATCCAATCGTTGCAGATTACGATCCACATAGTCAGCCTCGCACTGACATGTAAATTTATAAATCATTAAACTTTTTGTAGTGTGGGAAGTACGTCTTTGTGAAAGTAAGGGAAAGCACTTCTGGTGCCGAACACCACACGGGGCTGTACTGCATAAAAACAGCGAGTTATCACAGATGAAATGTTGTCGGAAAAACCTTGGCTAATAGCACCAATGAAAGGAAGCTTCAAATACACCGGACACTTTGGTGGACAAAAATCTGTGCTATTATTAAACTTTGCCACTTTTTGGTGAATGTACCTCGAAATAATGCCCCCGGGAAAACCATTCTTAGTAAGGATATCAGTAATCTTTTTAATTTCAACTGCAAGTTTGATTTCAGTGCAAATCATGAGAGCACGGTGGACCAGTGTCTCGATCGAACTAATTTTTCTGGAGATAGGGGGAAAGGAACCCCAACTAATATAAAGGCCCGTAAACGTCCGTAAAATTGTGCCCCGTCATTTCACCCGGAACATCCAAAAATGGTAAAAAGTTATTTTGCTCTTCCTCCATAGTGAACTTTAGTGCTTGGTGCAACGTATTTAACTTCAGAGAAAAGGCCATTTGCCTCGCGTCGAGACTTAAAAATGACAAACGTATCATCCACATAACGTCAATAATAAAGGGGTCTAGTGCCCCGATTGAAAAGCAAAGATTCCTGGAAACCTAAGAAAATATTAGCTAATATAGCACCCACAAAGACTGTCCATCGCCATCCCATTGACCTGTTGATACATTTCATTATTGAAACTGAAACTGACAGACTTGGTAGCCAAGCCCATAAGTTCCAGAAAAATGTTCTTTCAAAAAGCAGGAGGGGTTAATGTGCTACGATAAAGCATATCGGCACATATTTGAAAGGTCTCGTTAAGGGGTACATTTGTAAATAAAATGGTGACGTCAAAGGAACACATAAAGTTTATTTTAAAATTACAGACCAGTTCGCGCATGAATGACGCGAAACGAAAATAATCAGTGATACAATTGATTGAAAGTTTTTCTAGGACTAGAGTAAGGATATCTGCCAGCCATTTAGCCAGCTAATGCTGAGGAGAATCAATCATGGAGAGGATGGGCCGCAAAGGAACTCCCTCCTTATGGATCTTTGGAAGTCCATACATTCTGGGTCGTTGAGAACCCACAGGGCGGATCCTGTCGTACATATCCTTATTCAGAAATATCTTTGTGTGGATTTGAAGTAAATGTTTTTGAAGTTTTACTTCAGTACTCAAAGTGTTGTCGATAGATACGTCACCAAGCCTTTTAATTTGGTATTGTCACTTAAAATGTCCGACATTTTATCAATGTAGTCCTTATCATTAATAATGGCTACACCGGCACCCCTATCCGGCTTAGTGGTATATATATATATATATATATATATATATATATATATATATATATATATATATATATATATATATATATATATAGCTTTGGGAGGTTTGGCAGCATGGCAAGTTCACGAGAATTTATGAGAGAATTGTCAAACTTATGTGCTAGGTCAGCTAACCTCGCCGTCATATATTGAAAATCATCATTCGAATTAGAGGCCTGATGCTTCAATTGGGATTGCAATACCTCGAATTCAACAAATATGTTGTCCCTGTCAATCCCGGAAGGGAGAATACCCACATCCAAGCCTTTTGGCTAGTATTGCTTTCTCCGTGTGGAAAAGAAGGACGTCAGAAAAGTTGAACACATGCAATATATGAAGAGCTATCTGAGGGTCCATGAGTGGTCATAAAATAGAGAATCGGCACTCGACTTACAAGACGTCGTAGTTATCATGCCTATGTCTTGTGTTCTGTTGTGTCTGACGGCGTGGTTAACCGATTCTCCAACACACCCGTATGTATAATAAATATTCACACTTACCGAGATTCTCTGTTGAGATCGTCATTGTTTTGTTGAGTTTTTCGGACGCAACTTTTCCAAAATCACCCATTTGTTTCATAACTGTTGCTGCAGTGATTTTACTCTGAATTGAAATAAAAAAGAAAACATATTTAGTCTGGTTGCGTCTGTTTTACGGCATACCAACACTCTTAGATTATTAACTGGTGCAATACAATACTTAAAAGAACACAAATTGCTTTTTGTCTTAAATTGATCCGGTTGTGTGGCATTTCGTTCCTTTCGTCTGGAAATAGAGGAATTTATTCCCTAGAAACCTCCTATTTTATGAGAAGGGGAGTCGATAGTTGTGATGACCTTTTTACCGAAAGTAATGGATCCATATAGATTAACTTTAATGTTTAGCCATAGATATATCCCTCCCAGCTCTGATGATCCTGTACGTTTATACAGATTGCTTATTGGTCACAAGCTGGTATTTGATCAGTACAAACTGAAATACTTGAAATCCATAGATCTGACGAGATGACCCGTTCCATCTTAATGTTGTATTTTATGAACTGGGGGAGAGGAATTCTGGGTAAATATCCCTATTTACTTGCCTCCCCACGATTACAGATTTAGACACAAAGTCTGTTTATAAAGTGGGGGAAAAAACAAACTCTTGATTAGGACACAAATAAAAATGTCCGTGTTCATATATCTCTTAACTCTAGTAGTGCATAAATGACCACAACAGATCAGCAAGGATTTGAAATAACCGATTCCATCGCCTGAGACCGTATCAATTAGGCTAATAACATCCCACCCACCACCAAGAAAAAAGAAAGAAAGAAAGAAGAAATGCGACAACCGTGAAGATCAGAAGTCTGTTGTACCTAGGGAAATAGTTAATCGTAATGTTACAGTAACATCGTAACAGCGTCGCATATATCTCTACCGCCGATCAAGACACATTGTAGGAACGTTCTGTGTTAGCTGTGGACCTAAAAAGGATTTCTCGACCGTAAAAAGACAAAACAACCGAAATTATTATTGGACGTTGAAGGAATGGCAACAAATAGACAGCAAAACGATTGAAGAAATAACATAAAGCCATCGTCTACATCATTCTTATTAGTGATCACGCTAAAAAGCGAATAGGTTGTGTTTCTTGGCTCAGTCGATCCGGTATCTTTCTCTGGCATTAGCAGAAAAAATAAGAATAGACACTTCTGCATTTAGACGACTATTCCTATTGCTTGATATGCTTTATTTTTCCACGGAGCTAGCTTTCAGGCTTATGTAAATTACGCATAGTTTCGTACAAGAATCAAAGTAGGAAACAACAAAAGGTCAATACAAAATATATGAAATACAAAATATAAAGTTAGAGGGTTACATAATTCTCAGTAAAAAATGCTAACACCTCATTCAAACTTGAATTTCTATTTTTATTTCATTTCTTTTCTAAGATCTTATTAGGTTTGCTGATTCTATTCAACCTTCTGTGGCCACCCCCAGATGGCACATCGCTTTACTGGTATCTTTTCATATTTCAGAAATGCTATCTTCCACAATAGACGGTAATTTCGAAGATAATTTCATAACTCGTAAAACAACCGGTTACAACACTTTCCACGTCAAACCTGATACAAAATTCTCATCTGATGAGCGTGCAATTATTTATGTATACCCTCAATCTGGGGTAACTTAAGTTTTAATTGATCTTCTTATCTATAATAGAAACTAATACAGATCTCTGCTTATAACACGCTAATCTCATAAATGTAGAGATAACTAAATATAGAATACATTCATGAGTTTCACGTTTTGAAATGTTGGAGTATTCAAAGGTTTCTCTTATCTCTCGACCTCTTCAACGTTTTCTTGGAATTGGTAACGAAAAGATTGGTAGTCGGCAAACAACACTAGTGTTTACCAATGTGCCCGTTGTCTTTAATAAGTTGAGACTGGTATGCCGCTCCTGACAGCTGAAAGACCCGCATAAGTGGCAGAATTTTGTTCCCAAGCACGTGACGAAGCTCCCTGGAGTATGCACATCAGTCAAGATGTAAAGTTCCCCCGACCGTCTTCGACCACGACACAATTTAAAACAATATTCGATGAATGCTACATACCTTTTTTTCTAATTTAACCCACGCAGCTTTAGTATCTTTTGCAACAAGATTACTCATGACGTGAACCAAATTCTGAAAAGTAAAAAAGTCAAATATACATCTAATATATAAAGTAATGTTGATCGGATTTTAAAACTGGACCTAAATAGTATGAACATTTTATTCTGACTAGCCAATTTTAATTTGTTAATGTTGTGCGATGTTATTCACGCTAGAATAATGTGTTTTGCTGCAATTTATTTTTTGAATACTCTGGCAGTTTTGTGATATGTATATATTCATTAAATAGTCACCTTAAAATAAAAATCAGCTAAGGGGAATAACTTGTATTATTTCAGTACTCGTTGCCGTTTTATATAGGTTTTTTTTACTTATATCGTGTGTCGTTTTTATTAGATAAAAGAAGTCTATTTTTAGCTTAGATATTGGCAAATAAAACAGTCGTGGTTATAAAACATACACACACATATCACCCTCTCTCTCTCTCTCTCTCTCTCTCTCTCTCTCTCTATATATATATATATATATATATATATATATATATATATATATATATATATGTATTGTATATATAGATTTAAAAAAAAAATAATTCATAAATTAATTCATGCGTACATTTTAAAAAATTAATTTATGAATTATTTTTTACGTGCATAAAAGGAAGACATGTACACGTGTTTCTGGCTATGAGCTGTCATCAGAATGACTACCCGGGCAGGGATCGAATACTCGACGTAAATATCCGTAGTCTAGCGTTTTACCCCAAGATCAGAATAACCTGCCACGTTTTATGCTCGACTTTTTATCGCCTATAATGTTACGCTGATTTTTTTGTTCTTGTTGTATTGGCGATAGTGCACCGGTGTTATACCGGTGCGTTCATTATTTGTCGCTAATCAGCGTAAAATTATAAGCGATAAAATGTCGAGCATAAAATGTGGCAGGTTATTTTTGTCTTGGGGTAATATATATATATATATATATATATATATATATATATATATATATATATATATATATATATATATATATATATATATATATATTGTATGTGCTTCCGTTGTAATTGATGGATAGCTCATTGTTAAGCCAAGAGTTCCCCGTGTTTTTTTTTTCTTCATCCGAAAATTAGCTGTCTGCTCCTGAACTCAGAGTGGTTCAATTTTTACTACTGAGATAGTCGAGATTCAAACCAACTTGTGTCTAGATATTTAAATAATAGTTAGAGGTAAATTTCAATAAAGAATGAGGCGTGCAACATATTTTAGGCTTCGAATATGTTGCTGGTGACTAACCCTTTTGCGCTGTGATTTACGGGGTTAGTCGAAATTAGAGAAACTTCAGTCTGGGTCCAACTAAAAGTGATACTGAAAATGATCCACAATCACAATGAATCACACGATATCTTGTATTTATATACTGGTTACACTCATCCATAAAGGTTAATGTGTGAAACCTCACATAGTCTTGAACTAACAACTGGATTGTCATAACAATACGAAATCAAAAGAAATTATGCTTTAAGTTCTACCATGATTTATTACGTCACCAAATTTCTTCGAATGCAGTCTAGTAAAAAAAACTTTCGATTTTAGTTTGTTTAACGAGCAGCTCAAGTGATAATATTCAATTAACAAGACATATTTATGAAAAACGAGGCATAACAAACTACACAGAAACATACTAAAATCCTACTCCCTATATAATAATATGGAGGATAATTCAACTATCAGTTTTATTACTCATTTTTTAAGCTTGTCAATGGTTGTACATTACATATCATTCACTATTTGTCGGATTATATTGAAATTTGGCCCTTTTGAAAACACATTTTATGCTGAGCAGAAAGGAATATTCTATTCTCAGCCACTTTTATGCTATAAAAAGAGGGAAATGGATGAAGATAAGTTGATACCTGTGCCGACTGACGACTTGGCGAAACGTTTTCGAATCCTGTTGGTTCCATAGCAGCAGTTTAATTATGGATGTTTGAAACTTTAACGTGGCCACTCCAGTGAGTACCTTCCTCTAAATAGAATCAATCAAACCAATGCTAACAACAGATTCAAACGGATCAAACTCTAGGAAGATCGATGGCAATTAACGCGTCTTGGCAATTTGGTATCCAATATTTCTTATTTTGTTCATCATTTTTTTATATTGCACAAGTGTTTTTGTATTTTTGCCTATTCTAATTCTGATTATTTATACTAAAAACCCTAAACCTAACCCTAATCCTAATTCTGATTATTTATAATAACAAATCAAAATATATGACTTCTTGTGTTTCCTATCGTAATATTTTAACATTCGAAAATATTAAAATTTTTCGAAAGTAGCGAGGAGTACTAGACATTTAGGAAATACTTATTGTCATTCAGATTCCAACAAGAAATCACTGAGAACGACTGTCAGTAAGAAATAATAATAATAATATATTTTGTTTTATCTCTTAAATAGTATTAATGTGCTGCAAACAATGTTCGATTTAGTATTTAGAGTAAATTATGTATATTTTTAAAATACAATCTATATGTTGTCGGGCGTCTAATAAAAATACTCGACAACAATAAACCGATAGAACAATGGATTAAAATTTAATATGGATATTTATTTAAAGAATACGTTAAGTGTGATTGTGTCTGTGTTTGTGAGTTGCGTTCGTGACAGTATCAGAGTGTGTGTGTATTTTTGTGTGAACAGCCCCTCTCTCTCTCTCTGCTTGTCAGTGGGAAATATGTTGGGTGATGGAATTGCGTGGATGAAGATAGGACTGGTGTTATTTACTTCAGAACAGATATCATTGAGATTAGAAGTGGCCGAATTGTTGGCGGGAACATGCGGTTCATACTGACGTGGAGGAAGTATACGTCGTCGGTGTCCATTGGCAAATCTACTCCGGTCATTCGAGTGTGTTTTTTTTTATAGACGTTCGTATAGAACGTTATAGAAACCTTTTTCTTCACGCCTTATACGAGTTGGTGTCCCCTGCGTATTGTCACGTTTTAGCACGAGTCGGGCTGATAACATTAACTTTGGTTTATTCTCACAATGTTGGCATAAAATATAAAATGTTCATTTTTGCCATTAGTCGATTTGTGTCGATCATTAATAGATGAAAAGAGAGACCTGATAAAGCAACACTTTATATTATTTTGACCGATTAGAGCATTTTAATCTTTTCTACTGAACTGAAACAAACACTGATATATTTCCGCCATTTTTCTATTATGTGGGTAGTTATAGAGCTACGGTTACACCAACATGACATAGTTGTTTCACCTAAAATTAATCAATATAAAATCAAGTCTTACCTTAATATCTTTATTGTTGACTTCTGCTGACTTCTTTGTGATTCTGGTAGCACTATCCAGGGCTTTAACTGTTTCACCAATATCTTCCGCATTCAATAATTCTTTAGTCGCATTGGCGAGGCTTTCCACGGAAGCTTGGAAATTCCATCCGATTCCAATTTCAATCCGACCAAGCTTGGAAAAAGAAGAAATGAAATAGAAAAAAAATGCATAAATGAATCTTTAATTTTCTTCGCACTTTTCTCCTCATAAATGTTGATATTTTTGTAACTTCTACGACGTTTCAGCGGATGAGCAGTCCGACCATTCCACTTTAAACTAAGCAGAGCCTGTTGTTGCCACATACACTAGCAAAACCACACTTGGGGCTCAGAACGAAAATCTGAGCGCCATAATTGACAGGACCTCTTTTGATAGCTGACATTGAAGAGTCGGAATGCACACGGCGAATGTTTGGCCCTTTTTATTTCAGGTAACAAAATACAACAAACAAAACAGATGCAAATTAATCTGATCAGCATACAAAGGAAATTAGACCAACAATGGAGTTCTATTAAAAAAGCAACCCCAACACAAAGAGGCTACATCATCACTAAGTTATGCTATCGTTTTTCCTTACACCATGTATAATATTTCAGTTTTGTGTTGAATCCGAAAATCATGTTCACGTTTTTGAAATATAAAAGATACCAGACCTTCTTATCGTCTGATCTCGTCTTCAGTGAATTGGATTGTTTTATTTCAGGATTACAAAATAATTCTTATATATAGCAAGAAGGGTTTACTACACTAGAGAAACTAGTCATGAATGTTCGACTACAACAGAAAGCATGATATGACTTCTTCACAAAATCTATAATTCTTCCTCGGCACCTGAAACAATTACATATATGCAGATGTAACATAACCTTTTAGGATAGTTTATACACTTCTGATATTTTCGGCTTTCTGATGAAGGGGGATTGTTAGAATAAACAACCTGGATAACCTTTTGTTTCTATCAACTCGTTTAGAAACATATGTAAACGTATTTTGTTCCTAAATTATTATTAAATCATAGAATGCTGTAATTTTAAACTTAATTCTTTAAACACACAAACAAACACACATGTATTTAAAAGAATGAGGCTACAAACATTTCTTCATTTTTTGATTATTTATGATTTAATGTGTTACGAATTTTTTGTAAATATCTTGCATATTTGGTGTTTTTACATTTTATGTTTCTATGCTACACATGTTTCAAGCATGTTTGCTATCTTCAGCCATTTGTTAATCGATAAATGCCGGAAGAGAACAAACATGTTTAAAACACATGTAACTTAGCAACATAAAATGTTAAAAACCAAATACGAAAATGTATACAAACATTTTTGGAGAATATGAAATGATAAAAAAATAAAAATATTAATAAATATTAGTAACTTCACTCTTTTAAATATACACTTTTCTCTCGTAAGACCAACACTATGCTCTCCCGCTTACTCTCTATATATATCTCTGTCTCTCTGTCTCTGTCTGTCTGCCTCTCTCTCTCTCTCTCTATATATATATATATATATATATATATATATACATGTATATATATATATATATATATATATATATATATATATATATATATATATATATATATAACAAATTAAATAATTGATATTTTCATTTAAATTGTACGATGTGTTGATTTCCAAAAATATTTCACTTAAATACATTTTCATGCGTACCTCAAAGATGTTGTCAATTTCCTTATTCAAAAAGCGCCAATCTGCGCATTACATCGACTACTTATCCTAACGTCTTCTATAATTTGACGTGCTCTTCTGCCTTTACCGTGATTACACCGCTCGGGGTTAATACCATCAAAATGATCAACAAGAATGGGGGAAAACAATAAGACAGTTTCGCCTGACAAAGTTGTTCTCCAACGAAAGCTTGCAAAAAAAGAAAATTACATAACTGATTTTTTCATTTAAATTGCACGATGCGTTGATTTCCAAAAATATTTCACTTAAATACATTTTCATGCGTGCCTCAAAAATGTTGTCAATTTCCTTATTCAAAAAGCTCCTATCTGCGGATAACATCGACCGGACTATACTTATCTTAACGTCTTCTAGAACTTGAAGTGCTCTTCTGCCTTCACCGTGATTCGACCCCTCTGGGTTAATACCATCAAAATGAGCAAGAAGAATGAAAATAAATCCCCATTGCGCACTGAAGCCACACTTGAAAACCTGGTCATTACCCCATCTCAGGTGAGGGACATCATTATAAAACTTGACACCTCTAAACCATGTAGGCCTGATCTTATACCAGTAATAGTAATACATAATTGATTTGCTGAACTGACCCCTATCCTCTCTAAACTCTACAACAAATGCCTTACCGAATCTTGCTTCCCTAATAGCTGGAAAATTGCCTCTGTGGTATCAGTCTTCAAGAATTCTTCAGATAGAACTGACCCTCAGAATTATCGCCCCATCAATCTACTCCCGCTCTTCGCTAAAATCTTTGAATCCTTGATCAACCTAGCGATAGTCAATTACCTTGTTAATGCTAAACTTTTTTTCTGACTATCAGTATGGATTTAGGCAAGCACGATCTACTGCAGATATCTTAACGATCATCTGTAAACGCATATACAATACACTGGAAAAGCATGTGAAGATAGGGCGCTAGGGCTTGATATATTCAAAGCCTTTGATAATGTCTAGCATAAAGGTCATCTCATAAAAATTTATTCATATGGTATTACTGGACGAATATTTAATATAATTAGATTCTTCCTATTCAAGAGAAAAAGCCAGGTTGTCCTCGATGGTTGTTCATCCAAACAACATGAATACAAGCAGGTTTACCCCATGAATCGATCCCTGGACCTTTATTGTTCCTGATTTTTATAAACGACCTTCCTGATGACATTGTGTCTGAGATGGGTATATTTGCTGATGACACCACGCTCTACTCTCTACTCTCTACTCTCTACTCTCATCATGTGGGTAAAACGAACGCGCACATATCCGAGGCAATGACTGAATCCTGAGAAAGTGACCTCCAGTCCGTAGTGGAATGGGGTCATAAATAGATGGTAGCATTTAATGCTGCTAAGACAAAGCTCCATTCTTTCAACAAGTACAAGAAACCTCTTCAACCACCGATTGCCATGGCTAATAACATCCTACATGAGAGTTCAACGTTCAAACTCTAGGCTTAACATTCACAGGTAACATGAATTGGAGCAAATGCATAGAAGACATTGTTAAGGCTGCTGCAAAGAAAGTGGGCTCCCTCTACCATGCTAGGAATCTTCTCACACCTAACAGTATCCTATATCTCTACAAAGCGACCATCCGCCCATGCATGGAATACTGTTGTCACATCTGGGCTGATGCACCATCCACCAGTCTGTCCCTCTTAGACAAGGTCCAAAAAAGATAATCTAATCTAATAAGTCCCTCATTATCCACCAAGTTCCAGCCCCTATCTCATCGCCGCAATGTTGCATCCTTCTGATTGTTTTACAAGTACTTCAGTGGAATATGCTCTGATGAACTCGCTGCTATGATGCCCTTATCGACGTAAATACACTCGACCAACCCGACAATCAGCTAGATCCTATCCATTCACTGGTGAGGTCCCCAGATGCCGAAAAGTTCTTTACTCGAGCTGCCGTTTTTTTTAACTCTCGTCCTGCTCCATGTTTCCCCAACTGTACCGACATGCAGAAATTTAAAACTAATGTGAACAAGCATCTTGCTGCCTAGCTCCCAATTTATATGACCCCCTAAACTTTCACCCAAATTCTCAGTAGCCCCTTGCAAGTTACAACTTGCCTTGTTTGGGGTGAACTAAGTTAAATATATATATATGATACAAAGATCCTTTTTCCTTTCATTTCTATTTTGAAAATATTAATTACTTAACAAATAATAAAACCAAAATTTGTTTTTATGAATTGTATTGAAATATATTACAACGGTCCCTTTTTCCTTTCATTTCTATTTTGAAAATATTAATTACTTAACAAATAATAAAACCAAAATTTGTTTTTATGAATTGGATTGAAATATATTACAAAGGTCCCTTTTCCTTTCATTTTTATTTTGAAAATATCAATTACTAAACAAATAATAAAACCAAAATTTGTTTTTTTATAAATTGGATTGAAATATATTAAAAATGTTCTTTTTTCTTTTCATTTTCATTTTGAAAATATCAATTACTAAACAAATAATAAAACCAAAATTTGTTTTTTTATAAATTGGATTGAAATATATTACAAAGGTTCTTTTTTCTTTTCATTTTCATTTTGAAAATATCAATTACTAAACAAATAATAAAACCAAAATTTGCTTTTTATAAATTGGATTGAAATATATTACAAAGGTTCTTTTTTCTGTTCATTTTTATTTTGAAAATATCAATTACTAAACAAATAATAAAACCAAAATTTGTTTTTTTATAAATTGGATTGAAATATATTACAAAGGTTCTTTTTTCTTTTCATTTTCATTTTGAAAATATCAATTACTAAACAAATAATAAAACCAAAATTTGTTTTTTTATAAATTGGATTGAAATATATTACAAAGGTTCTTTTTTCTTTTCATTTTCATTTTGAAAATATCAATTACTAAACAAATAATAAAACCAAAATTTGCTTTTTATAAATTGGATTGAAATATATTACAAAGGTTCTTTTTTCTGTTCATTTTTATTTTGAAAATATCAATTACTAAACAAATAATAAAACCAAAATTTGTTTTTTTATAAATTGGATTGAAATATATTACAAAGGTTCTTTTTTCTTTTCATTTTCATTTTGAAAATATCAATTACTAAACAAATAATAAAACCAAAATTTGTTTTTTTTTAAATTGGATTGAAATATATTACAAAGGTTCTTTTTTCTTTTCATTTTCATTTTGAAAATATCAATTACTAAACAAATAATAAAACCAAAATTTGTTTTTTTATAAATTGGATTGAAATATATTAAAAATGTTCTTTTTTCTTTTCATTTTCATTTTGAAAATATCAATTACTAAACAAATAATAAAACCAAAATTTGTTTTTTTATAAATTGGATTGAAATATATTACAAAGGTTCTTTTTTCTTTTCATTTTGAAAATATTAATTACTTAAAAAATAGCAAAACAAAAATTTGTTTTTTATAAATTGGATTGAAATATATTACAAAGGTTCTTTTCCAGTCATTTAGTTAAAGGTTTTATGCTTTGGGTTCTTTCTAGGCAAATAGTTTGTAAATGCACATTATGTTGGCGTGTTTGTTTTCTTTTCCAAAAAAATAATTTGTTTTCTGATTGTTGCGGTAACAAATAATAAAATCAAACACTGACTTCAGAAATATAACGCATGATTAATTACCAGGTGTTGATTAAGCAAAACTAAAACTAAACATTAAATATCTGCAAAAATCGAACAGAGCAAAAATAATAAGACTCATTATATTTGGCCTTACACCGGTCGAAATGTGAGACAACATATTTGTTACCTATTACAGAGTGGAAATGTTCAAGATAACCGTATTTATTTTTATTTTACCGTATATTAAGCCTTTTTAGTTACTGAATGTCCAATTCAGTCATTTAGGTAAAGGTTTTATGATTTGGGTTCTTAATGTTTTCAAATATTTTAAGATTAATTTATTTTGTAAGCATGTCTTATGTAAAAGAATCAGACTCCAAATAATGGATCGTATTTTACTCATAGACCTTGTCAGGTACAACCACTTCGGAATAGAGATGTCCAAGATATTTTGGTGTTGCACCCAGAATCGCAATATGCATTTCCATTCGGCATTAAATGCCCCCAAGTTTTGATATGCTATAAAAGATTGACCAAATATTTGACTCACTGATGATCTCGCATCCACGATTGATTTCTTCACACATTCGATGTTTGGTAATTCCCAGGTTCCATTTGTTAAGCACAATCTGCTGGCCGTTCCTTTCGGAGAGAAAAAAGAAAAAATATTTTACAAATGATCATTTCTGTTAAATGAAGGAGAAAGCATATATATCGACAGTTTATAAATGTCCGCAAATAAAGTAAGTTGATTTTTATTCGATCATTCATTTTCTCTTGTTCATTCGTCTTCTTAGTTCGATCCACTAGGAACATTGTGGATCTTGTTATCTATCTTTCTTTCGTGTCTGTTTGTTTGTATTCTTGGATGACGTCCCCAAAACCGCTGTGCATACTGGATGACGTCACAATTAAAGTAAATAAAAGGCTATTGGGTTCTGTTTGACAGCTTGCTGATATGCCCGCTGAATTTGGCATTTAGATGTTAATCTACCCCCGGTTTCGACGGCAATGCGTGTTGGCAGGGATTGTTTTCTTCCATACTGATGATTTCAGGTTTGGAATGAAGCACATGTGTATACGGGTTACTTTAAAAATAATTGACCATATACATACATGCATAGATACACACACACATATATATATATATATATATATATATATATATATATATATATATATATATATATATATATATATGTGTGATTTTCTTGGAAACAATCGTACCCCATACAATAGTTGTGTTTTATTTCTTTCATTTTGTTTATCTATACTCACTTTTATATATATACATATATATATATATATATATATATATATATATATATATATATATATATATATATATATATATATATAACAAATTATATAACAAGATAGATAGATAGATAGATAGATAGATAGATAGATAGATAGATAGATAGATAGATAGATAGATAGATAGATAGATAGATAGATAGATAGATATGAGAGCGAGAAGGAGAGAAAGAGAGTAGAAGAATACCCATAATAGGACGGCAAAAGTGAATTCCCTGACCAAAACATTTTTGCACATTTTTATGTCTTCTTTTTAGTTGTATAACCAGAAACATATAACTGTTGTTTAAGTAATAGATACATAACGCATGAAATGTTGTTTGACGAAGATAAGTATTTACCAGAAAATTCTCCGATACATGTCACGTTTGCGGTGGATTCTGCGACAGTTTCTGGCCATTGTAGGTTATTGAACGTTTCATTTGGACAGAGTTTTTTTCCTGAAAAAACAAACATTTGGAAATGTATGACAAATCTATAGGTGTGTTTATTTGTCGTAAGTTCACAAACGAAATATAATAAAAAGTCTTAAAGAACGCTAAGTCTGAAATTGGCAGGAAACTTAGCATCAGTCTCTTATAAGCCCATTCAATATTTACAATGTTTTGGCATTGAAAGTACGTCAATATCTAATTTCTTTTCGCCCCTTTTTTCATATGCCCGTTGTCATAGTAACCGATGTACAGAGAAGGGAAACATTTTTTAGCAGAAACTTCTGTGCGACTCGGACAGTTGTGTCTCTAAACGCTTTATGTAAAGCCGTAATTTTAAAACGTTGGCATCATTTAAAGTCACTTATCAGGTTGTTCGGAAAGTAATGACTGATTACAGAAACAAACATTTAATTTTTGAGCTTTCATCTAACTACATGCAAGGAAAGAATATCGTTTTCTTCTTGAAAATTGTATTCAGAAAGCAATTATCAGAAACATCTCTTATTGTTCTTATTGTTCTTCTTGTTCTTGTTCTAGTTTTCTTTTATGAAAACTTTACGATGATAATGTTTTACCAGAACCTGTCCTGAGTGATACTGAAGCAAAATAACTATTGTTTGTAGATATGTATTTCGTAGAGTTTTAGTTTTAACCAGACACACACGCAACTAATTTGCTTCCGATATGTCGGACACCATTGCAATACAGACATGAACTGACTTAGACATTTATCTAACCTGGATTTTGTTCAACAATTTCTTTTTTCAAATGTTCATTGACAAGAATGCACGATCATCTACTTTATTCATCTTCAAATCTCTCATTACCAATACGGGATTTTTGAACGTCGTATTGAGCGATAATTCGTGGACGATTCTCAGCTGTTATTGGCAGCTGATTAAGAATCAGTATGATCTATATATTAATACGATAGCGTGTGTGTTCGTGTGTCACGCTTCCGGCAAAAGCTCTGCGCATGCGTGATGCACCTAGATTTAAAAAAACCAGTCAAGTCGCTTTATTTTCAAAACATTTTTAAGTATTTCCCTCTTGCGTAACGTTTAGCGACGTAGTATTTTTGACTTCGGCCCGACTGGTTTATAGTTTGATCCCAACCAACCTCTAAGATTTTTTTTCTACACTTTAAGGGGAAGGGGAAGAGAGGTAGGGAGAGGACAACCGGGAAGACACATATTAATACAATAGCGTGTGTGATTTTGTGTGTCATGCTTACATCGAAAGCAACGACCTTCCGAATCTTTGTATGCTACTCACCTGGTTAAAAAGTACTTTTTTGTGTTGCTTTAAACTATTTTTTGTTTTTTTTATTTTGCCGTTTTTAAGGGCATTGTCTATTTAATTACGTTTTCTTTTGGTTGTAGAGAGGGCCAGTATTATTTTTTTTATTTTTTAAATTTTTTTTTGAACGGATAGCATATCAACTTTTTTTTAGTAGATATGCGCAGTGTCCATCGTACACGAGTTACCATTTAAAAAATTATTTCACTCTTATCTAGAAGGGGGGGCTCATAATAAAGCAAGTGTAACTAACAAATAGAGGGTGCTTTGTTACATTAGGACCCGCGCTAACTTTGACACCGTCGTTAGAGTTAGGGTCAGTGTGGCAGACGATAACTTCGTCGACTTTTTCAGTTTTATTTTCAAGAAATAATTTAAAAAACGAACACAATACGGTGTAAGTAAAAATAAAAATTTAAAAATTCCGTGTAATTTACACGGGTCCCGCTAGTCAAGTTTTAATACGAGAAAAGAATATTATTTTCTTCTTTTTTTACATAATTTTTATTAATGGCTTAAAAATTTTATTCTGAAATAAATTACTGGAATTGAATATTGAATGAGAAAGGGTTCACCATCTTCCATGACAACACTAATACTTCCACTAAAATATAAATAAACTTTATCCAAAGGGAACACTGGAATATAAAGAGAGTTGCTAGGTCGGCAGGCATCGTGGTAGATATGTAATATAGTTTCATGTCCTTCAATTCGCTCTTCACCGAAATTACGGCGAGAGGCGAATCACATCGGTTCCCGTTTATGCCTCGACTCGAACTGATTTTTATTTGCCCGTGAAATAGCATCAGGATCCGACGTCATCTGGTCGTTTCTGCCTCTGCACTTAGAAAGCAAAGAAGTGTCTAGCACGAAACCGCAAATCAATGGAGTGAAAGTAGCAACATTACTTATGCACCATTCCTTCCCCGACTTCGCATGCAACCACTGAGCCTTGCTTTTGTCGCTGCAGATTAACGAATAGCTACGACCAACGAGGACAACTTCATGCAGACCAGACGATCTTGAGGCATGATCTTGGTGAGCTCTATGCAGAAGTCCGACTCATCTAACAAACAAGCAACAAACAAAGTGAATTTTGTTATTACGTATCGACTCTCGATTAGAAAAAACCTTAATCAGCAGTTTCTTTCAACCAATTAAAATGAAAAAGATATATTCACTTTCAAATTTCGCGAGTTGTATTAATACCCAAACACACCGATTTCCTCCTGTTTTCTTGTTTTCCTATACAGACCACACACGTACGTACATCTTAATCTAGCTGGGCCCGTTGTGGTCGCAAAGCTCTCAACACTAGCAACCACATGGCGAAAGACACACAACAACTTCTGTATAGCCAACGAAGAACCTACACATACACCTTGCTCATCGAACATTAATATACACAAGTTTATAGAGACACACACTCACTCACGAACAAAACAAGAACACAAATACATACGCACATATTTTCACGCCTATTTCATTTACATACACGTAAACGCACGCAGACCAAGCCAAAATGAACACATGTACTCAATTTCTGTTTACAGACCAAACACCTTTTCATCCGAAAACGTTCTATGACACTTTAAATTCTCATCCATCACGAACTTTTTATTTTTCATTGTCTTAACAAAGTTGTTCATAAATATTAATTATTTTGCATGGGTAGACTTTGTCATTATTTTATTTAACAATGTCTTATCCACAACGGACTCTCCAGGGATAGTTTTAAACATTCGAACGCGGTTTTCAGCTCAGAAGACCTCTAAAGTTTGGCGATGATCTTTAGGGGATAATCATTGAAGGGCACCCAAATATCCCGATTAGAGAACTTATTGCAAACATGTTGGACGTTTCTAAATGGATTGCTTCGTTAACACGTAATGATCATTAATGTCAAGTGCGAATAGAGTTAGTTTATACTTCAAGACTTTCAAGTACTTTTCGAACGACAGAATAAGTTCCACAAATTTGACCACCGAACAACAAAGCAGAATAGTTGTTTTATTAGTCTGACAGAATTAGAAGACAACATTGTCGTTTCCTTTCAAAATACGCGAACGCAGAAAGTACAATCGTTAACTTACCCATCGCCATCGATATTTTTAACGTTTTAATTTCTCCTCGAATATTATCGTTCGCTGCATAACAGGAAACATTCGCTTCTTTCGTGAGTGAAACTAAAACAAAAATGGACACACATAAAAATTAATGACATACAATACAAACGTAGGAGACGTATCAACAATTTAGAGCTACTGCTTTTAAGAAAAGAGAATTTCTCAAGCACGGCGAAATGTTTTGCCACAAAAAAACAATGGAAAGGTGAATCTTGTTCCAGGGTTCGAATCGTGCAACTAGTTTGAATGGTTATCTCTACACTGATGATTCTGAAAGGATGAAACGTATACGTATGTAGATAATAATTAAATATTCATTATTAAATAATTATTTGCAGCCCTTTTTCGGCTGGGCCCTTTAAGGAGTACTACTACACGCCGTCAAATCTCAGCTATAAATGCAAGGTCCTTTCTGTTGAACACTGTTATGACGACTGACTATAGTTGTCCTTCCGCTTGAAACATAAATAGGATTTATTTCTCAACTAGTCCGTAGCCACTGAACGTAGCCTCATTGGTTGGGGCACACGGAATTAAGTTAAAGGTACCTTTTGTACGGAATTAAATTAAAAGTGCCTCTTGTTCGGAGGTTCGCCTCGTGCGACTAATTTGAAGAGACGACCTCGACAGTCAACTAGGTTCTACGTGACCACGCCGAGCTAGGGACAACATCAGGCGGAAGGAAACCAGGGAATAATTTCTCGACCAGAAGTGATTAAAAACCCTAATAATAATAATTACATATATATATATATATATATATATATATATATATATATATATATATATATATATATATATATATATAATGTGATAGAAGACTTTTGTCTACATACTTTTGTCATGATCCGTTCCAATTTACTAATGAATGTTTTTGTTTCTTTCGGGGAATTGGCTGATCTATCCGCCATAGTCAATTTTAATACAAGTACTTTCTGATTCGTCAAGATCCATCATCAAGGGTGATTACCAGTAAAAGTTTAGGTATGAGATATTTATAAGGATGATAGTTTTTTGGGGGGAATCAAGTGTTATTTACTGTATTAATTAGGTGTTATGTTAGTGTAAAAGGCATCTAAGGATATTGTCACTATTGTTAAAATGTATTTTGTTGATATTAGTTTTGTTTTGTTTTAATAGGTAGAGCAAGTAGATGACGTATTTGTTTGTTAGTAGTATGTTCTGGAATAGAGGGGTTATCTATTAAAAGATTTCGAAATTGGGAGCGAGCACAAGAATGTTGGTTTGTTAGGTGTTGAGCGATAGCGCTGTTGTCAGATAGGAACAGGACAAAAGTATATAGACAGAAGTTGTCTAACATATTTAATGAAATATGTTTAAAGGAGGGAATGCTGCCCATATATATATATATATATATATATATATATATATATATATATATATATATATATATATATATATATATATATATATATATATATATATAAGAGGATTTGATGAGTTAGAACATTACAATCGTTCCAATAATTAGAACATCAAGTCTAGTATGGCGTACGTTCGTTTCCAAAACATTCTGGAAATACTTTATTTTATTTTTAAAATTAACAAAGCTACTCCAAAACGTGTCTTTATCAGCGCCTTTAGCACCACGTCTTACAGAAATTCAAGGAAAAAACAAGTTCGTCGTAGAGGAACATCTATTGACAAGAAGAGCCACAGAGACAAATATTATAAAAAGGAATTAGTTACAAATATAAAATAAAAATAGAAAGATAAACTAATAATAATAATAAAACATTACACAAATTATAAAACTTATAAGAATAAAATAACAATTAGAAATAAGAACAAAAATAAAATAAAACATGATATAAAATATAAATAAATAATAAAATATAAAAAGGAATAATAAAATGAAAGGATGAAAAATAAAAAATATAAAATATAAAGAATAAAATATAAATAATAAAAAAATAAAATAAAAAATAGAGTAAAATAGAATAGAATAAAATAAAATAAAATAAAATAAAGAATAAAAGTAAGTATAATGATAAAAAATATAAAAGAATAAAAAATATATATGTAAAAATATATATAAAAATTTACTAAAATTATAAATAAATAAATAAAAGGATATGAATAGTAAACTAATAATATAGAATAAAGGTAAAAGTATAAAAATAAAAAACAAAAGTACCGATTAGGAGATGATAATAAAAATTAGAAATACAAAATGAAAATATAAGATAAATATAAAAGAAATAATTGATATTAAAATAAAATAAAATAAATAAAATAATAGTATGAATTAAAAACAACTTAGAAATATAAATTAAAATGAAATAGAAACATAAATAAGTTTAAAAAACAAAGGTTGAATATTATCAAGGCTCCTTCTCTAAAGGTTTTTTAAGAGAAACATCCGGCAAGAAGATGAGTAGGGCAAGAGGGAAGGACGAAGAGCACATGGGACGGTATGGACAACGGTAGTTTTTAGGAGGAGAAAAACACCTTATATAAATATTATTATAGGAGAAGGTCGAGGGTGACCAGGAAATACGGGGGTATTAGAGTAGTAGTATAGTTGGGACCATACTACCAGCACTGCACAGACAAGAGCATGAGTATGAGAACATGTAAACCATAGTTATTCAGAGAATAACATTATCCATTTCCTTCAAAAAAACTTTGATTTAGAAACAATTGTTTCTGCCCATCCCAATAACATATATTTTTTTATGATATACAAAATAACATCGATTATTTTAGGGGGCTTCGTCATTGTACATAAATATCCCAGTCAAACGGAAAAAATTAAAATGCATCCAACGTTTATTTTTTTCACTCACACCTTCTTATTTAACCCTATTTTTGTATATAAAGGTTCATATTATAATGTATTTATGATATATTCTTTCATCTCTTGTTTACAAAATCGATAAAAAAATACCACATATAACTAATAAGTATTTTTTAACCAACTGCACTTAGTCATATGCTATATTAGTTATATTTGTTATATTAGTTATATTAGTTATATTAGTTTTTATTTGTTTTGTTTGAATAAGGAGAGCTAGTAGATGACGTATTTGTTTGTTAGTAGTGTGTTTTAGAATAGAAAGATTATCCATTAAAATATTTCGAAATTTGGAGCGGAGACAAGAATGTTTGATTGTTAGGTGTTGAGCGATAGTGCTGTTGTCAGATAGGAGCAGGACAAAAGTATATAGACAGAAGTTGTCTAACGTATTTAATGAAATATGTTTAAAGGAGGGAATGCCCCCCATATATATATATATATATATATATATATATATATATATATATATATATATATATATATATATATATGTGTGTAAAGGAGTAAGGCTACCAACATTTGTAGAATGTTTTTTTCAACATTTATTTATTATTTTGTTGTTTTTTTCAACATTTATTTATTATTTTGTTGTTTTACCATATGAGAACATGTAAACCACAGTTATTCAGAGAACAACATTCCCCAGTTCCTTCAAAAACACTTAACGTGAGGAATTCTGCCCATATATATATATATATATATATATATATATATGAGATCATCTAAACCACAGTTATTCAGAGAACATCCCAATAACATATATTTTTTATCATATACAAAATAACATCGATTCTTTTAGGGGGCTTCGTCATTGTACATAAATATCCCAGTCAAACGGAAAAAACGAAAATGCATCCAACATTCATTTAACTTATACATTTTCTTTTCACTCACTATTTCTCAAAGGGAAATACTTATTTAATCCTATTTCTGCATATAAAGGTTCATATTGTAATGTATTTATGATATATTCTTTCATCTCTTGTTTACAGTGTTTATATTAAATCGATCAAAATCGATAAAAACATACAACATATAACTAATAAGTATTTTTTAACCAACTGCATTTAGTTATATGTTATATTAGTTATATTAGTTATATTAGTATTGTTAGTTATATTAGTTATGTTTTTTGAAGGAATTTTTATCGATTTTTTCTCTTTATTTTATCATCTTCGTTTCGTTGTCTGTATATGGAAGTTTAAGAGTTGTTATTGTGATTTTAATTTCTGCTTCTTTTGCAAGTATATAAGCGGCCTTTTTATTCCCCATAAAGCCCTTACAAATAGGAAGCCAGGCCTCGATTAGCACTCGTACTAGATGTAAATGTTCGCCTTATTTGTCGCTGACGTCATCCAGATTGGTAGCTAAGCTTTCACAATAGCTAAACAAACATGTCATATAATACGCATGTCAGAATCAATGAGAAGACAAGGTTTCTAATTTGTGACTCATCGATTATATAAGGTTTAAATTTGTCTTCGCTAAATTTTAAAAAGATTTTATAAATAAAGTTAAAGAAGATTCTTCCTTGAACAGAACTTTCACAAATTACTTCATTAAATTTAAGTAAATATTAAGTGATGAGAATTAAATTTCTGTAAATTAAAGATGTTCATTTCTCCAGCATACACAACTTCTTGTTGGCTACTTCTTTTTTATGCTATTTCAATCCATAATCCGAGTGGAACAAGGCCATGGGCATCTCCTGCAAATATCATTGTCACAGCATTGGTTCTATCAGATATTCACTATTTCTGTCATAAAAATAATGATGCGCAATGGAAAAAATGTACTTCATTTTGAAATCAGCACCAAAAAATCAACCGGAAACAATTATAAACATTCATTGGACAATTTTAGTGTTAACTTGTGTTACTTATGACGTCACTATTAACCGAACACAAACTTTTGTGTTATATATGAAAAGCGTTTCAAAATCCCAACAACAGAGACTTTTTTCTGCTGAAATCTTACATTTGTGGCAACATATAGGGTTTGGGGAGTTCTGTTTAGTTTTAGGTAACACATGGTAAGTTTTTTGCAGTGGTGGTAGTTAGATGAGTTCTTGCTGTGAATGTTTTACAGCGAGGAACAAGAGATTGAAGTTCACACACCATGAAAATACCGATAGAGTAGAAAAAGACTAGCAACGTCTTTTATGCGAAAAAGGGTCTGTAGGCAAGAGAAAGAGACAGTTTGTTAACATATAACATTTATTTTACAATGTGATGCGCAAAATATAGCCTCTCCATAGTGAAGGACCGTTCCTGTTTGGTGATACCAAAACGCCTTTAAAATAAAATATTTGGTCAAAAGGTCAATTAAAAGTCCTACTCTAACATTTGATCAACTTGATTTCACATTTTCTCTCGAAAAGTAAATGAAGGGTGTTATTAAAGAAGTTATTGAATATTCATTTGTCTCGACGGAGAAAGTGTTTTGGTAAAAGTGCTTGATTCAACACAAACAAAATATTATTATAAGTCTATAGGTCTAAACGATGAAAAGGTTATTATAAGTCCATGAGTCTCGACAAGGAAAGGGTTATTATTACCGTGCGTACACAGGTTGAAGTATGGAGCAAATTCGTATTCTTATTGTTAGTAAGTAAGTCCATGTTCAGAGATGTTGCCATCTGAGGAAAGTAAGTCGATGTGCCAATTCCAATAGCCAGAGGCTAATGGCGGGTTTTGTTTATGCGCCAAGAAAGACGTGTTAATGGTGTTCAGAGTTATAAATGTTTGTTAAGCAACATGGTCATCTCGCCGAATAACTGATGAAAAAGCGCAGATGCGCTTGCTTAAGTAAGATTTGAAAACAGGTGCTCGGCTCAAGGGGAGAATGTTTCTAATAGATTAAATCCCGATATATGGAACCAATCGAAATTTAGTATCTGTTCCAATCAGTATCAATCATTTAACTTAAGTAAGCATCGAATGATTTTAAACATCGGCTATTTTTGTTGCTAACACTACTACTACTACTACTACTACTACTACTACTACTATTACTACTACTACTACTGCTGCTGCTAATGTTTTATAAACCTCTTCTCTGCGTTGGTGTTGTTGTAAGACTACTACTTCAACAGAGCCCCACCTTTCTCAAGGTTACCCTGGCAATAATCACGAGGATAAAAATATACGGTGGATCGAGGAGTAAACTTTGACCAGAAACACCAGAAACGGGTAGCAGTTGTTCCAGTTGCACTCATACCACAATCCTTTCTGGGTAGCTAAATCGCATTGAGAAGAAAAGTAGTGGAATGAAATAAGAGAAAGAGGAAAAGAAAAGGTAAGAGAGGGAGAGAGAGAGACAAAGAGAGAGAGAGAGAGAAAGAGAGAGAGAGAGAGGAAAGAAACCACACTGACTGAAAAGACGGAAAATATGGATAAAAATGTCCTTACCCATAAAAGTGGTGACTAGTTCATCATTGACTTTAAAAACTCGAGAAGAAGGCTGGTAAGCTGGTGGGTCAAAATCTCTATATGCAGCATACTCAACTAGTCTTAGTACATAGCAGGAAACGTTTACCGTATTCTGATTGTAGATTATTTCAGACGTTGTGTACAGTTCAACCATCGGGAAATCCATCATGTGTATAAACATACTTCTAGTGGCCGGAATGTAATGTCTGCGTCGAACATGGCAAGTCACATGACCTGTATGAAAAGAATATTGACAATCACGAATATAAAACACACACAGAAAAAACATCCGTGTCTATCGATATCAGTGTATTTCTGCTGTGCTTAAAAGAATGAAGAAATACACTTATGCATTAAAAATATAATGATATATATTTATTGTCGGTGGCGGTGAACGAGTGGGGGTGAGTTCGGAAGGAGGACGATCGCACAGGAATTGACGAAGTAGTTCTCTCGAACCCGATCAACAGTCGACTATCGATCTCAATTTCGGTTTAGTTTTTGGACACGCACGTATCCACCCGTAAACGCTCATTCTAAAATGTTGCCTTCGGTGTCAATGTAGCCACTCCCATAAGACGTTTATTTAGTGAAAGGGTATTTCCGTCTGCAGCTAATATTTTTGGATAGCATCACTTTTGCAGGTGGTTGTAAATCAATCAACAATAATTTGATTTCCGACAATCAACCGAGTTTTGTTTCTTCCGGTCATAAACCGTGTTTTATTTCTCCTGGTCAGGTGCCTGTCTGTGTTAAGTACGTTTATTCCTGTCGAATAACACTTTAGGTAAACCCGTCCCAAATATTTAACATACCCACTTGATAACTTAGTTCATATTTTCATGGAACAAAACAGATCTTGAATTTACCATAATAGCTGATAAATTATCTATTTTTATTTGGCAATATATTTCCATAAGTGTTTTATATAAAGCTAACACGGGAGTATTGCTCTAAAACCTAACCCTTCCTGAACGCAACGGGCCGTAGCAACTAGTAGTATCAGAGCATGTCGTCGGGAAGTTTCATTGCTGACAGAGCTACCTAAGGTGGATTGGTCGGGCACCCACATGTATTAGCGTCACAATCCTGCTAAATGGGCCCTGGTTAAATGGGCCCTGGCTAAATGGGCCCTGGTTAAATATAAAGGCGTTTACAGTGGTATCCAGCAGCTGCAGTTCGTTTTTACCAATGCGTCTGGGGACAATCTACGACAAGCAAGGATGTTCAGTCATAAATCGCAATGCAGAGTTAGGATATCAAGGTTGCATTGGACCATATGAAACCACTACTCAATGCCTAAAGATGACAACCTTCTGTGACGATTTGGAGCAAGTGCAGCTCCATGTTTACCTAAGTGTCGGGATAACAGGAAATCTTTCAGGAACCTGAACTACTTCAAATAACGAGCAGAACCTCGATCAAAAGCAGACGAGATCGACCTCTCTTTGTTCAATGCTACATTCAGATTCAACTTCATCAACAGCAACAGCCTACAACAATGAGTGTTGGTTACAATTATTGACCCTCGATTAGACAAATTTCAATCAGCAGTTTCACTTAGCGCATCACAGGCACAGAAATATTCACCTCCGAGTTACACCAGCATTTTCTCTCTCTTGTCTAGCTTATTTCAGACTCGACGCACGTGAGAACGATCCGAAAAGAAAACAGCCTCGACCTCTGCGTCGCAAAGTCGTTGACACACGACAAGGAACATTTACAAACTACTCACTCACACGCAAGTTCGCACATATACATTCTCACACGGATGCTCGTCTAACGCCACACACCAAATCACACGGCAACATCCGAAACAAATATGTCTACTGAACTTCTTCTTACATATTAAACAATTTCTTCTTCACTTAGAACGTTCTCAGATACGCCGGACTCTTACTTACTACTAACTATTGGTTTTTGGTTTTCCATACTAAATCAATACATTTTCGTCCATTTCAAATCCGATGTACCACATACTGGATACATAATTTTAGACGTTAATATACATCACCAAAACAAAACAAAAAAGCCATGTTTTATTTAGTCGCTACGGTAATCTAAATAGTCGTATGCCTAATTTCGTGCGTTGTTTTACCGATTTATATATTTTGACGAGAGCACTCCACACGCCTTGGCTCAAGGTTAATATTGAAAACAGTTAATATAGACTCGATACTCATGGAATCAACAATCTATATTTGAATAGTTTTGCAATGGGGGTCGTCGTAAATACGTTATTTAAAAAAAATTCTAAATGTAGAATAGTGACGATCACGACGAAACATTTGAGAACTATGGTAATATATTCTTTCTTTACGCTCAATCGTAATGAATGCTAGAAATAAACAAACAAAATAACTGCAGCACAAAATCTTATATATGAAGTAAAGTGAATCCTCCCTCTATTCCATCGGCTACTATACTTATGTTAACACGACATGTATATGCTAATCTGTTTCGGTAGCAATTTAGGAAAATTCTTGCTGCGTGTTTTCATAAATATGCTTTCATTTCGTTCGGTCAGACAGCTTCTCTTAACAGATTCATCCATACAGGAAATCGGAGGTATTTTCACTCTCACACTCAGATCTACTAACGCTGTCACCCCATTACACAGTGACGCCTTACACAGCATCTTACACTGAAATTGTGTACGTTACGTACATGACAAGGCAAGATGAACAGAAAAAATAACAATTTGATCTGACAATTTCTTTAGTAAATACCAAAATACAGAGTTCCTTGTAAATGATAGACCAAAGTATACAGGAACGTTCCAAGTGAAAAAGGAGTTGTTTAATCTGCAAGAGGATGTTGAGAAGGTATGTTTATTTCAGCTGTCGGCGTACGAGTTTTAGTGTGACAGTGTGTGTAAATCAATTAGGCATTATAGAGAGTGTATGCATATTTGTTTGTCTTTTATTTTATCCGGGTGACATTATGCACGTGAACCGTTGTTTATAGGAGTGAATGTTTCTTGTTGCGAAGTTTGTTTTAATGTTTTTTCTTTTGTTCGCCCTAAACAATGCTACTGCCACTGAAACATAAGAGGCTGCTGTGATAGTTGCCAGATTTATAGGGAAGCGAATTTAGTAGGTAGTTGAGCAGCAAGTTGTTGCTCACATTGCATTTATTGGCACGGGTCTTCGGTTCAATATTACGCGCTAAAAACAGAAGCCATTTGAATATGTCTAGTCAGACACAAGACAGTTCGATATTGTACACTGGTAACAAAAGGTCAGTATTGTTCTGTTAATATTATTTGAAAACTATTACTGCCATTAGGGTTGATGACAAAGTTTGACACCTGGATAATCTATGGCCCCAGTGTCAAAGCTATAATCAACATAATTAAGTAATATGTAAGGTTACGTCCATGCAGGATAAATCCTCTCTAGGGATTGTCTCGCAGACACAACTCTTAGTTTGAGGGAAGTGGGTGTCCATACGTAAGTTAAATAAAGTATATTTCAAGTAAAACTGTTGACCGTTCTTTGTCTTTTGTGTGTTGGTCAACAACCCAGAAAAATATAATGACAACAGCTTCGTTCATCGTTGACAAGAAAGTAAAACAAACAATATCCCTCGCACCTCCCCAATTGTTTACAAAATAACAATCGACTTACCTGAATCTGCTCGATTTAACATATCAAACACAATGCTTCCTTGGGATTTCCCATCTACCATCGAGGAAGAAAGTCCCGTTGAAACTTGAACACCATTCCAGTACCATTCGTAGGTTATATCCTGGAGACTGCTGTTCGTATAACACGTGAAGACATAGCGGTTTCTGCTTTCCTGAGATGCATTCAATTTTGTTACAATAAGTTTGCTATCTAAAAAAAAAATCCATCAATAATACATGATACATGATAATAATAAGTACATCATCCTACATTGTACAGAAAGTATTCAATTATGCATTCTGTAGATTCACTCATATCCATAACTTAAAAAACAAATAAATATTAGCATATTTATTTCAATTAAACAGTAATTAATATAGATTTTCGCTTACAAAATTATTTAAAAATGTACAAACCAATTAAACTAATCCATCTTTCCATTCAACTATGTTCTTTGCAATCAAAATGTATTTTTGATCAGTTACGTAAAATACTTATTAGTAGAAATGTTTTTGCATTTGAGATATTTTTTTATAATATTCGAAACAGAAAAAAACTCACGCCATAATATAAAATTGAAATATACAGTGCTAGATTAATTCCGAAAACAACGTATTTTCTTCAGGAAATGATACAAGAGGCATTCAGTGTTATTCAAGGCCACCAGGCCAAGAAAAAATTATCATTACTACTTAATTTTATTTTAAAAAGTACCTGGAGAAGGATTTGCTACGACACCTTTTCTGTTGTTTATAACAAAAATACATTCAATCTGTTTTTTATTTATCATCATAACCAGTGAAACATGAAGAAATGCTATTAAATCAACACAGTCTTCATTTTCTTTTAATTGAAGTTTATTGCGGTTGAAATTATCTTGGATTTGTTTAGAAACTAAATATACCGGAAACACTTTCAGAAAACAGTTTCATGTTTGTTAATAACTAACAAATGTCCCCATCCGTTTATGGGCAGCTATTATTCTATATATACATTAACGTCAGTGTTTGTTTGTGTGTTCTAGGAATCGATATGGTAACAGTTAGAACATTAAAGCAGGTGAACGCGAAAAATAATAATACAAACAATGAATTAAATAATAAATATGGTTACAAACAGAAAATCCCAATGAATCAATGATTTTTCATAGTGGCCGAGTGAGTTAAGTCGTCGGAATTTGAGTTAAAACATGACTCGTGTCCCGGGCTTTCGAATCCTGCGACCCGTATCAATAATGCTCCATAAAAAAGGGAAAATACTGTCTGTATTTTCCTGAGGAAGACTCTTATATGGGTCGAAAATTAACATTTTAAATAAATAATGTTTATTTAAAATTATCTGCATTTTTACTTGTCTCTAAACCGTTATAATTTTAATTTCAATGCATTCAAACGTGGAAAGACTTTTACTTCTTACTAACACGTGCTTACAAGAGAACGGAACCACTGGAATCGGACAGAAAAAACTGAAATTCGAGAACAGAAGTCTACACCAAAGTGACAACATGTCGCCTAAAAAAGAAAAGGAAACATATTGTCTGTATTTTCCTGTATTTATATGAGTCGAAAATTAAAATTTTAAATAAATAACATTTTTATTTAAAAGAAATCTGAATTTTGACTGGTTTTTAAACCTCAGAGTAGCACATGTTCTGGGCATTACACTAAACTTAAATGATAATACCACTGAACCTATCGTAACCCCAATCGCACATTGTATTGTATCGACAATAATTCCAAGCATCCGCAATTAGTGAAAATAACGTACGTATCCCCAGTATCTCTAAAAGAGTATCTAAACTCTCCTCAAGTGAACAGTTATTCAATGATGATATACACTATTACAATAAAGAATTAGATAGATCTGGGTACAGTAAAGAAATACATTTTGTGATGAGTGAATCAGTAGAACATATGTTGGGTAGACTACGAAATAGGAGACCATACAACATCGTATCATATAACAACATGGCTATGGACAACATTAAATCTAAGGTAAACACAAGCAATACTAATGATGGACGTATAAACAATTCGAATCTTAGCAAAGCTCCACTTCAACCAATTGGTGTTAGTACTATTAAAAAGAAAAATAGGCGTAGAAATTCCTCTTAGTTTTACAAACCGTATAGTAAACACATTTTTAACAACATGGCTAACGAATTTGATCGCATTATAGAAAGGAACTTCCCCTGAGATAGCAAACTAGGTAAAATTATAAATGAAAGCATATTTAAATTATCATTTTCAACACCAATAAACTCCGAATAAACTATTATACTTTCCAATGATGCCAAAAATAAGCAGGATAATTCTACATGGGGAATTATTTAGTTAATTTAATTAATTTAGAAACATATTTTTTGATAAGAGGTTTATGTAGTTTGCTTGAAGCATTGTTTATTAATATATAGAAATGTGCTACTTAGAAGACAATACAATGAAGAGGTGTGACGGATAGCTACAAGTTGGAGCAAATAAGACATATAATGGTGGAACAAATGAAATAGTTTCACCCCTAATACAATGTATACATACACATACATATATTTTATTTTTTTTCACAAACACACATATATCTGTCTATCTACACAATGTTACAATGTTATATAATATCTGTATCAAGATGGTCTGGTGGGAATTCCGTATGATATAATATTTTTAATATTTCGGGAACTCATCACTTCTTCAGAACCGTGCTCAACTCAAGTTCAAGCGTGCATATGAAGGTTGCCGTAGGATGCAGTCTCGCAGAAAATACCGGTTAAATTTGAATTTCAAACCAGATTCAAAATATAAAATAACCTTTTTTTAATTATCTTTTTTTTTCAACATTTTATTTATCTATTTTTATCTAATTTATTTATTCATCTATTTACATTTATTAAACGTTTTTTGTTTTTACTTTTTAGAATCTTTCCTTCCTTTTTTTCGTTAAATTTTAAATTCTAATCTAAATTAAACCAATTCTATTCGTTTAAATTAATATGTCGGTTAATACTGTCATTAAACATTGCATTATCTGTTCGTTTTAAATTACTGTGTATATTAATATTTAGTTTATTTATTTATTTTATTTTTTTAAATATGTATATTTTATTAATTAATTCAATATTATCTGTTCATTAATCGCCCCCATCCGTCTAATGCTAATTACGACAATGGAAGGGAGGTAATTCAGTTTAGTTGGTCTGTCTAATGGTGTTTAGGTCGCTTTTAAATTAGTTATTTCTAATTGTTAGGCTAAAATATTGTTATAACGAATGTATTTCTTTCCTTTTTCCTTTTTTTATTATTAATTAATATTATCCGAGGTGGTTCCGGTATTTCATCCCTTCTTCTTCTTCTTCTTCTTCTTATTATTATTATTATTATTATTATTATTATTATTATTATTATTGTTGTTATTGCTATTGTTATTATTGTTATTGTTATTGTTATTGTTATTATTATTGCTATTGTTTACTGTTATTATTATTATTATTATTATTATTACTGTTGTTATTTATTTTATTTTTTTATTTTTATTACTGTTATTATTATTTTTTTACTGTTATTATTATTTATTAATTTATTTTATTTGTTATAGTTATTATTTATTTATTGTTTTACTGTTATTATTATTTATTTATTTTAAATTTTATTTATTTATTTTCCCTTCGGCATGTAATGTCGATTAACTATTAATGTTGTAAATTGAATGTTCACGCGTGGGCAGTCTCGACATTTCTAATTAATTCCGTATATTGTTTTAATAATCTCTTCATTTATTTATTTAACTATTTATTCATTCAATGTAGGCAATTTTTAAATGGCTAGAGTGGCCTCTCGAGCGTTGGCTTATCTAATCCCACTTTCCCGACCTTGTGCCACATCTTACATTGTGGGAGGTAGATAAATAAAATAAAATAATTTAAGCAGGTACAGGTAAGGTGTTTTAATATGAATAAAGCTTCTGCATTTATTCATTATATATATATATATATATATATATATATATATATATATATATAATGAAGAAAGGCTGAAAATTAATTCATATTTGGAACTAAAAGTACATTTTATCTAAATAAAATAAAATCATCTTCACATAATTTTGATCAGAATATTTAACTATATATTAAATGATATTAATAAATATTTCGAAATCATAAAAACTTTAATTTATCTATTGTTAACAATTCTAGTGAGGTACTACACTTAACGAATCTATAACTATATGAGTCAGTGTTGGGATTAAAATAATCCTGAAATAAAGTTCAATTCTCCCACGTGAGAATGGGGTAACCATGTGCAGATAAAATCATCAAAGATATGTATAGGACGGAAGTCTGAAGAAGGAACACAAGACACAAGGGTGTAATTTCATATCAATTTAGTAAGAAAGAGAAAGTTGGATTGAGTATTTACAGTTTCAAAAGTTCATTTAGGCATTGGTAAATCATAGAGAGGATGGAAGAGAGGGTGGTAGAGAGGATGGTATGCGAAAACGTGGTTCGCGAGAACTTATCTGTTTTAGAGTTCTGGTAACGGCGGGAGGTCATTCTCTGTGATGCCGTCGTGGGCTGTATTACAATTATTATATTTAGTATTACTACTACTATTATTATTACTATTACTACTACTTACAAATAATCCTAGTTGTATTTTTTAATTATTTTATTTATTTATTGTAATTTAGTTAAAACATTAAACTAAAAATTAAAAATAAATAATACAACTGGGATTCGTAGTAATAATAAATATAATAATTATAACAGCAATTACTGCTGTTATAATAATAATAGTAATAATTCACTTAATAGTTCACTTAAATTATACAACATTACCATAATTAATACTTATGAAATAAATGTTTATTTTAAGCCTTTCTTCATATATATATATATATATATATATATATATATATATATATATATATATATATATATATATATATATATAATGAATAAATGCCAAAGTTTTTTCCCATGTATCCAAGCTTTATTATTATTAAAACACCTTATATGTACCTATTTAAATTATGCTCTAAAATATTATCACATGCGGTATATAAACTCCAAGTAAACCTTACTATGAAGGCTATAAATTATTTTCATATTTATATTTGTATTAACATTCAGATTCACTAAGATTCAATTATAGTTTGAATCTGCTATTTTATTATATATACGAAATACGTTTCTTGATATTAATATCTAATTATTATCAGTACTAATATTATTTTAAGCGATTTAATGAATTAAGTTTAAAAATTCAAAATTATAACTTCCGTTTTATTTTTATTTTATTTTTTTCGGTTACGTCTTTGCACGTGTATATTTACACATAGCAAATTGGATAACTGGATGATTACTTAAAAAGTTTACATTAAACGCAATAATTAACAAAGGTTTTCTATTAATAATTAAATAAATGCTTTATTATTTTTAAAAATAATGTTGTTGTTGTTGTTGCTGCTGCTGTTAATATTTACTTCCTCCCACGAGAGCAGAGTTAGGCACAATGTCAATATTTAACGTGGAGAGAATTTAGCTCCCCTAAAAGGGGCACTTTGGATTGGAACAAATATTTAAATTTACTCGGTCTAGAAAGATTTCTTCTCGATTGAATGAGGACAGAACAGCTAAGTGTAGCATCAGAAAAGATACATTTTGCTCCTGAACAAAATGCCAAGCAGTCAACATGTTGGTAGATGATGATGATGATGATGATGATGATGATGATGATGATGATGATGATGATGATGATGATGATGATGATGACTTCAACATTCGTTATAGAAAAGAAAAACCCTCTAATTTTCTAAACTAAACAAAATAGATTCTTCTTCTTTAATATTCTTTAAGTCTTTTTTCTATCTTTTATAATAAAGGCGAAATGTACAAAGTAAATATTTCGAATTACTCCGTAATATATAATTATTTTATTTGACCAATCGACGTTTCACCTTTATGTTTATTCATTTCATTATAACCAGTTTTTAATGGGGAATTCATTTTCATTTTTATGCTTAAACAAAGTAAAGTTCATTGACTTTGAATATCTTAAAGACCATATCAATTAACCTTTTTGTTGTTGTTCTCTTAAAAGATAAAATTTCATTATTTTCATGCACTGTGAATTTCCTCCATATTGGAATACATAAAAAACACTTCTAGTTACTAAATTGTCAATTGAAAAGTATTTATTTGTTTTCTCTAAAGAAGACTACAGCCGTACTAATTGATGTACGGAGGTCGGGTAGTTTTTGCTAATATATATATATATATATATATATATATATATATATATATATATATATATATATATATATATGTGTGTGTGTGTGTGTGTGTGTGTGTGGGCATGTATTTTCTTTTTCTTAACTTTCTCTTTCCTATTATGTCTGTTTCTTTTCAGAATGATAGTAATAAAGTAAACATACTCACCATTAACTGATAACGTTAATAAATAAAGAAAGCTTTCATTTCGGGGAGGAAATTCATGGAGTTGACAGCCAAATATTTTTCCTTCGTCTTTTAAAGAAACATTTTTTATGATTAATGTTACCTTCGATTCATCACTGATAATAGCAAAATTTTCTTCATCCTCGAATAATGAATATGTACTCCCTATCTCTCCTGTGTCGTTATACAAAATAAAAAATTGGTGCCTTTGCCTTTCACAAACCAATGTATAATTATTGTTGACCGGTGCAAGAGTTTCTTTATAATAAAAGTTAGGACTCCTCCCTGAAAAATAAATAAATAAATACAGAAAACAGTCATTAATATGCAACACTTAATATGAAACAAATATTTTATTAATTTAAAATCTTGATTTGAAAATGTTGAAATTTTATCTGAAATTAACATTCTGAAAAAAAGAAAATGAAACCTATGACATGAAATATTTATGAAATATTTATGAAAATGTTTATTTGCATAGACGTTCATCAAATCACAACTTAAATCACCTGTTTTCTATTCAGATATAAGTGAAATATACTTCTTAACCTTAAATTTAGACAGTGCTATAAATCTCGGTAATTAAGTTTAAAAATCCGGTTTGAATTCCAAGATTGTTTGTGAAATATTTCTCCCCTTTCTATATCATTATTTAGTGATGTTGTATTGACAGCATGTTTGAGATGCTTGGGGATTTGAAAATCCCAGCCACGTACATAATTCGCAGGTCCTATGCTATGTGGAATATTCTGCTCCCGACGCCGAAGGATGCAGAAAAAGTGTCTAGAAGCGACATCATATGGAAGGGTTTAAGAATAAAACCTGAATATCTTGACAAGAGGCGGACGACCGTTTCAATTCTCGGCGTCCCATGCTGTGTTAGCTCTGACCATATAGGAGCAATCATGTCGCAGTATGGTGACGTCGAGGCGGTTCTTCCAGTTCGTGGGCCCCGGAACATTCAGACGGGGGAGTACAAATTGAAGATGCGGGTAGGACACAAAGGCTTTTTGGCAATTCCGGCACAGCTTCAGTGTGAGGGGTGGGAAATGTCCATCTTTGTAGAAGGGCTGAAGCCTTATTGTTGGCAGTGTAAGATGCCGGGACACATGGCCAAGGATTGCCCAAAAAGGATAGTTACAAAGACCCCGGCGGTTGCGCCTCCTGAAAAAAATGTGGAGCCTGAAAAGACAACAAAAGAGGCGAATCCGAAAGAGTGGAGCACAGTGGTCGGTAGAAAGGGGTAGTCCACCCCTGACCCCAATTTGGAAGCAGAAGTGAAAACCACCACACCAGCTCAAAAGAGAAAGCTTCCAGCCCACTCGTCGGAATCAGAGGAGGAGCCAAAGGAAGACGAGGATGAAATGATCGTGGAAGGGATCGAGGCGGAAAAGCCTAAAGGAGCCAAAGAAAAAAAGGCTAAAAAGATTAAGGAGGCCAATGAAGCAGAAGAAGCAAACAAGAACAGTGAAAGTACTGAAATTGCTCAACCCCCAACCCGATCTCCACCCCCCTCTGATGAGGTTGTGCAAAATACCCCTCCCCTTTCTGATATCCCCTTAAATAGCCCCATGGATAGATCCCCAAACTCTAGGACAGAGGTAAAGAAAGATACCCCTGTTGAGACACCAAACTCCCCGCCTCCACCGGTTAAACCGGAAAAAAACGCGGAAGCCCTATTTTTTTCCAGATGAAAGGATCTGCGAGGCAAATGCGTCACAGGTCCAATCGGATCTCAATGGGCGACAGAGAATGCATCTGAAACAATTGGAGGCATTCACCCATGTACAAGGGAAGCTGGTACAAGATCCCAGAAATTTCAAGAACGCCCCACTAATAACCACCTTTCTGCGTCAGGATAAGGGTAGCAGGGCCAAAGCCATGTGGAGAATGGTGGAAGCGAGAAAGAAAGCTATTCCGGGGATGAAACTCGTCGATGAGGAGCACCCTTCCTTAAAAAGGTTAATTGTAAAATGTCCGGGGAGGGTCCCTGTTTATATTCATCCCTCTTTTTTCGGGCTCTTAAACTAACCCTCCCCTTGGACGTGGGAGATCTGGCAAGAGACAGACGGATTTCGTCCGAACTGCTGACCGGCAGTCTCGGTCAGGCCTTCGGCGTCCTCACTCCCGAAGACTTTAGCCCCATTTGCGACATCTAAATCAAGGATAATGGCTTTAAACCTGGCCACATTGAATGTGAGACGCATGAGATCCCGAAGCATGTCTGTTCGCGTGCTGAGGGATCTCGTAGCCCTTAAGGTAGATATAGCTGCGATAGAGGAGACCCACTTCGTTTCATATAGGGATTGTGATATGCTGACTGACGACTATGACATCATCTCAGCATATGGCAATGTCTGTAGTTGTGGTGTCTCTTTGCTAGTGAGACGCACTCTGTCTGCAACAGTAAGCGTTGTTCATACGGATGCGGTAGGTCGGCTGGTCGTAGTCGATGTTGCCGTTGAAAAAAGTAAGTTTCGGATCATTGCGGTTTATGCGCCCAACATTGCTGGTGAGAGGGTCTCCTTTTATCGACGGTTAGAAACGTTTCTCGGGGGTCCGGAGCGAGTAGTTTTAATGGGGGATTGGAACGCCGTCCTTGACCCCAAGATAGATAAGGTCGGTGGGAATAGAGGGTCGGGGTGGTGTAAAAGCAGTATGTCTGACCTGATGGCCTCATGCGATCTTGTCGACAGGTTTCGCGTTGATCACCCAGGGCGGGAGATGTGGGCGTGGCATACTAGCGCGGCCTTCTGTCCGAGTACTTACTTGGACAGAATGTTAGTTAGAAGAGGCGACATAGATTTTATATCTTGTCCCACGTTCACTTGGTTAGGTCATTCGGACCATAATTTGGTTATGGACCGTTTGAGTTCAAGTGATAGGCCTAGGTTAGCTGGGTACTGGAAGTTGAATACTTCCTTACTGGAGATACCCGACTTCCGGGACAAGCTAACATTACCACTTCAGAGGAATTTAGTGGGGGCGGTTATCTGGAGTAGTTGGTGGGTTAAAACTAAGGCTCATGTTAGACGCTTTTGTGTCCGCTATAGCCAGCGCCTCGCTAAAGATAGGGCTAGGACACAAAAGCGTGTAGATGATAAGATGACCCGGTCGGTGGCTGGGGGGATCCCCTAGAAATAGCCTTAATTAAGGGGGACCTCAATCGCTTAGCTAGCGAGCGATATGAAGGTCAAGTAGTTCGAGCTAGGTTAAAGAAAATCTCTAACGAAGCTGTGAACGTTGACGCTGTTGAGCGTAAGGCTGCTTTACGTCGTGGCTCGGATAGGTACATTCGGAAGGTGAATAACCTGGAAGGACATACCCTGGTATCTACTCGTGAGATTTGCGAGGGGTTCCGCGCGCATTTGGAGGATCGCTTCACCCAACTACCCAGACTCCGCGGCCAGGAGTTTGACAGCTATTTGGCTGACTCGCTCCGCCTAGAGGCGGCCCGAGCAGTTGGCTGTGATGGGGACGTTACAGATGGGTGAGATCATTACTGCATTGAAGCAGGTTGGCTTGAACAAATCTCCAGGACTCGATGGTCTGCCATACGAAGTTTATTTGAGGCTGTCGCCCATGTTTGTTCCTCTTCTTAAGGATGTGTTTAACCACTGGTTTGCTCAGGGCTCGATCCCTGGGCAGGTTAACAAAGGTGTGGTCATATTGTTGAAGAAGGGGGTCCAACGTGGAGTGGGGATTTCGATAGTTATAGGCCCATAACTCTGCTAAACACAGCGTTAAAGATTTTGGCCCGTGTTCTTGCGAATCGTTTGCAGGTTGTTATCGCTGATTTGATCGAGCCTGAGCAGAACTATGCTGTGAAGGGGAGGTCAATTCAAAACAATTTGCATCTGGTTCGCACGATCATAGAGGGTATAGAAGGCGACACTGAAGCCGCGCTGATCAATTTAGATCAGTCCAAGGCTTTCGATAGGGTCGACCATGCTTTCTTGGAATCTGTTCTAGAGGCTGCCGGTTTTAATCCGGACTTCCGCAAGTGGGTCTCTATTCTGTATCGTCTGCCGACGGTAGCGGTGCAAGTAAACGGTAGGCTTTCGGAGTCGTTCGTGGTTTCTCGTTCGGTACGTCAGGGTTGTCCGTTGTCGCCCCTGCTTTATGTCCTGGCGTTGGAGCCCTTCCTTCGCAAATTAAGGGACGGGGCGGCTACACCAGTCCTGCGCGGAATCGCTATACCTCCTCACTATGCGTGAGTCAGGGTTTCCGCGTATGCCGATGATGTCACCGTTTTTGTGTCCAGCCGTGAAGACATAGAAGCGGTGACTAAGGCGCTCGCTCGGTATGAAGAAGTGACAGGGGCCATTGTCAACCGCAGCAAGTCCAACGGCCTGCGGTTGGCTGCCTGGAGCGGAGAGACCGCACTTCCAGGTGATTTCAGCTGGACCGATGGCCCGGTTCGGATCCTTGGCGTTTGGTTTGGACCGGGTCTCCAGCTGGAAAAGAATTGGTCGGAAGTACAGGCAAAGGTCGAATCGTCTGTGAGGGCTTGGATTCGAAGGAAACTTTCCTTGAAGGGGAGAGCGGAGGCGTGCGCCACTTACGTCTTTCCTCTCATCCTTTACCGACTGTCTGTACTCCCTCCGCAGACAGGTCTGTACGCAACGTGCATGCGATGGAGGCTTGGGGTTGCCTGACTTGGCAAGTCATCGACATGCCGAGAGACTGGCTTTCCTGAATCGTACTTTGACGGAGGACGCTCCGTGGGTCCCTGCGGTTGAGAGCGCCTTTCCCAACCTCATACCCGACCACTCGGTCGAAGGTCGACGTAGACCGAGAGGGGAGTCCATGTTCGTCGCCGAATGCCGAGCCGCACTTAAGGCGTTGCCGGGGTCCAGTGACCTTGCCCGGTCTAGGAAGAGACTATATCGGGATTTAGTGGAGGGGTCCGCTTCGGATCCGCTTGGGAAGCGGCTTGGATTGTCGAGTGAGGAGGCTCGCTCCCAGTGGAGTTTGGCGCCAGGCCAGAGTTATCTCAACAATTCTGAGTATTCTCTGACCTTGCGACTGGTTCGAAATGCACTGCCCCTCTATGGCAGATTACGCAAGGATGGCATAAGGGACGTTCCCTTATGCCCGCGCTGTGAGGACAATGAGGAAGAAACGGGCGAGCACGCCTTCTTCACTTGCAGCAAAGTTCGTCGTCTCTGGGAGTATGTCAGAGAGGTAACGTCTCGCATCGACGCCGAGCAGCCGATGGTACTTGGTGTAGCATACGTCATCAACAACGTGGCACCGCCATGGTCTAGGGAGAAAAGAATGTTTTTTTTCTGGCGATTCTAGCGACAGCGAGGTTAGTGACGTGGGTTACACGTCTAGATGAGGTTCATGGGGTGGGTCTGTTTCAGATCGTAATCTGGTTGTTTACTTTAAGCATCAGCTTAAAGTGAAAATCAGATGCGATTGGAAACGACTACATCGCATGGAGTTCAATAGAAGATGGGTGCGCAACACTAGTTTGTGCATCCGACGAGGGTCCAGGTTTGAATACATTTTCCTACCTTAGAATGGCGCAGACGGTACTGGGTCCTACGGAACCCAGCCCAATGTAAATTCAAAGTATTAGCCTAGTTGAATCTTAGCTAATAGGTATAAATGATGTCCTGTCCCGATTTTATTTTTGCCGGCACTAGAGAGCTTCCAAAGATGCCCACTCCACATATTTATTTTGTCCCCGGCTGATGAAACCCTTGGCAATATTATCTTGGAAGACGCCATCCATTCCCGTACCCAGATCCCGATTATTTTATTTTCAGAACGCCCCACTTTATTCCCACTCCCATTTAGGGGTCGACCTGCTTGTTTTCGGCCTTGAGCCGGAAAACAGTGGGCGGTCCACACTTAGCAAGAGGGTTGGGAGGGTTGGGAGGGCCCTACTAACCACCCCTTATAATTTTATTTGGTTCTTTATTTTTCTTTCTTTTTGGGTGTTTTTAATGTGTATCCCACTCCCACGGTGTTTCATGTTTTCATGTTTCATTATGGGGATATTTTAAGTAGGGTTAAGCCATAGAGTGACTGCGAATTTTTTAGTGTGAATGTCTAGCTTAGGATGGATTAGGTTTTTGTCATTGTGCATTGTGTTTGTTTTTTTGTCAAATAAAAAATGTCTGTTTTGTCTTTGCTTTGAAATAAAAAATGTCAAAAATGTTGTTTAAAATGTCACAATGACCCCCCGACCCCCACCTTCCCCCTCCACAGTGGGCTTTTATGCCTAAGGTGGTATGCATTCTGGGAATGTAATTTTAACTCTAGGAGTTAATGTTTTCCAGGATGCATCCCTCTAAATAAATTCTCGGGCGCCGGCTTTTCAAGACCCACTTTCCGACCTTGTGTCACATACTCCTATTGTGAGTAACTTTGGCCTTCGGGTCTTGTTTTCTTGGCCTTTTGGCTAAGATCAAAGTGTAGTATCTGTTCTCGCATTTTGAATTTTTAGGTAAAAAGTTTCTCAGTTACTGATTCCTCATCCTACTCTCTTGGGTGGTGGATGCAGTAACAACTCTCGAAAACTTTTTGTATTTTGTATCGCCTGACCTACTTTTTCTATCCTCCTTCTCCTGCCTCGGTAGTTGAGATGAAACCCTCGCTGTCTCTCTTCCATTAACGCTCTTCGCCTCCCTCTTTCAGTTCTTAGCCCCCTCTTTGCCTGTTTTGGCGCCCTGAGAGCGCGCCAAAACCGGATCTTGTGCCCGACACCGTCTCCACGCCAGTGGTTTTCCTGAACTTATTTTGTTTCAACGCTATTTGGAAGGCAACTGGCTAAGAGACCCGGGTAAAAATGGAAGAGAGAACTCAAACGACGACGATGACCACCACCACCAACTTTGACACTGAGGAGGCACATGATCCCCTCAACCTGGATCCCACTCTGACTCCCCCAGAAGGCGACTCCTCAAATCGGGGAGCAAAACCCGAAAACAGTGCGTACTGCCTGGATTTTGACACCCCGGTTGTTGCCACCCCTGTCAGAACTCCCTCTGGGGACGACTCCCCAAATGAAGGAGCAAAACCCGAAAACAAGGCGTACCGACCGGATCTCATCACCCCGGTGATGGCTACCCCTACCACCGCAAAAGGGGCTGCTCCCCCAGAGAAAAGCTCCCCAAGCGAGGGAGCAAAGAATGTGCTTGACGGGGCTTACCACCCGGAATTGACTTTGCCTCCGACGGGGGCTGCTCCTCCTGAGAAGGACTCCCCAAACCGGGGAGTAAAACAGCAAAAGGGGGCTCCCCCTGGAGGACCGCTCCTCTGCGAAAAGACCGCCACCCATCACGTTCGGGTGGAACCCGATGGATCCGTTATCCAGCGACAGTGCGGCAGAGGGGAAATACAATCGCGGCTCCCCTCCGACAGGCCACCACGTCCGAGGAAGAGGAGAGCCGCCAACGGTCCGCCGGCCAACCCGAAGCACTGGCCACAACTCCCCTCTGCCAGCAAACCCAAACCGGCCAAATACGCACCAGCTAACCCCGCAGCCAACAAGACCGCGGCGGCAGGGAAAGAGTACGACCTGGGGACCGCAGGTCCAACTAACCCCGGAAGAGTACCGGAAACTTTTCCGAGAAAAATACCAGGACTACACGGAGAGAGCCGTGATGAAAGCTCTCCCGGGTACCCTCGAAGAGATAAAAAAGAGAACCGTGTCCCTGGTCACGACGGACCTAAAGACAAAAGGTCTGACCGGGGTCCACAGTGACACGATCATCAGGATGCTGGTCGACCTCCAGATCCCGGCAACATACGTAGCGAGGAAAAGCTACGCTATGTATGACATTCTCCTCCCATACCAGAAGACAGCCGAAGGTCTGGCGAACTCTAGCGACTTCAGGTGGAAACACCTGAAGTTGAAAACAGAATACCTGGTCAGGAGGAGAACCACGGTATCCATCCTCGGTGCGCCGTGCTTCGCGATGCCGGAGCAACTGGGGACCATCATGAGCCAATACGGCGACGTCGAGGAGGTGGTGTCGGTCCGTGCTGAGCACGAAATCAGGACGGGCGACTACCACCTGAAGATGCGGCTGGACAGACCGGGATTCGACAACATCCCTGCCAAACTGATGTGCGATGGCTGGACGCTGGCCATGATAGTTGAGGGCAGGAGACAGCAATGTTGGCACTGCGAGGCAAAGGGCCACATGGCCAATGAGTGCCCGCTGAGGGCACCGGTCTCAGCACAAAAGAGGGCACCCATTACAGCAGCGGCAACAGCAGCAGTGGAAACAACAGTAGTGGCAACGGCAGCAGTGGCGACAGCGGCTCCTGCGGAAGGGAATCAAGACGGCTGGAGCACGGTGGCCAAAAGGGGCAGGGCGAACGTAAACACTGCCCCCTACCCAAACCCAAGAGTCTCGCTGCAGACTCCGGAGAAGCAGCAGAGACACCAGGCGGGAGAGGAAACAGCCAACTCCGTCATCGGAGTCGGAGGATGAGCACGTCACCCTTCCAACTAGACCAACAAAGAGGGTGAAGGAGGCTGAGTCCCAACGCCGTCCCCAAGCCAAACCAAGAAAAAACACCCCTCCCCCATCCCCCTCCACCTCTGCCAAAACAAAAGAGAACACCTCCGCCCCCACAACCCCCAACCCCGGCAGAGGAGAAAAAAGAAACCTCTCCCCTACGCAACCCCCGAAAACCTCCTTCACCCGACGGACCCGTCACCCGAACCTTCACGTGCCCCTCCCCCGAAGCCCAAAAGGAACACCTCCAACCCTGCACCACCCCTTCCCCCTACCCCGCCTGTTAGGCAGGAAAAAACTCGCAAGAGACCCTTTTCGCCAGGGGACCTGATTTGTGAGGCGGACGGAGTACACGCAATGGCAGACCTCACACCGGTCCAAAAGAACAAATTGAAACCCACACAGGATCTCAAAAAGATAAAAGGGTTGGACGTGTCCAACCCAACAAACTTCCCAGAAGCTCTCAGACTCATGACTTTTTTGTGGTCTCCAAAATGCGGCCGCATCAAGAGCCTCTGGATGATGGCAGAGGCGGCAGATGGGGCTTTCGAATCTCTCCAGATCATCACTTTGATTCCAGTGGGGATTGTCATGTACTGGCTGGCGATTTTGACGTCTTCTCAGCATATGGCAATATCCACAGTCGTGGCGTCTCTGTTCTAGTGAGACGCGCCCTGTCTGCGACGGTTAACGTTGTGCACGCTGGTGCAGAAGGTAGGTTGGTCGTGCTCGATGTTGCCGTTGATAACAGCAAGTTCCGGATCATTGCAGTTTATGCGCCCAACACCCCCGGGGAGAGGATTTCCTTTTTCCGCAGTTGGAGGGTTTCCTCAATGGTTCGGAGCTGGTAGTATTAATGGGGGATTGGAATTCCATTTTCGACCCCAATATAGAAAAGATCGAGGGGAGTAGCGGGTCGGGCGGGTGTGAAAACAGCCTGTCTGACTTGATGGCTTCGTGCGATCTTGTCGACAGATTCCGCGTGGATCACCCGGGGCGAGAGATGTGGACGTGGTCTAGCGTCGTGCCGTCCGTTTCGAGTCTTTACTTGGATCGAATGCTAGTTAGAAGAGGCGACGTAGATTTTCTATCTTGTCCCACGTCCAAGTGGTTAGGTCATTCGGACCATAAATTAGTTATGGCCAGTTTGAATTTAAGCGCTAAACCTAGATTAGATGGATACTGGAAGTTGAATACCTTCTTACTGGAGATACAAGACTTCCGGGAAAAGGTAATCCTGCTTTATCAACGGTCTCTAGCGGGGGCGGTAATCAGGAGCAAGTACTGGGTTAAGGTTAAGGCTAAAGTTAGACGCTTTGCTGTCAAGTATGCCCAACGCCTCGCCCGAGATAAGGCAGCGGCAGAAAAGCGTTTAGAGCATAAGCTGACCCGGGCGGTGGCTGGGGGGATTCCCTAACTGCAGCACTAACTAAGGGGGACCTCAACCGTTTGGCTAGAGAACGGTACGAAGGTCCGGTAGTTAGAGATAGGTTACAGAGAGTCTCGAACAAAGCTGTTAACGTTGACGCTGTTGAGCGTAAGACTGCCTTACGTCGTGGTTCGGATAGCTATATTCGGAAAGTCAAAAACCTGGAAGGAAATACTCTTGCGTCGTCTCGTGAGATGTGCGAGGGATTCCGCGAGCATTTGGAGGAGGGCTTCACCCGACTACCCAGACTCCGTGTCGAGGAGTTTGACAGCTATTTAGACGATTCGCTCCGCCTGGAGGCGGCCCGAGCGGCTGGCTCTGATGGCATGGTTACGGGGCGCGAGATCATTACTGCGTTGAAGCAAGTCGGCCGGAACAAATCTCCAGGACTCGATGGTCTGCCCTACGAATTCTACTTGAGGCTGTCGCCCATGTTGCTCCCTCTTCTAAAGGATGTGTTCAACCATTGATTTTCCCAGGGCTCCATTCCTGGACAGGTTACCAAGGGTGTGATCACATTGCCGAAGAAAAAAGAACCGGCATGGAGGGGAGGATTTTGATGACTGCTAAACACAGAGTTAAAGATTTTGGCAAGAGTTCTTGCGAAACGCTTGCAGACCGTTGTCGCCGACTTGGTCGAACCGGATCAGAACTTTGCTGTGAAGGGGAGATCGATTCAAAACGTTCTGCATCTGATTCGCACGATCATAGAGGGTGTAGAAGACGACACGGAGGCCGCGCTGATCAATTTGGATCAGTCCAAGGCTTTCGATAGGGTCGACCATCGTTTTCTGGAATCTGTTCTGTAGACCGCCAGTTTTAATCCGGACTTCCACAAGTGGATCTCCATCCTGTATCGTCTGCCGACGGCGGCGGTGCGAGTAAATGGTCAGCTTTCGGAGTCTTTCGCTGTCTCTCGGTCGGTGCGTCAAGGATGTCCGCTGTCGCCCCTGCTTTATGTCCTGGCGTTGGAGCCTTTCCTCCGCAAATTAAGGGACGGAGCTACGAGACCAGTCCTGCGCGGGATCGCTATACCTGGCAGAGGGCGTGCCAAGGTTTCCGCGTTCGCCGATGATGTCACCGTTTTCGTGTCGAGCCGCACTGACGTGAGAACGGTGATTAAGGCGCTCGCTCGGTACGAAGAAGTTACAGGGGCCGTAATCAATCGCAGCAAGTTCACCGGCCTGCGGTTTGGTGCCTGGAGTGGCGAAGCCGCACTACCAGGTATTTTCGGCTGATCGGATGGCCCGGTTCGGATCCTTGGCATCTGGTTCGGACCGGGCCTCCAACTGGATAAGAACTGGTCGGAGGTACAGTCAAAGGTCGAATCGTCGGTCGCGATTTGGATTCGAATGAAACTTTCCTTAAAGGGTAGAGCCGAGGCGTGCGCCACTTAGTCTTTCCTCTCATCCTTTACCGACTGGCTGTACTACCCCTGTCTGCGGATCGCCTTTTGGTTTTCACCCTCCTGCCCTTCTCGCTTCTTTGGAAGAGAGGGAAGCCATATGTCCGTAGACAGGTCTGTAGCGAGGGGGGCCTGGGAATGCCGGATCTGGCAAGTCATAGACATGCCGAAAGATTGGCTTTTCTGAGCCGCTCTTTGACAGAGGATGTCCTTTCAAGCTAACTTGTTATTTTTACTTCTTCAATCCAATAAATATTTATACATTTTTTCATTTAAACATGTTTTCCAAGTAAATAAGGATTACTCTTTCACTGACCTGGGACAGAAAAGAGAAAGTATATTTTCGGTTTATATTTATTTGACTTTTCAAAATCGAATTAACGTTAAAGTGTGATATCTGTTCTTATACTATACTTAATCTTTTCTATCCTCGATCAATGAAGTAGAACTCCTTCTAGTCTGCGGCAATTAAAATTTTTGTCCCAATCCTAATCGGCCCTTTTGGAGTATAATTGATTTTCTCCACATTAAAAACCGACATTATGTCTAACTCTGCCCTCTTGGGGAGTCAATTAAATTGGAACAACATAGTAAGTAGTAAAATTGCAGAATAGTCCACAGTCGAGAAATCGTTAACAAAAAATAACAGAAACAAATGCTTTATATCAGTCGGCAAATATCTAAATCGAGGGCAGAATTAGACACAAGGTAGGGTTTTAATATGGGGAAAATCTATCTCTCCTAAAAAGGGGCATTCTGTATTGTAGCAAAAGTAAAAATTGCCGCATTCTAGAAACTATTAAGTATAATATCAGAACAGATACTACACTCTAACTTTTATTATATTTCGTAAAGTAAAATAAAAATAACGCGAAAAAAATATTGTAGAGTCGGCCAATATTAAGAGGGGACGTAAAATAATCACCATTTTTAAGTTTTTAAAATATTCAAGTCAGATGAATTTCTTTAAATTTAAATGGTTGCGATTACTTGTTTAATTTAAGTCACGAGAGATTGTAATTGGGGCGGACATTGGCGGGTAGAGGTGGATAATGGCGCATATAAAAAGTGTCATCATCGCGTGACCGACTTGTAGATAGCGATACAAAATATGAAAAACAGATACATTAAAAAAAAAAGTTCCGAAATAGAACACCTATTACGATCGATCGAAGATAAAATATTCTTAAGTTCGGAAAAAGTTATATTTTGTAAATTTGTTTTGTTTTGTTGTAAATCGGCAAAAGTGTTCGTAGTCGCCGGTTGGTACTGTTGGATTTTCGTAAAAACATAATTCTTGTGTGTTCGCAACACAAGTTTATTTTATATAGTAGGACCCGCGTGCCGGAGTTCCCCGGGGAAACATAATGATTTAAATTGAAAATAAAATAAATATTAGACTAGCAATTCTGAAAAACAAATCAGAAAATAACCCATTCCACTATAAGTAACTTTGGCGATTAAAATAGGATTTCGCCATGTTTGGGCGAAAAGTAAATCCCTCTAGATTGAGACATTTGAGAATGGGGGAAAAAGTCCAGTACCTGTTTTGAGGGAGATGTGTGTCCCCTATATTTGTATTTATTTACATATTTTAATTTATATTTAAAGAATACCCCTCTCCCAATATTTTCTTGTACGGAAAACCTTGAATTGTTTTCATCGCGTTATTTTATTGAAAAAATAAATATGAACAATCTCCTCTAAAACGAAACATGACAAAGAATAATAACATATTGTCTACGGAATTAGTCCGACGATTTTTTTGTATTGCGTGTAAGAAGAAATCCTTCTATAATAAGACGATGTTAATTTTGTTTGGAGTGCAGTATTTTCCACAAATATATAAAAATGAGAATTTACTGAGTGCATTTTTAATCAATGTTATTTTTTGTTTATAATCAAGGATTTCGTGTTTATTTGAAAATACATTTTAAATAGTTTTTATTAAAAATTTTGCTTTAATATAACGCATCCAATGCAAAAGTTTATCGACGAAATTATTTTATTTGGTCTAAGAAGAAATGCTTGTAGACTGAGAGAATGTTTATCTTGTGTGGGTAAATGATTTGTTGTTTCTGGTACATGTTAAATAGTTTATATCAAAAGTATTGTTTTTATAATGTATCCAAAGTATAAGTTTACTGATGAAATTAATTTTATTCCGCCTATGAGAAAAACAAACTTGTAGACTGAGGCAATGTTTATCATGTTTGGAGAGCCGCAATTACCACACAAGAAAAACTGACCTTTTGTGTAACAATAAAATTGTATTTTTCGGAGGAAGAAGTGATTATATTTGTTTAATAGTAGTTGTAAGCAGACCTTAAGAAAAGTAAAATTATCAGGGGAAAATGTCATGGTTTTAGAATGTTAAAATGTATTTACGCATAGAAGCAGATGTAGTTAATTATGATTACCTGGAGTGATCTGTTAAGTAAAACGTAATCCGTTATCCCAGGACGTATAAGCATTGGGTTTCCGGAATGACGGAATGATATTCCCTTAAACTTAAAGTTTTAGGTTATTTAACTGAAATTCCCTTATATTAAGAAGGTACCCGGTGAATCTGTTAGTGGGTAAAAGCGGAAGCCACTTTCCTTTTGAAAAGTCTATTTGAAAGAGTACGGGAAGCTAATTGGATTGAGAAACACATTAGCATGGAAAGGTCTTGCTTATTTTGCTAGTATGTTTGAAGGCAGGTTGAATGAATCACTTTATTATAGAGATGACTTTCAAATTTACGTGGAATTGACAGAAAGACCAACGGGAACATTGGCATTGCTAATAGATATGTGTTAGAAAGCTTCTAAAAAGAGTATATGGAAAACTCGCGCATATATTTAGCGTATTATTTTTATATATTTCATTCTATGAAGATTAACCAAATTAGAATTTGTTTTAAATGTGTCCACGTATCCACGTAAGAGGCTCTGGTGGAAAATCAATTTTACGCAACATATTGGATCAACAGTTAGATATAAACATTAAAAAGTTATATTTGCAAAACATAATGATCCAAAAACTAGGATAAAACTTTAAAAACTGTATTTAAAGACATAATGGATCAACAGTTGGGAGAAAACTTGAAACGATGTATTTGTAAAACACAATGGATTAGCAGGAGGGAAAAACTTGAAAACTCTATTTATATTAGACCAAGACTGGGGGTAAACAATTGAGGTAAGAGTTAAAGATTGTTATTAACGAAAATAATGGACCACCAGTTAAGAAAAAAATTTGAGAAATCGTTATCAAAACTTAAAGGTCAAACACTTTGTTGAAAACTTAAAAGATGGATTACAAAACATAATAGACCAACAGTTGATGAGAAACGTAAAAGTTGTTTACAAGACATAATGATACCACAGTTTGTAAAAAACGTAAATGTTCTATTTACAAAGATAATCGTCCAACAGTTGGCGGGAAAGTTATCTTATGAAAGATAATGATCCAATAGTAAGAGAAAAACTTTTAACTTGTTTTACACGATAATAGGCTAACAGTTCAGGAGAAACTTTGAAAACTGGTATGTTGTGGTACGACTTTCTAATTACAGTGGAGTAAGAATGAATAATTTTATTCGCCTCCAGTTGTTTCGCAAATACAGCATATCAAATGCTGTTTTTACGATCACCGGGGACAATTACCGCCATTGAAGTTAGTGGACAACCCCCATTGCATTTCACTATCAGAGATAATTTTCTGTTACAGTCTCATACATAAATAACATAATTGGTCGAATTTGATATTATAATTATTCAAACTGGTTAATGTAATAATATGAAATCATAAACATACTTACTTCCTACACTCACTACAATATGATCTTCCTCTGAACACCCTAAGTTCATTCTATTGTCAGCAATCTTCATTTGTTTGAAGTGAAGTACAGGACGGGATCCATTACAATATGCAGTTATTCGTGTTTTGTCGAAACGAACATCTCCACATTTCCCTGGACAAGTGCATTCAGACAAGATTCTACGGTCTATAATCCATGTTGCATTAGATTTTTTACATATAAATGTCGATGAGGAGTTTTCATAGTGTAATAATTGTCCACTTATAGGGTGATGCGTTAAACTTGGTTTCACTAAAAAAGAAAAAAAGGAAGGGAATAATGATTAAAAAGAAATATGAATGAAATTTCATACCAACAATTTTACATTTTATTAAATTCATGTAGAGAGAGAGGGACAACATTTTTGTGTTTACTTAAATATTGTTGGAATACAAGAATTGGTGGGAATAATTTTCAGTAATATTTCAGCAGAAGAAACAACTAATTAAATGACTCCACTATAAAGTAAAACACCTAACAAACGAAAAACTTAGTAAATACGACTTTTCCCCCAAAATCTTTCTTTTTGTGAATTGACATTAGCTAATTATGAGTTAAACCTTCTCCCAGAACTTCTGTTTACTATTATAAATAACTTTCAAAAATTGGGCTCTCACTCATTAGACAATCTACTTAACTTCTTTTTCATTAATCATAAATGCAAGACACGTGTGGAGAAGCTAATATTCGTTGTGTATTACTGTTCGTACTACGGTCGTTTTTCGTCAGTTTTTTATCAACACATTCGATATATATGTATAAAATCAAAGGATAATAAATAAACAGTGTGATAACAAAATATACTTAGTTTATTAACAGTTTGTCTAGGACAAACATTACAAAACTGTGAAGGGACATGTAATACATAAAGAGTAATCTTGTTACCGTTAAATAAGAAAATGCACGAGTTATTCATTTTTAAATGGTAAAAAGAAGTACGCGCATTACATTACCTCAACGGGAGTTTTTCGTTTGGAAAGTTGATGTGATTAAACTTTTCCTATTCGTATTAAGTCATACAAGTAAGGAGTAAGGACCGGAAAAGACACGTTTGTCCACTTCGACAGTCACCCCGAATAGGACGGGATGCTTCCTTTAAAATTTCCACCGCGTTTATAGTGCAAACTTACCAACTCTTGTTGAAAAAATGTCTTCTTATGTTAATACCAAAAATATATCTTCAAGGGAGATAATCCTGGCTCTAATCCTATTTAAATTTCAGTTGTATTCAATCATGAAAAAACTTTCAGTCAATAAGAAACACGATGATAATACAAAGCACAATGATTGAAGAGTTTAAAAAATAGGGAATCACAGGAATGTTAACTCATAGTCAACTTATGTTAATACTGGTAATATTTATTTTAACAAGATAACCTTGTATATTTATTTTTTCTCATAAAATTCAATCATGTATTTTGTTTTAAATATAACATTAAACAGTATAAATCTGTAAAACATACCAACACATAATATACAAAACAAGAGCAGTAGCAGCAGTTTCAGCACCTGTAAAAGAAAAATATATATATATAATATATGCATTCTAATTCCAATCATCTATTTATATTAACGAGTAAATAGTTAGTACATAGATTCTTTAAAAAACAAAAACATAACCATGGTCTATATTTCATTCATACCATGATCGACACTACAATAAGAAAAAAAACGGAATTGAAAAGTTAACGAAATAAAATTGGTGAATTAAATTGAAATCGGATGGTTTGGTAAACCGAAAAATACAAATAATAGTCACAATAACCGAAAGTAAATGCTACTTATATTTTATTCATTTTGTGAATTTTATAAAATGCTATTTATATTTTATTCATTGTGTGAATTTTATAAAATGCTACTTATATATTATTTATTGTGCGAATGTTATAAAATGCTACTTATATTTTATTTATTGTGTGAATTTATATAAAATGCTACTTATATATCATTTATTGTGCGAATTTTATAAAATGTTACTTATATTTTATTCATTGTGTGAATGTTATAAAATGCTACTTATATTTTATTTATTGTGCAAATTTGATAAAACGCTACTCATATTTTATTCATTGTGTGAATTTTATAAAATGCTACTTATATTTTATTTATTGTGTGAATTGTATAACATGCCACTTATATTTTATTCATTGTGTTAATTTTATAAAATGCTACTATTTATTTATTTTGTGAATTTTATAAAATGCTACTTATATTTTATTTATTTTGTGAATTTTATAAAATGCTACTTATATTTTATTTATTTTGTTAATTTTATAAAATGCCACTTATATTTACTTTATTTTCTGAATTTATAAAATGCTACTTATATTTTGTAAATACGTGAAAGGTATGAAAGCACAAAAATTAAAAGAAAGATGATTAAGAAGTTGTGACTTAATTGTTTCATTATATTTTGTTTTACATAATAGTAAGAGAGATAAATGAACCGGGAATAAAGTATCATATGTGTGTATTAATAAACGCATAATGACACGCACAGTAGTTTAACTTGATTTATTTAAATTTTACGTTATCTGTTGTAATTGTTTAACTAATTTCATGTTGCATTCGACCAGAGTTTGGATGAAATTATTGATTGTCGACACAGAACTGACAGGTTAGCACTAATTCCATGTGAAAATAATGTTTGTGGCGTAACATGAATTTGAAGGTTAGATTTGATAAGCGTGTGTAACGTATGTTAGAAAAGTATGAATCAAGTGAAGAGAGACGTCAACTAGATTGTTAGAAAATTAAAAGAGATCTATTCGTAAGCGACTGAATTAAGAGATATAAAATGACGTCTTAAAAATGAGTAGTTTAAACAAACTGAGGTGATCTCAATCTCTCTCTCTCTCTCTCTCTCTCTCTCTCTCTCTCTCTCTCTCTCTACCCCATCATGCTGCACTATGGTGTACGACATAAAAACAGGAGATATAAGCTTCTTAAAACAAAATATATATTTATATCTAAACGCATACAATGATGTCTTAGAAATGAGTAGTTTAAAAAAAACTGAGGTTGTCTTTCTCATTACCCAATCATGCCTTCGTATGACGCATAATATAAGAACCAGACTATATATAAGCTTCTTACAACAAAATACATATTCAAATGTTACGTATACAATGATGTCTTAAAAATGAGTAGTTTAAAAAAACTGAGGTTGGCTCCCTCCCTACCACACGATGCTGCTGTATGTCGTATGATATAAGAACCAGAATATACTTGTGACGTTGAAGGCCGGATAATAATTAAGACACCACGGTGGTATATTTACACGAGTGTATTCCCAGAAGTACAGAATAGCATGTTGCAGAAAGTCTGCGTCCTATACTGTTGCTATGACTTCCACCAATGACAGTATTTACTTCCTTCCAAGCACAGGAAGATGTGGTACAAGGCCGGAAGATGGGGAAAATCACGCCAGTGACACAAAAATAGCCCGTGCACCCCCGTTAGCATTCCCCGATCGGGGCGTTTCTGGTAATTAGCAATAAACGAAGCCTACCCCCAAAGAGGGGAGGCAACGCCTAGGAAAGTGGAACTCCTAGGACTACCCATGCCGAATACCTCAGCTCGACAGACAAAAGGCCAGCGTGATGACCCAGTTTCTGCTAAACTGATAATCGAGATCGGATCCTCGACTGGTACGTATACCGCAAATGAACGGCATATGACTGCCACCAATGACGGTATTTACTTCCTCCCCACTGCATGGAACTGTGACACAACGTTGGAATGTGGAGAGAATCAAGCAAACGCCTCTGAAGAAAGCGCACTCTGGTCTCCTAAAAATAGCCTGGCCAGCCCGGTCGGCATTCTCGAGTTGGGGTGCCTCAGGCAATTAACAATAAAATAACCCCACCCCAAAGAGAGGAGGAAATATCTGGGAAGGTGGACTTCCTAGGACTATCCAGAACGAATACCTCAGGCCGAGAGATAAAAGGAAAGCCCCTCGGTATTTCCTGATCGGAGCGCCACAGATAGTTGGCAATAAACTAACTCCACACCAAAGAGAGGAGGCAAGGCTTGGCAAGGTTGACCTCGTAGGACTACCCAGGACGAATACCATAGCTCGACCATAAAAGGCCACAGAAATAGCTCAAGGAAGGTGAGAAGAGTCATGTCAGCGCCAATAAAGAAAGAAGTATTCTGGCCTTTTAAAAATGTCCTGGGCAGCCCCGTCGGTCGGGGCGCCTCAGGCACTTAACAATAAACTAACTCCACCCCAACAGGACGAATACCTCAGCCCGAGAGATAAAAGGACACCGAAAATGTTCCAGTTTGTCTCTGACTGATTGTTGAGTTCGAAACCTCGACTTGTATGTATGTCAACCTCGCTGGTTGGCAAATGAATCGCGCCACGACTGCCACGACACTTAGTCGTAACTCTATTCATAGTGTCTGAAAGAGACCATCTATTCCCGAAAAATGGTAGATCAACATTCACAAAATAACACCCTCCATTTTTAGCTTTGCTCCGTATGGAGAGAATACTCTTCTTTTTACCCTATCATGTCAACATATGGCGTATGATATCAGAAAAAGAATAGCTTCTTAAAATAAAATATATATTTATATCTTAACGCACAAATGAGGTTATCTGTCTCTTTACACCATTGTGCCTCCGTATATAAGAAATATTTTACGTATTTTTACGTATTTTTGGTGTTACTGTGTGTGTGGTTCTTACATCTACGTCACTTTCATATTCAAACAGATAGTTTAAGAAAAAACGGCCTAGTTTAAGAAAAAAGTGAGAAAAAAAATAAAAGGAGAAAGATCTCAGGCAATGCCGGAAGTAAATAATGATCCTTTAAATTGAAAAAAAAAAACAAAGAAAAAATTAAAAAGAAAAGATCCGAGGCAACGCGGAGAAGAAAATGATAATCTTTTAAATTGAAAAAAAAATCCAAAGAAAATCCAGGGAAAAAATAATAATCTTTTTAATTGAGAAGAAACGTGAGAAAAAAACGCCGGAATATAACTATGATCTTTTTTAATTGAGAAAAAAGCGAAAGAAAAATGAAAAGAAAAAGATAACAGATAACGCCAGGAAGTAAGTAATAATTCTTTTAATTAAGAAAACAGTAAGCGAATGAAAACTAAAAGGAAAACATTCCAGGCAACGCCGGGAAGTAAACAATAATATTTTTAATTGAGCAAGAAAAAGGGAGAGAAAAATGAACGAAAAAATATACCAAACAACGCAGTGAAGTAGATAATATTTTTTTAATTTCGAAAAAAGCCAAAGAAAAATCCATGGAGAAGGATCGCATTCAATGTCAAGAAAATAAATAACAATCATTTTATGGAGGAAATATCGAGATAAAAATTTAAGTAAACAGATCCCAGGCAACGCTTGGAATAAATAATAATCTTTTGTGCTTGTACATAAAAATACACAAGTGAAATATGGCAGTTCCAAATAAGTTAACAGGAAAATTCTTTTCTGTACTATCAGGCAAAAGTAGATAATTTTTATTAAAATACAAATCAGTTTTATCGTAAATTTTCGACTCGGCGAAATAAGAGACTGACTTACTCCCTCGTTTTACGTGTATTTGCGCCATTATCAATGGAGTATCGTTAAAATACGATAGTAAATATTATTTTTTTGATTTCAGAAAAAAGGCCAAAGTAATACGAAAAGAAAAATATTCCAGAAACCGCCGGAAGAAAGAAAACGCTAAAATAAATGAAATAAAAATTTCTCAAACAACGCGATGAAGTTAATAATAATCTTCTTAATTTAGAAAAAGATATAAAGAAAAATTCAAGAAAATGATGTTCGGCAATGCCGAGAAGTAAATAATATTTTGATTTCAGGGGAAAAAGCGAAAATCAAAATAAAAGAAAAAGATCCCAGGTGACGCCGGAAGAAATATTTTTTAAAAATTTATTGGAAAAATATTTTATGGGGCGATGTCCAGAAGGGGACCGGCAGAAATCGAGGGGTTGTAATATAGAAATATTCTCAGGCAGCACCGAGAAGTGAATAATAATCTTTTTAATTGAGAAAATATAAATAAGAATTAAAGAAAAAGATCGTAGGATACGACGGGAAGTAAATAGTAAATAATAAGTGTTGGAATTCCGAAAACAAAAGCGAAAAAAAAGCGAAAACAAAAATGAAATATATATATATATATATATATATATATATATATATATATATATATATATATATATATATATATATATATATATATATATACTGGCAGGAAGATGGTTTAAGGGATCACCCAGATGCTGGCCAATGAATACATTGAATATTTCGAAGAAATTGCATTAGAATCTTCATCACTAAAGCTATCAATATGGCGGCGATAAATAGATGACACGTTCATTTTCTGCTCTAATCACTAACAATTATAGACAGTGGAGAGTAAGACGTCTAAAAAATCAGTGCATGTGTCGGGCGATAATGGCCTCATTAGTAGCCTAGTATGAAATTAAAACCAATATTGGAACCAATAATTATAAATAGTAGATTTATTGAACGTATGTAGACAGCCATTGGGGCTAATAATTATTAGCACTAAATAATTTTTGATCAATTATTGAGAAAACAACAGACAGTAACCGTTATTGTTCGTTTTTGTGTCTGAGGGGCTTGGCTCTTGGATCAGTATGATTGTGTTCGCTCTCAGAAGACCGTTCCCTCATGCATTAACTCGGTTTCAATTTCTTTCCATTTCCTGTTTTTCGCTTTTAGTATTCATATCACGTGTTGTGCCACTTAATCATATAAATAGAATGGAATACAATGGCACAGGGATAAATCCCGGAACTAGAGGCTGGCACAGGGGCTTGGCTCTTGGGTCAGTATGATTGTGTTCGCTCTCAGAAGATCGTTACCTCATGCATTAACTCTTCGTTCAGATAGGGGTACCGCACCCCTACTGAAGAATGGCGACAGGTGCGATCTTGACTATTTTTATAACCTTTTAGAGTACTCTCTCGGGGCGATAGACCTTCAGGTTAAATTTCAATCACCCACAGAAAATACTATTTATATTCAAGGTGGAAGAGGGGGGAAGGGTTAGGAAGAACAAAAGACAAAGAATAAATTGATACTAACATTTTTCTCTTCCTTAATTTTTTATTTTGCTTAATAGTAATTAAATGCATAAAAAAGATCTTAATAGTAATTAAATGCATAATAAAGAATTATGTTGTGCATGTTTCTGAATAAACATTTAATGATTATCTGAATAGTTTAATACGATTTATTTACATGTTATTTTTAGCATAATGCAGTACTTTAGGCCTTGCCTGCCTATTGAGATCTCTTGGCGGCTTGCTGATATAGCCGCTGAATTTGCGAGGTGGACACATCGGTACGCGCCCCGACTACTTAGTCAAATTTGACTTTCGCATTGGCGTTCGAACTGTGCGACCAGCAGGGATTTTCTCCTCCCATTCTGATGATTGCACATTTAGAATGAAACATACGTGTATATAAGTTAATTTGAAAATATTATATATATATATATATATATATATATATATATATATATATATATATATATATGTATGTGTCTATGTACAGGATAATCCGCTGAACGAATGCACGGATCATTACGAATTTTGAAATATATATTCTAGTCAAGACAGTGAAAACAAGAGCACACTATTTTTCTTATAAATTTAAACATTTAGGTGGTGCATGTACATACAGTTTGGTATGTGTATATTTTTTACATATACATATATAGTTGTGTTAGATAAACTAATTAACCGATCATTATTTATTTTGTGAGCACAGCTGTTTGGTGAAAGGAGTGCGTAATATGGGCTATATTTAGTTTAATTAAGTTTCATAAATAAAGGAAAAATGGAGTGGAAGCCATTTGTGAAAATCCATATACTTTCGATTTGTGAACAATTTTAACAATAGGTATTAGACATTAATTAATAAATATCGTACAAATTTAAATTTCCCTGGATTATTTTAAAGTTTTTTTTGGGGGGGGGCATAATATAGGCATAAGCTCCCATTTGAATTTCATTAAATTTGAGCAAGATTCAATGAATTCCAATTCCTTATTAAGACCATTTAAGTCTTGAATTTGAGACATTTTTTAATCAAATTGTGTAATAGATTTTGATCAAAATTGGAATAAGTATTCTAGAAATAAGCCTTAATATCTGTATATCTTACTTTTAATCTGTATAAAGAGATATAAAAGCGGTGGAAAACTCTTTTATTCGCGGAATCAATTTAAACCATCTTGGGAACGGTATTCTTCTAGTATATATATATATATATATATATATATATATATATATATATATATATATATATATATATATATATATATATATATATATATATATATATGTCATTATTTTAATAATAAATATTTGATTATTATCTACATACGTATACGTTTCATCCTTACGGAATCATCAGTTCAAACCAGTCGCACGATTCGAACCCATGAACAAGGGTCACATTTAACTCCTATTCCGAGGTTCCTAACCAATGAAGTTACCATGCTTTGCTACGGACGAAATGAGAAATAAACACCGTTTATGTATCAAGGAGGAGAAATACACCCTATTTAAGTTTCAAGGAGGCAGACACACACACACACACGCATATATATATATATATATATATATATATATATATATATATATATATATATATATATATATATATATATGTCATTATTTTAATAATAAATATTTGATTATTATCTACATACGTATACGTTTCATCCTTACGGAATCATCAGTTCAAACCAGTCGCACGATTCGAACCCATGAACAAGGGTCACATTTAACTCCTATTCCGAGGTTCCTAACCAATGAAGTTACCATGCTTTGCTACGGACGAAATGAGAAATAAACACCGTTTATGTATCAAGGAGGAGAAATAAACCCTATTTAAGTTTCAAGGAGGCGGACATAATTAATATTTATTCATAAAAATATTATTGTATATATATATATATATATATATATATATATATATATGTATACGCAAAAAGAAACAATACATCGTATTGTGTCTAATCAAAGCAATGGAAAGGAAGCACCAACTTGACATACAACTACCATTGGATTGGCTACTAGAAAACAAAGAGTTTAAGGGGGCATAATATAAGTCACAACCTCACATTTGAATTTTTTAAAGATTTGCATTGAATTTGATCCATATTCATTAGACACTAATGAAGAAATATTCCCTGAATTTCAATTCCTTATTAAGACTCCTTAAACTTAAGCCTTAAATTTGAGACATTTTCTAGAATAAAATCGTGTAATTGATTTTGATCAACATTTGAATAAGTATTCTAGAAATAAACTTTAATATCATTATATTATTATTTTAATCTGTATAAGGGGATATGAAAGTGCTGCAAAACTAAACTACTTTCTGGAAATTATTTTACCCGCCCTGAGACAGGTATAATTCTAATATATATATATATATATATATATATATATATATATATATATATATATATATATATATATATACCTTTGAATCCTTAATCAATCTAGCTATAGCCCGATACCTAGTTAATTCTAAACTTCTTTCTGACAGCCAGTATGAATGTAGACAACCACGATCTACTGCGGATATCCTAACTGTCATCTCTAAACGCATATATCATGCACTGGACAAGGCAGGAGAAGCTTGGGCAGTAGTGCTTGATATATCCAAAGTCTTTGAACAGGGCATGACATAAAAGCCTTCTCCTAAAAATCTACTCATATGGTATTACTGGAAAAATATTTAATATAATTAGATCCGTCCTAACCAAAGAAAGATCCAGGTTGTCCTCGATGGCCGTTCATCTAAGCAACATGACATAAATGCTGGTGTGTCCCAGGGATCCATTATTGGACCTTTATTGTTCCTCATTTTCATAAACGACATCCCTGATGACATCCAGTCTGATATAGGTATACTTGCTGACAACACCACGCTCTACTCTTGTCATGTGGGCTAAACGGGCGCGTACATATCCGATGCAATTACTTAATCCTTAGAAAGTCACCTCCAGGCTGTAGTGGTTTGGGATAATGAATGGTTGGTAACTTTTAATGCCGCAAATACAAAGCTAATTTCCTTCAATAACTACAATACACCTCTTCAACCACCGATTGCCATGGCAAATAACACCATACCTGAGAGTTCAACATTCAAACTTCTCGGCCTAACATTCACAGGTAACATGAATTGGAACAAATACATTGAAGACATTGCCAATGCTGCTGCAAAGAATGGTGGGCTCTATCTACTGCGCTAGTAAACTTCTCACACCTGACATTATCTTGTATCTCTACAAAGTCACCATCCTCCCATGCATGGAGTATTGTAGCTACATCTTGGCTGGTGCATCATCCCTAGTCTCTCCCTCTTAGACAAGGTGGGAAAAATAGTCGCCAACTTAATAGGTCTCTCACTATCCACCAATCTCCAGCCCCTGTCCCATCTTCGCAATGCTGCATCCTTGTGCATGTTTAACAAAAACTTTAATTGATTGTGCTCCGATGAACTAGCTGCTCTAGTGCCCCCTTGACGTAAATACACTAGACCAACTCGACAATCAGCTAAATCACATCCATTCACTGTGGAGGTCCCTAGATGTCGGAGAGCGTTCTACTTCCATAGCTTCTTTCCTCCAGCTGCCGGACTCTGGAACTCCCTCCCGCTCCCTGTAACCGTGACTGTACCGACATGCAGAAGTTTAAAACTAATGTAAAAAGACATATTGCTGAACAGCTCTCAAACGTAGGATGACCCCTAAAACTTACACCCTAATTCTCAGTAGCCCCTTACGTCTATAGTGGCGTCCTGCCATGTTTGGGATGAACTATATATATATATATATATATATATATATATATATATATATATATATATATATATATATGTATGTATATATATTAGATTCCAAAACTAATTATATGTACTACAGTTGTATAGAGCAAGATATGAAAAAACGAAACATACATCAATGGAAAGGAAGTACCAACTTAACATACAACCGCCATTGGATTGGCTACTAGAAACATAAATATATTAGATGTTAAATAAGGAATAACAATTGATTCAGTGTAAAATGGTTGTTTAAAACATGAAGGGATTTTTTATGAGTTGTGTCACTTGAAATATTACTTTATTATTGTAATCCAATCAAGGATGGTAATCTACATGATTATCAAATATATAAAATTAAGTTAGTCGGATTCTCGAAATTACAAAGAAAACCTTAAATTTTACAATTCGATTAATGATTATTTACAATAAAATCGTGGGGTATGATTTAGTTATTTACTTTTTGCATTTTTTAATGATTTAGTTATTTACTTTTTTAAATACGCTATATTTATATTTTCCTTTTCTTTAAAACCATAAATAGATATTTTATTAATTACATTGTTTTGGGGTTTTATGAGATTATATATATTTTTATCATGAGATTATATTAACAATCGAAAATAATGTTTTACATAATATTTAACTTTTTCCTTCGGGACGGGCTCCGCTATCAATCAATAATAAAAGTACTGTTTATATATTATTTCACTTTTGCCCGTGAAAATCGGGATTGATCCTGCTTGTGTTCAATTAAAAAATTAATATTTGACATATTATTCCACGTTTTATCGGGAAACGTCGAGTCGGGTTCTCCAAGTGTTGAATCATAAAATACATCAACATAGTTTCATTGAGAAAAAGAAACGAAAGAAAAATGAAACAAAATAATATCACAGACAACGCCGAGGAAAATGGTAATCTGTTTAATTGGGAAAAAGATACGAAAGAAAAATGAAAGGAAAAAAATCCCTGACAACGCCGGTAATTAAATGATAATCTTTTTAATTGACAAAAAATACGAAATGAAAATAAAAGAGAAAAATATCTAAAGCAAATATTTTTAATTGAGAAAAAAACAAAGGGAAAGAAAAAAGAATGAAAAATGTATCTAGCAACACAGGGAACTTAATAATATTATTTTTCATGTAATAAAAAAAGAAGGGAAAAACGAAACGAATAAGATCTCAGGCTATTCCGAGAAGTAAATAAAAATGTTTTTATTCAGGAAAAAAGGGAAAGAGAAATAAAAGAAAAAAGATTCCAGGCTATTACGAGAAGAAAATAATAATTATTTTATTGAGATGAAAAAGCAAAATAAATATGAAAGGGAAAAGATCCGTGGGAACAACATGAAGTAAATAATAATAATTTTATTGAGATGAAAAAGCGAAATAAATAGTAAAGGGAAAAGAGCTGTGGTAACGACGTGAAGTAAAAATAATAATTTCAATTGGGACATAGATGCGAAAGATAAATTTAAGGTAAAAGATTCGAGTGAAACGTCAAGAATTTAATTGAGTAAAAAGAAAAAGAAACATCAAAGGAAAAAAAAACCCCGGCAACGTCGTGAACTAAATGAGAATCTTTTTAATTGAGAAAATAGCGAATTAAAAATGAAAGGAAAAATATCTCAAGCAATATCGGGTAGTTTATAATAATCCTTTTAATTGAGAAAAAAACTATTAAAAAAATGAAAGCAAAATAAAGCCCAATGAACGCGGGGAATTAAATAATCATCTTTTTTATTGAGAAGAATAATTAAAGGAAAAAGGTCCTAGGCAATGCCGGAAATTAAATAATAATCTTATTTATTTCGGAGAAAAACCGACAGAGAAATATGAAAGGAAATTGATTTCAGACCAAGCCTGGAAGTAAATATGAAACATTTTAATTGAGAAAAAGAAGCGAAAGAAATACGAAAGTAGAAAGATCACAGGCAACGCTAGAAAGTAAGTAATACTATTTTTAATTCAGAAAAAAGGAGAAACAAATATGAAAGCAAAAAAAAATACACGCAACGCCAGGAAGTAAATAATAATATTTTTAATTCAGAAAAAAGGTGAAAGAAAAATGAAAGGAGAAATATGTCAAGCAACGCCGGGAAGTAAATAATAATCTTTCTAATGTAGAAAAAAAGGCGAAACAAGTATGAAAGCAACAAAAAAATACCCGCCACGCTAGGAAGTAAATAATAATATTTTTAATTGAGAAAAAAGGTGAAAGAAAAATGAAAGGAGAAATATGTCAAGCAACGCCGGGAAGTAAATAATAATCTTTCTAATGTAGAAAAAAAGGCGAAACAAGTATGAAAGCAACAAAAAAATACCCGCCACGCCAGGAAGTAAATAATTATATTTTTAATTGAGAAAAAAAGGTAAAAGACAAATGAAAGGAAAAATATCCAAGGAAGAGCCTTCTTTCGATTCTCATGGATGGCTCTGCTCTTGAGGACAAATCGACTCTTAAACTTTTTGGTGTTTCTCTCTCATCAAATCTTTGTTGGAGTACATACATTAGATCGATTGCTCTTTCTGCTTCTTGTAAAGTCGGTTCTCTCCATCGCTCCAAACAATTTCTCACACCTATCTTTACAAAGTTACTATCAGACCATGTATGTCCCATTTGAGGGTTCTTGATAAGGTGCAGTCACGTATCTGTAATTTGATTGGCCACACCCTTTCTTCTTCTCTGTGCCCTCTCTCTCAAAGACGTGATGTTGCTAGTCTCAGCTTTTTCTCTAAATAATATTATGGCATGTGTTTTTCAGAATTATGTGATCTATCCCCTGCTTCCTTTGTTCCAGCTCGTTTGATTCGTTGGTCTAGTGATCTCCATTAATTCGCTGTTTTGATATCTTATTGTAATACAGCTTCCTATTCCACTAGCTTCTTTTCAAGAACTGCAGGCTTGTGGAACTCTCTTCTTGCTGACAATGTTATTCCTACCTATAGCTTTGGTCATTTTAAGACAGAACGCCAATAAGCATCTCTTGTCTTTAAGATAATCAGGTTTCCTTCTTGTTAGCTCCTTACATCAAGTGTCTTTCATTTCCATAAAAAATAAGCATCTTTTTCATTAACAAAAAATGGTGAAAGAAAAATGAAAGGAAAAAGATCCCAGCAACATCGGGGAGTAAATAATAATCTTTTTAATTGAGGAACATTTTATTTTCAAAACTTTATTTGAAAATAAGTACAAATCTTTGAGTACGTTTAGTAACTTGAAAATAGAAATATTTTTATCGATAAAAAAATAGATTTACCTTTTTCTTTATTTGCTGTTCGTAGAATAATTTGCTGATTTTAAAACATATTTTTTCATACATTCGTATATTTAGAAACGTTTCCGAATACTTTTAAACATTCGGATCATTTCTTAACCGAAAGAAACCGCCATTTTTAGTAAAATTTAGTGAACTTTGACATGTTACTTAAACGTTGGTACATTATACATTAGCTTGTATATTTATTGCCATTGACTGATTATGAATGTAAAGTAGATATATATTTTAATGGTACTTTTATTTATTGGAAGTTTATGGAAAATGATTTGCAAATTTTTATAAATATTTACAAAAAGTTAATTTTTACTAAGTTTTTATGCCGCAAAGACAAAGCTCGTTTCCTTCAATAACTACAAGACACCTTTTGAACCACGGATTGCCATGGCAAATAACAGCATACCTGAGAGTTCAACATTCACACTTCTCGGCCTAACATTCACAGATAACATGAAGTGGAACAAATACATTGAAGACATTGTCAATGCTGCAGCAGAGAAGGTGGGCTCCCTCTACCGCGCTAGTAAACTTCTCACACCTGACATTATCCTGTATCTCTACAAATCCACCATCCGCCCATGCATGGATTACTGTTGCTACATCTTGGCTGGTGCATCATCCACTAGTCTCTCCATCTTAAACAAGGTCCAAAAAAGAGTCGCCAACTTAATAGGTCCCTCACTATCCACCACTAATATTGCATCCTTGTGCTTGTTTTACAAATACTTCAATTGATTGTGTTCCGATGAACTAGATGCTCTAGTGGCCCCTCGACGTAAATACACTAGACCAACCCGACAATCAGCTAAATCCCATCCATCAACTGTGGAAGTCCCCAGATGCCGGAGAGCGTGTCACTTCAATAGCTTCTTTCCTCATGCTGCCGGCCTCTGGAACTCCTTCCCGCTCACTGTAGACTCGGCTGTACCGACAAGCAGAAGTTTAAACTAATGTAAAAAATACCATCTCGCTGCACAGCTCCTAACTGAGGATGACACCCAACACTTACACCCTAATTTCAGTAGCCCCTTACGTCTACAGTGGCGGCCTGCTTTGTTTGGGGTTAACTCTCTCTCTCTCTCTCTCTCTCTCTCTCTCTCTCTCTCTCTCATATATATATATATATATATATATATATATATATATATATCAGGTGCGAAAGAAAGTAATGTCGTTTTTGTCCAACACATTTATTTCATCTGAAACATTCACATTAGGGCATTTTTAATCTTTACAATTATTTCTTTCATTTTCTGTGTCTTTTTTCCAACGATCCACTAGCTTCTTGACGCCTTATTCAAAAAATGTCTCTGATTTTGTGGAGAAAAACAAATTCAGATCATTTTTGAGTGTGTCGTCATTTTCATAAATGTTATTGTTTAAGTGATGCTGCAACGACCGCAAAAGATGGTAGTCGGATGGAACAATGCCAGGTGAATAAGGCGGATGAGGCAAAACCTCCCCATTGAAACTCATGACATTTTTCTTAGTGAGTTTTGCTGTGTGAGGTCTCGCGTTATCATGAAGGAGCACTACACCCTTCCTATTTAGTAATGCTGGTCTTTTTTTGATAGAGCAATTCTTAGATCATCCAGCTGCGAACAATATTTTACTGCTGTGATTGTTTGATTGGGCTCTAGTAACTCATAATGAATCAGTCCTCTTATCTCACCATAAAGAGAGCATAACCTTCTTTGTGTGTAGTCCTTGTTTTGGAACAGGCTGTGGACTTTGGTTTCGGTCTAACCATTGTCTTTTGCATTGGGTATTATTGTAAAGAACCCATTTTTCATCTCCACTGACAATTCTTTGCAAAAATGGTTCACGATGCTTCTTGGAAAGCGAAGATGTGCAACAGTCAATCTTTGATTTCTTTGAGAGTCGGTCAAATCGTGGATAACCCAAGGTCCAACCTTTGAAAATTTTCCTAATTCGTGAAAGCATGAAATAATTGTGGTATGGGTTGTATTGAATTGTTGAGCTAATTCTCTGCTGGTTAACTTTGGATTGGCCTCCACAGCATCTTTAATGGCGTCTTTATCAATTGATTTTGGCCTTCCCGAACGTCGCCGATCTGATAGGTTAAAGTCTCCACAAGAATATTTTGCAAACCACCGTTGACATTTCCGATCATTCAGAATATTTATTCTGTAGAAAGTTCCAATATTCCTTGTTACCTTTGCAGCTAAGTTTCCTTTTTTGAAATGTCTCAGATGCTCCTCACTAATATCCATTTTTGACGGCTGAGACCGTTAAATTTGATATTTTCCAACTAATTACTATATCTGAAAGGCAAAGCAAGATATTAAGACACCAATTAAAATAAATCTTAAACTGTGTACAACTGAGGAGGCTTCAAAGTGATGAAGTAAAACATACGATATTACTTTCTTTCCAACCTGATATATATATATATATATTAGATTCCAAACATAATTATATGTACATTTGTGTAGAACAAGATAATAAAAAACGAAACACACATTAATGGAAAGGAAGTACCAACTTTACACACACGCGCCATTGATAGAGATATTACAAACAATCAAAGCAACGGAAAAGAAGGACCAACTTGACATAAAACCGCCATTGGATTGGCTACTAGAAACATAAATATATTAGATGTTAAATAAGGAATAACAATTGATTCAGTGTAAAATGGTTGTTTAAAACATGAAGGGATATTTTATGAGTTGTGTCACTTGAAATATTACTTGATTATTGTTAAATCAAAGATGTTAATTCACATGATTATCTAATATATAAAATTAAGTCAATCGGATCCTGGAAATTACAAGGAAAACCTTACATTTAACAATTCAATTAATGGTAATTTACAATAAAATCGTAGGGTATGATTTAGTTATTTACTTTTTACATTTTTTAATGATTTAGTTATTTACTTTTTAAACACGCTATGTTTATATTTTCCTTGTCTTTAAAACCAAAAATAGATATTTTATCAATTACATTGTTTTGGGGTTTCATGAGATTATATATTATTTTACTTTTCATGAAATTATATTAACAATCGAAAATAATGTTTTACATAATATTTAACTTTTTCCTTCGGGACGGGCCCCGCTATCAATCAATAATAAAAGTACTGTTTATATATTATTACACCATTGCCCGTGAAAATCGGGATTGAAGCTGTTTGTGTTCAATAATAAATTAATATTTGACATATTATTCCACTTTTTCTCGAGAAACGTCGAGTCGGGTCCTCCAAGTGTTGAATCATTAAATACATAATCATAGTTTTCATTGAGAAAAAGAAGGGAAAGAAATATGAAAGGAATAAGATCACAGACAACGCCAAGGAAAATACTAATCTGTTTAATTGGGAAAAAGATGCAAAAGAAAAATGAAAAGAAGAAAATCCCTGGCAATGCCAGTAATTAAATGATAATCTTTTTTAATTGACAAAAAAAAAACGAAATAAAAATATCTAAAGCAAATATTTTTAAATTGAGAAAAAAAGGAAAGAAAAAAGAATGGAAAATGTATCTGGCAACGCAGGGAACTAAATAATATTATTTTTCATGTGAGAAAAAAGGGGAAAATGAAACGAAAAACATCCCAGGCAACTCCGAGAAGTAAATAATAATGTTTTTATTCAGGAAAAAAGGAAAAAGAAATTAAAGGAAAAAGATCCCATGCTATTCCGAGAAGTAAATAATAATGTGTTTTATTCAGGAAAAAAAGAAAAGAGAAATGAAAGGAAAAAGATCCCAGGCTATTCCGAGAAGTAAATAATAATAATTTTATTGAGATGAAAAGGCGAAATAAATATGAAAGGGAAAAGATTCGTGGGAACGACGTGAAGTAAATAATAATCATTTTAATTGAGATGAAAAAGCGAAATAAATATGAAAGGGAAAAGATTCGTGGGAACGACGTGAAGTAAATAATAATCATTTTAATTGAGATGAAAAAGCGAAATAAATATGAAAGGGAAAAGATTCGTGGGAACGACGTGAAGTAAATAATAATAATTTTAATTGAGATGAAAACGCGAAATAAATATGAAAGGGAAAAGATTCGTGGGAACGACGTGAAGTAAATAATAATCATTTTAATTGAGATGAAAAAGCGAAATAAATATGAAAGGGAAAAGATTCGTGGGAACGACGTGAAGTAAATAATAATAATTTTATTGAGATGAAAAGGCGAAATAAATATGAAAGGGAAAAGATTCGTGGGAACGACGTGAAGTAAATAATAATCATTTTAATTGAGATGAAAAAGCGAAATAAATATGAAAGGGAAAAGATCCGTGGGAACGACGTGAAGTAAATAATAATAATTTTATTGAGATGAAAAGGCGAAATTAATATGAAAGGGAAAAGATCCGTGGGAACGACGTGAAGTAAATAATAATAATTTTAATTGAGATGAAAACGCGAAATAAATATGAAAGGGAAAAGATTCGTGGGAACGACGTGAAGTAAATAATAATCATTTTAATTGAGATGAAAAAGCGAAATAAATATGAAAGGGAAAAGATCCGTGGGAACGACGTGAAGTAAATAATAATAATTTTATTGAGATGAAAAGGCGAAATTAATATGAAAGGGAAAAGATCCGTGGGAACGACGTGAAGTAAATAATAATAATTTTAATTGAGATGAAAAAGCGAAATAAATATGAAAGGGAAAAGATTCGTGGGAACGACGTGAAGTAAATAATAATCATTTTAATTGAGATGAAAAAGCGAAATAAATATGAAAGGGAAAAGATCCGTGGGAACGACGTGAAGTAAATAATAATAATTTTATTGAGATGAAAAGGCGAAATTAATATGAAAGGGAAAAGATTCGTGGGAACGACGTGAAGTAAATAATAATAATTTTAATTGAGATGAAAAAGCGAAATAAATATGAAAGGGAAAAGATTCGTGGGAACGACGTGAAGTAAATAATAATAATTTTATTGAGATGAAAAGGCGAAATTAATATGAAAGGGAAAAGATTCGTGGGAACGACGTGAAGTAAATAATAATAATTTTAATTGAGATGAAAAAGCGAAATAAATATGAAAGGGAAAAGATTCGTGGGAACGACGTGAAGTAAATAATAATCATTTTAATTGAGATGAAAAAGCGAAATAAATATGAAAGGGAAAAGATTCGTGGGAACGACGTGAAGTAAATAATAATAATTTTATTGAGATGAAAAGGCGAAATAAATATGAAAGGGAAAAGATTCGTGGGAACGACGTGAAGTAAATAATAATAATTTTAATTGAGATGAAAAAGCGAAATAAATATGAAAGGGAAAAGATTCGTGGGAACGACGTGAAGTAAATAATAATCATTTTAATTGAGATGAAAAAGCGAAATAAATATGAAAGGGAAAAGATTCGTGGGAACGACGTGAAGTAAATAATAATAATTTTATTGAGATGAAAAGGCGAAATTAATATGAAAGGGAAAAGATCCGTGGGAACGACGTGAAGTAAATAATAATAATTTTAATTGAGATGAAAAAGCGAAATAAATATGAAAGGGAAAAGATTCGTGGGAACGACGTGAAGTAAATAATAATAATTTTATTGAGATGAAAAGGCGAAATTAATATGAAAGGGAAAAGATCCGTGGGAACGACGTGAAGTAAATAATAATAATTTTAATTGAGATGAAAAAGCGAAATTAATATGAAAGGGAAAAGATCCGTGGGAACGACGTGAAGTAAATAATAATAATTTTAATTGAGATGAAAAAGCGAAATAAATATGAAAGGGAAAAGATTCGTGGGAACGACGTGAAGTAAATAATAATCATTTTAATTGAGATGAAAAAGCGAAATAAATATGAAAGGGAAAAGATTCGTGGGAACGACGTGAAGTAAATAATAATAATTTTATTGAGATGAAAAGGCGAAATAAATATGAAAGGGAAAAGATTCGTGGGAACGACGTGAAGTAAATAATAATCATTTTAATTGAGATGAAAAAGCGAAATAAATATGAAAGGGAAAAGATCCGTGGGAACGACGTGAAGTAAATAATAATAATTTTATTGAGATGAAAAGGCGAAATTAATATGAAAGGGAAAAGATCCGTGGGAACGACGTGAAGTAAATAATAATAATTTTAATTGAGATGAAAACGCGAAATAAATATGAAAGGGAAAAGATTCGTGGGAACGACGTGAAGTAAATAATAATCATTTTAATTGAGATGAAAAAGCGAAATAAATATGAAAGGGAAAAGATCCGTGGGAACGACGTGAAGTAAATAATAATAATTTTATTGAGATGAAAAGGCGAAATTAATATGAAAGGGAAAAGATCCGTGGGAACGACGTGAAGTAAATAATAATAATTTTAATTGAGATGAAAAAGCGAAATAAATATGAAAGGGAAAAGATTCGTGGGAACGACGTGAAGTAAATAATAATCATTTTAATTGAGATGAAAAAGCGAAATAAATATGAAAGGGAAAAGATCCGTGGGAACGACGTGAAGTAAATAATAATTTTATTGAGATGAAAAGGCGAAATTAATATGAAAGGGAAAAGATCCGTGGGAACGACGTGAAGTAAATAATAATAATTTTAATTGAGATGAAAACGCGAAATAAATATGAAAGGGAAAAGATTCGTGGGAACGACGTGAAGTAAATAATAATCATTTTAATTGAGATGAAAAAGCGAAATAAATATGAAAGGAAAAAGATTCGTGGGAACGACGTGAAGTAAATAATAATCATTTTAATTGAGATGAAAAAGCGAAATAAATATGAAAGGGAAAAGATCCATTGGAACGACGTGAAGTAAATAATAATCATTTTAATTGAGATGAAAAAGCGAAATAAATATGAAAGGGAAAAGATCCGTGGGAACGACGTGAAGTAAATAATAATAATTTTATTGAGATGAAAAGGCGAAATTAATATGAAAGGGAAAAGATCCGTGGGAACGACGTGAAGTAAATAATAATCATTTTAATTGAGATGAAAACGCGAAATAAATATGAAAGGGAAAAGATTCGTGGGAACGACGTGAAGTAAATAATAATCATTTTAATTGAGATGAAAAAGCGAAATAAATATGAAAGGGAAAAGATCCATTGGAACGACGTGAAGTAAATAATAATCATTTTAATTGAGATGAAAAAGCGAAATAAATATGAAAGGGAAAAGATCCGTGGGAACGACGTGAAGTAAATAATAATAATTTTATTGAGATGAAAAGGCGAAATTAATATGAAAGGGAAAAGATCCGTGGGAACGACGTGAAGTAAATAATAATCATTTTAATTGAGATGAAAAAGCGAAATAAATATGAAAGGGAAAAGATCCGTGGGAACGACGTGAAGTAAATAATAATAATTTTATTGAGATGAAAAGGCGAAATTAATATGAAAGGGAAAAGATCCGTGGGAACGACGTGAAGTAAATAATAATCATTTTAATTGAGATGAAAACGCGAAATAAATATGAAAGGGAAAAGATTCGTGGGAACGACGTGAAGTAAATAATAATCATTTTAATTGAGATGAAAAAGCGAAATAAATATGAAAGGGAAAAGATCCATTGGAACGACGTGAAGTAAATAATAATCATTTTAATTGAGATGAAAAAGCGAAATAAATATGAAAGGGAAAAGATCCGTGGGAACGACGTGAAGTAAATAATAATCATTTTAATTGAGATGAAAAAGCGAAATAAATATGAAAGGGAAAAGATTCGTGGGAACGACGTGAAGTAAATAATAATCATTTTAATTGAGATGAAAAAGCGAAATAAATATGAAAGGGAAAAGATTCGTGGGAACGACGTGAAGTAAATAATAATCATTTTAATTGAGATGAAAAAGCGAAATAAATATGAAAGGGAAAAGATCCATTGGAACGACGTGAAGTAAATAATTATAATTTTAATTGGGACATAAAATGCGAAAGATAAATTTAAGGTAAAAAATTCGAGTGAAACGTCAAGAATGAAATACTAATCATTTTAATTGAGTCAAAAGAAAATGGAAAAAGGATCCAAGGAAAAAGGTCCGTGAACTAAATGATAATCTTTTTAATTGAGAAAATAGCGAATTAAAAATGAAAGGAACAATTTAATTTAATTACCGGCGTTGCCAGGGATTTTTTTCCTTTCATCACTGCGTAGTTTATAATAATCCTTTCAATTGAGAAATAAAAATATAAAAAATGAAAGCAAAATAAATCCCAAGGAACACGGGGAAGTAAATAAAACCAACATTGGAACTAGTAGATTTATTGAACGTATATTGACAGCCATTGGGGCTAATCATTATAAGCACTAAATAATTTTTGATCAATTATTAAGAAAACAAAAGACAGTAACCGTTATTGTTCGTTTTTGTGTCTGGGGGGCTTGGCTCTTGGATCAGTATGATTATGTTCACTCTCAGAAGACCGTTCCCCCATGCATTAACTCGGTTTCAATTTCTTTCCATTTATTCTCAGGGAGTTTCTTGGTTTATCTATTTGTTTGTTTTAATATAAATTTATTTTGCGTTTGTTTTCTTCTAAAAAATATAGAAATATAAAATTAAACTTTAAAAATCAAAAATCAAATCGTATGATAAACAATAATAACTTACTTTGTTGCGATGGCCGAACATTTCACGCCAGTTCGTGTTGTTAAAGAGCAGTGCTCGAAATGCTGTTTGACAATTTGAATGAGACAGAAAAAATGTTCTTTTTGTTTTGATTTCCTACTTTTCTCCTAGTATTCATATCACGTGTTGTGCCACTTAATCATATAAATAGAATTGAATACAATGGCACATGAATAAATCCCGGAACTAGAGGCTGGCACAGGGGCTTGGCTCTTGGGTCAGTATGATTGTGTTCGCTCTCAGAAGATCGTTACCTCATGCATTAACTCCTCGTTCAGATAGGAGTACCGCGCCCTACTGGAGAATGGCGGCTGGTGCGATCATGACTATTTTCATAACCTTTTAGAGTGCTCCCTCGGGGCGATAAAACCCCAGGTTAAATTTCAATCACCCACAGAAAATACTATTTATATTCAAAATGGAGGAGGGGTACTGTTGGAAGTCAAATGACAAAAAATAAATTAATACATTTTTTTTTTTCGTTATTTTTTTTATTTTGCTTAATAGTAATCAAATGCATAATGGAGAATCATATTGTCTATGTTTATGGATAAACACATAATTATAAGCCGAGTAGTTTAATACGATTTATTTACAAGGAAAATCATATGTTGCAATTGTTTAACCAATTCTGTGTTATTGATTGTCGACACAGAACTGATGGCTTAGTACTTATTTCATGCGATAATAATGTTTATGGATGAACATGAATTGTTTTCTTTTCATCACACAAACCGAATTTAGAACAAGGCTACTGCTTTTTGAGTGAGTTTAGAAGAGTTTGGTCGGAGATGATTTTTATTGCCTATTTTTTTCATGATTTTTATTGCCTAATTTTTTCATGATTTTGATTGCCTAATTTTTTCATGATTTTGATTGCCTAATTTTTTCATGATTTTTATTGCCTATTTTTTTCATGATTTTTATTGCCTAATTTTTTCATGATTTTTATTGCCTAATTTTTTCATGATTTTTATTGCCTAATTTTTTCATGATTTTTATTGCCTGATTTTTTCATGATTTCGATTGCCTAATTTTTTCATGATTTTGATTGCCTAATTTTTTCATGATTTTGATTGCCTAATTTTTTCATGATTTTGATTGCCTAATTTTTTCATGATTCTAATTTTTTCATGAGAATTTTTGCCTTTTCATGGCAAAGATCGAATTTTCTTTTTCTACGCTCATCGTTTTTATTTTCCTCCAATAATTTTGTAAAAGATTTTGATTTTTATGACGCATTTGCCATCTATCATTAATGTCTATCCCTTTGAATGCTTAGTTGTGGATTCAGAAGAGAATGCAGGATAAATCTTATTGGAATCCAGGGAAGCAAGGGTATAAATTAACTGGAAGGAATTATGCCCGAAACGTTCCCCGACCATATGTTGGATGTTGCTCTGTAAGGAGAGATTATTACCCTTTTATCCTATGAATATATCAGAACATGTCCAGTACCTTTGCATGTCCACTTAGTCTCATTACAAGCAGCTTACTTTTTTCATACCTTCAGGTAATATTAACAAAAATAAAATGTCGAAACACTAAAGTAGTATTTCATTCTTTTTCTTTCGTTTTCTACCCACCGCAGCCACAAATAACAAATCTAAGTAGCATTTGCTTTGGGGTGTTTTAGATTTCCGATTTTATTTTTTCTTAACTTAATTTTCTACGTACGGTTTGTTTGATTAGAACCAATTCATTTTACGACAACTATTTAATGTAATTATTATTTTTAATAGCAATACGCTGTGCTCTCCTGCATCCAATAATATCACTATTACAAGTTATAATATTCGATTTTAATAGTTTTAAGTATTCAAAAGCGAAGAGAGTATTCCACATATTATACACTTTGCCTCGAGTGACTCTTTGTAACCTAGTTTCAGTATGTTCTAAGTAATTCGTAACACTCTCCTATGGGGATATTTTTAAGCAATTATGAAAAACATCAGAGTTGTTTCTGTGATCATCTTCAGTTTCAGTAAATCCATGTTAAAATTTTGTCTGTCACAAATTTATAATTTATGAACCGCTGATTAAACAATCAGTGTTAACATAATACTGACCTTAAATAGTAAAAAAAATATTGATGAAAACAAAAGAAATTGCTTTTATCATTGGGGGGGGGGGTAAATAAACATTTAAAGACCACCAAAGAAATTGCTATATATTTTTTTTGTTTTGGTTAATCGTATTAAGTAATAAGATTTAATTTACTGCTTATGGTTGACCGGCCTCACGTGATAAATGATATAACAGAAAAACAGCAGACGAAACTGCCTAAGCGATTGTTTTGTGGGAGAAGGGAGATTGGTAAGAAAAGAAAAAAGATGTAACGCCGACTTGAGACTTTATTTCTGCTTTTTTAGTTAAATTAAAATTTAGATATAAATTCGAGAATCCGACCGATTTTTCTTTATGTATTAGATCAATTTGATTATGAAATACATTTTTAGATACTCAGGCACGAGTTCTTTAAATTTGAGTATGAAAGAAATTTTTATCAGCTCTTGTAGTAGTAGTATTTAATGTAATTATTATTAATAATAATAGTAGAAGCTGTTACTGTTTAAGTAATAATTTCATAAATAATAAGGGGCTCTCAGCCGGTGTTATGTTAATCTACTTCAGAAATAAATTATTATTATGTTTACTACTACTACAACTACTTGTAGGAGTAGTAGTACTTTTTTAACTTGAAATTAGATAAACAACTTTGTATTTTCTATTGGAATTTAAAATATTGTCAGTTTCATTAATCAGTTTTTAATCTTAAATCAAAACGATATGTCAAATTTAGGACGGATCACAGAAGAATTATATAGTGAACATATATTCAGTCCCGTTTAAATTAAAGATTTTGACTCGACTTTTACTTCACTTTTACCAAAGGAAAATGAGGTCGAGTTAGCAGCTTTACTAGGTTTGATAGGTAATTCTAGCACGTGTAGAGCATGCGAAATACACATGATTTTGAGCAAATCAAACCGACTTATAGATGGATGCGAGAGGACATGCCGTTAATGTTGGTTATTAAGTAGCATACGCAAAGGATATCTTTTGAACGCAGCCGTCTACAAATAAGACAGGTAATAATTCTTTCTTTTACTATAAATAATCTTGTGTAGATTTTTCACTTCCATTATTTCTAATTGTCGATTTATTCTTGCTTGATCTCAGAGAAACTAAATCTTTATATTAGTTGTTCTTCTTTTCAGATGTGAGAAGCATTCTATAAATTCAAACCTTCTTCAATATTTGACAGTTTAAGCGAGGTTCGAACACATATATCGAACATATTATAGAACAAATATTTCGAGCATTCGTTTCTTTTGATAAATGAGTTTTTAAAAAGTATAATAACTGATTAAAAGCAAATTGGTATGCTACCCTGCTTTAAATTTCCCCCTTCTGCCTATTCTGAAAGGAAAACCTATCTTCAGCTTTTTTCTGAAGAGACATGAAAACTTATATAAAGTAATAACTTAATGTTTCTTATCTATCAACGCGAGGGCGCAGAGATACCTGGCGTAGAACACAGGCGCGTGATTACCCTCTCGGTTCGATGGATCCGCAGATCTTGTCAGATCATCCATCCAAAAGAATGGAAAACTCTGACTACCGACTTACGTCTTCGCACGAAACCACTGGGAGAGGAAGGCTTCTTTAGTTCTGGCCGACAATCTTCCTAGAGCTGGCGACTCGTACAAAATATTCGGTTTGCAAACCTAAATTGCTTAAGGAGTAGATAGGCTCTGCCTATCGCTCGGTCCTTGCACTCCATATTTGGCGTAGAGGTACCATTGCAGAGACTCAGTGCTTGGCCTCGTTTCCTGACTAGGACAATTAACGTCGTGTCTCTTTCTCTCTATCTGGGCAACTTGGACAAGATTTATTGTCACTTAGTCTCACATAAATAGAGTTTGCATCTCTTGTTCTGACAGTTTGGGTGTACAGGTTAGACAGTTTGTCTGGCTGCTGTTTCCGACTGGTAGTACAGGAGCCCAAACTCTTAAGTAGCGCTAAGAACAGCTACTCCGTCAATATAGTTTCTCTATATCGCATTACCTTTTACAGAATGTTACTTTCCTGACCCGCCTTCCAGATTGTTAGAATCAGCAAGCCTCAATTCTTGATCTATTCCTGACTACAGTGCCCGAGGCTTGTTTGACGAATTGCCATAGCCTAATCGGAAACGGTGACCACCTTGTGAAATTGGTATATATCACTCTAAACTTTCGACCACAAGCTGAAGAGTCGTTGCTCAAAATGACGAGATACTTTAAAAAGGTTGATTGGAGTTCAATCAGAGATGCCCAATATAGTAAAATATTTTCTGTCCCTACCGAATAGTGCACAAATGAGACAACTGAATGAGTCAAAGCAGACATTGAAGCACATGTTTCCACGGGGAAATTCTTTAGCAAGCTCACTCTCCTCAGTGGTTCACTTGAACCTGTGCAGCTTCCATTGCTCAAAAGCAGAGAACGTTCCGTCGATTCAGTCGCCATAAGTCAGATACAAATAGACAAAGATTTATAGCAGCTAGAAATTATTGTAATAGTGAAATAGCCGCAGCCAAGAGAAGGTATACGGAAATGACCAGGAAAATTTGTAATAGTGTAGTGAATAAAGCTCTACCTGTTATTGAGCACTATTTCATCACACTGAAGTTTTATTTGATCTAAGAAACAACGACAATACAATTACTATATATATATATATATATATATATATATATATACTGTAAATATTTTTAAATATTAAAGTGCCTTTTTATGCGTACAGACGATATAGTTTCGTTTTTTTTTACACTCACTAGTGCAGGGGTGGCGGTTGCAAGCGGTCGCATGGGATCGAACGTAGTTCGTAAATTCAGACTAGAATCACGAGGCTAACGTCTATGGCCACGCAGCCACGAAAAATCGATACATTAAGTAATTGAAGTGAACGTACACTTACCCGAGAGGCGGGGGAAGGCGTGTTGCTGTCGAAAGTGTTCGACGCTCGACAAGAATTTCGTAACTCCAAACAGAGCTCTACTATTAAGACTATTCAATTTTAAAAGGGCATAAACTGTAAATATTTTTGTAAATATTAAAGTGTTTTTATACCTATAGACGATATCGTTTCGGGTTTTTACCTTCATCATGGGCTAACGTCCAGGCATATATATATATATATATATATAGTCATCCACATATAGACTGTTTCGCTGTTTCACAGCTCATCAGTGCGGCTAGACCAGTTAGTGCTTCAAGCCGGGATCGAAACGCAACCGTCGAGCTGACAGTCGGCGATGCTAACCCCTACGCCATCATGCGACACTGACTGAGTGTAAGGAATATCTCAATGAAACGAAATGTAAACATTGCAAATGACCGGATCTCGAATCAGTTTTACATAACTACACCAAGTACTGTTACGATTTCTCTGAGGAAGCTAGTTTTTCTAGCGAATTGATTAGAAAAAAAGTGAACAAAAGAAAAGAAGTATACAAATCTGCTTGATTTTGAAAAAAAGGAATGTTGCATCTAAAACATGTTTTCGAAGACCTTTGCCTCATTATTTAGTTTTAAATTCTTCAGATGCTTATAAATACAAACTATTATGATAAATATAAAAAATATTGAAAAAGATTTGAACGTTCCCAATTCATATATATATATATATATATATATATATATATATATATATATATATATATATATATATATATATATATATATATATATATAACGTCTTTTTAATATAGCAGGAAAAATCCCAGCAGAGTGCTCGGTTAATTAAGAATTAAAGTTAAAAATTAAGAGCGTAGTATTTATTTATTTTGGTACAGAAAAATTAGTACAATATTCGTACCGTATATATTGATAGATATGGCGAAGCAAACCTTGACTGGAAACTGAATTCGCTTGAATTCAAAATGCAAGTCAGTAGGGATGATTCGTATCCTGGGAACAAACTCCGACTCCCCTTTACCAGATGCTGAAATCATGATGGCTTCAATAACACCAGGAAACACCTGCTTGACGATTAGTCTGGTGTCATTGCACAATTTAGAGGGATCAAGGTTACGCAGAGGTATAATGGGGGCTCCAATTTTCAGCTCCAAATTATGTGGAGGCATTCCTGGAAGTTCTAGCGAATTTAGGAACTCTACCGGATATTCAACAACATTGCTTTCGTTCAGTGCCACATCAATAGTCTTGTAGCTTTTCATAACAACAGGCGGTTGAATCAGCAGCTGATGGTTTATGGTAGCAGTAGCATTATTTCTTGTTCAAAGGATAGCACGTTCTGACAACCAATCAATATCTTGAAATTTGTGCTCCAGATAAGGGAACACCTTTTTATTAAGGACTGACAGATAACGTACGATTGTGCCATAGCCATCAATTTCTGACAGTCTATATCATTAGGACAGACTGGAAAACGACCTTCCTCAATATCCAGTAGACCGTTAGAAAACTTTCTCGAAGTTTCATCGCCAAGCACAGATGCACGCATGTTTCTTCGCGGGTGCAGCTTCTCGACTAATGGCCAAAGAAAAGATTTAGGACATGCATGTATTTTGTCTGGTGGGTACCATTCTGAATAACCGACAATGTTTGTCGTAAGTCTCCAGACAGTAGCAGAGTGACACCGCCTATAAGATGATTGTTGCTACACAAATCCTTCAGTGTTAGGTTGAGTGCTTCAACTGCCAGTTTGTGCGACATGGTGCGTTCATCCCATACAATGAGAGCACATTCCTGCAGCAATTTGGCAGTGCCAGAAATGTATTTTATGTTGCACAGAGTGTTATCAGTCTGTGCTAAGTTCAGGGGAAGTTTTAGTGCTGAGTGAGCAGTGCGGCCACCTGGCAGCAGGGTAGCTGCAATGCCTGAGGATGCCAAGGCCAAGGCAATTTTCCCAGCCCCACTGACCTTTGCTTGATGAAAAATGTTTTTCCAGTTCCACCTGATGCATCTAGAAAAACGAGCCACTTTACATTATCCTGGACTCTTTGTAAGAGTTCACTGTATGTTGCATCCTGTTCCACCGTAAAAAAAGGTTCATTGTACTCCACAAAGCGATGAAGTTCCTCTAGATTGTACCATGTTTCCCGAAGTATTTTTTAGTCTGAGAAGAATCAGCCACATAATCCACTCCACTCGAGGTAATGTAGCAAAGAGCAATCGCTTATGGATTCTTTTTATCTTGAATGCATCATTCAAGATAAAAAGAATCCATAAGCGATTGCTATAATTTGCTTATTGCATCTATAAGCAAATTATACTTATTTAATGAATCACCTAATTCATTATTGTTTATTATTCTCTTTATATTGCTAATGTTAGTCTATATTTAATTCTTCAAATCTCTATTTACGCTTCAATATTTTAAGAGTTAATTCCACTTGTCCTGTACTTTCCAAGGTTTGTATTTAAGAATATTAATACACATGCGTCCGCATTTTTAAGTCTAGTCAACCTTTTTTAAGTCATTGCAGTTTGAGAATGTACAATGCATTTTTTTATTATAATTTAAAAACAGAACTAATAACAAGATCCCAAAGCATCAATGACCAGGTTCACCTTGAGTCACCTAGACTTTGAGTTGGTGAAAATATTAGTAACCAATAATCATTATGACATCACAATAGTGATATTCGCTAGTGAACTAGCTTTGAATTTATTACTGTTTATCGGCTGAAAAAAGTAATTAATTCAAACTTATCTTTGTTATTTGCCTAAACGCAATAATAAGAAATTTTATCTAACTTCATTTTTATAATTTAGTTAGAATAAGTATATTTAGTTTAATTATTTAAAACATTTGCCTTTTTGGATAGCCCTACTACATGATTCATTACAAAGTTATACTGTAATAAATTTGAAGTTTACTTTAAACATGAAGTTAGCAACAGTCATAACTTCACTTGTATTTTTTTTTAAATGTTGTAAATAGAATATAAGCAAATGCAACATTTGCCTTTTCTGGACAGTCCTACTACATGATTTAGTACTGCCAATAAAAACTAAGAATAAATAACTATACGCGAATCATTAAAAAATTACATTTTATAAATGAAGTTATAAATTTCTTAATAAATCTTGCAATTTAAAATTACTTCACTTTTTTAGTTTATAAAAATAAAAGTACATAATTAGAATATATTTAATTAAAACACTTGCATTTTCTTGACAGCCGACTATATGATTAAGTACTGCCATAATTGATTATACTTTAGTAAAAAAAATAGAGATTAAGTTTTAAAATGAAGTTATGTAGAAATAATAAATAGGAAAACAATAAAACATATCTTACTTATATAATTTATTAAAATATTTTTAGAATATTATCAAAAAGGGCACCAGCCTTTTCTAGGCGAATCTACTACATAATTCAGTACAAAATACAATATTCTATTAATTAATTTAGAGTTTTATTTAAATAAGTGAAGTTATTTAAAATAAGTTAACAAGCAAAATAAATAATGGGGTTGCTTAGAACTTATACCCTCTTTTTAACCCTCTAAAATTCCACACAATTTTTTCTCATTATTATTTAATTCTTCTTTTTGTGTTTTTTGTTCTTCTTTTAAATAGAATTTCTTCTTCTTTTCAATTATTAAAGATTCAGTTATTAATAAGTTAAAAATCCTCAAAAATAATAATATTTCTTCTATTTAAACATCATATTTAAAAAGTATTTTTCTTATTATTTATATTTAATAATTTCAGTTTTTTTAATAATAATTCCATATTCCAATTCAAATAAAATTATTTTCAAAATTTTTTTAATTTTCAGAATTGTAATTTTTAGATTAAGGTAAAATAAGATAAAAATATGTTGAATATTTTCAATTCAAATTTTAAATTCAGAAAAACTTTAATTTTCAGAATAAGTTTCAGAATGATAAGAATAAATTTCAATTCGTGAGTTTCATATAAGTTCAAAAGATTTTAAATTATTTCATAATGAATTCAAGTATTATAAGTCATTTATTATTGAATGTATACTAAAATACATTCTTTTTTAGAATGGTAATTTTAAGAATGAAGAAAAATAAAAAAAATATGTTGAATATAAAATATTCAATAAATTCAGAAAAACTTAGATTTTCAAAATATATTCAGGATAAGTGCAGAAAAAGTTTCAGAATAATAAGAATAATTTCAATTTCTGAGTTTCAATTAAGTTAAGAAAATAGTCAATTATTTTATAAAAAATAAAAGATGAGTTTCCAAATAATAATTTACTTATTTCAAAATCAATTATTAATTTCAAAATAAAATATAATTTTAGAGTTTCTATTAACATAAAAATAAATTCTATATTTTAAAAAGCATTCTTACAATTTCAGAATAAATTCTAATATGTTTATTTCAGTAAAATTATATTATTATTGACTTCAGTATAAATATTATTTTGAGAATAATTTTAAAAATATATTTTCAATTTCAAGTTTATATTTTGTCCATGAATAAAACAACCACATTAGGAAATTTGGGAGGAAATCCACTGTGTTTTTCTTGATAATGTCACTAATTTCATCTCCATTTTCAATGCAATTTTTGACTAGACAAGTATAATGACCTGTCATAAATTCTGCTCCCTCATAAAATGGCAGCTTTCAATGTAAAATTAGTTCCATATATTTGATGCTTTTTAAAACTGAATTTCATAATATCGCAATTAATTCTTTGTTCTCCTTCATTATTAATCAGAAATCTATTAATTGAAATGACTAGATTTTTAAAATCATAAGTGAATTCAATTCTGGAAGTTAACTGATGCTCAGTATTTTCTGAACAAAAATCACACTATTGAATCAAAGTAGGTGTTGTTAAAAGTAAATATTTAAATTGTTGTATACAACTAATAGGATTTAATATATAATATTCTTTTATTTCAAAAGTTTTCAAAAAGATCGAAAGTTTAAGTACGTGCCTCTGCTCTTTAAAAGAATTGAAAGGTAACGACCGCAACTCTGGTGTACAGAATAATCGAAAGTTTATGAACACGCCTATGTTGTACAAAAGAATTGAAAGTTTATGGACGCGCTTCTAGCATACAAAATGATCGGAAGTTTTCGTGCGCGCTTCTGGTGTAAAAAAGAAGCGAAACTTGACAGACGTGCCTCTCGTTTACAAAAGAATCGAACAGTTTCAAGACGCGCCTCTGTTATACAAAAGAATCGAAAGTTTAATCGAAAGTTGCCGGACGCACCTTTGGTGAAAAAAAGAATCGAAAGTTTACAGAGACGCCTCCGGTGCACAAAATATTTGAAAGTTTATGAGCGCGCCCCTGGTGTACAAAAAAAATCGAAAGTTTATAGACACACTCCGGTGTACAAATAAATCGAAAGTTTCCGGACGCGCTTTTGGTGTACAAAAGGATCGAAATATAAGAGATGCGCCTCTAGTGTATAAATAATCGAAAGTTTATGGACGCGCTTCTGGTGTACAAAAGAATTGAAAGTTTACGATCGCGCCTCTCATGTACAAAAGAATCGAAAGTTCCGAGACGCGCCTCTGTTGTACAAGAGAATCGAAAGATTACGGACACGCCTCTGGTGTACAAAAGAATGTTATGTTAACGTACGCGCCTCTGGTGTACAAACGAATCGAAATTTAACATCTTCAAATACCCGAAAGTTAATAGCTTCAATATAACCAATTTTACTTCATTTTCTTCATTAATAAAGAGAATTTTCAATTTGGCATTTGTTGGGGCTTTCTTTCTTCTAAAAGTGTGGCTTAAGTTTTCAATTTGTCCTGTTTGGCCTTTTTCATGAAAAATGTAGCTTCAAAAGTCAATTATCACTTTTTTCTACTAAAAGACACACAGCTCTGTTTCTATAGTCCGAATACTTTTAATAATAACATATTTCGAATCAGCTCATCGAGTTCTATTGTTCTATTTTTCCATCATTAAATTGTATTTATTATTAAAAACGTTATATCGAGTTAAAGGGCATGAGGAGTGTTACTCAATATGCAATTTTGTCAGTTTAAGCTGTTCAACCCTTCCATATGTTAAACTCCTTTCGAGAAATCTATATTTTTAGATTCCTTGTGCTTGTGCTACATTGTTGGTGTAAACAAACAAAATATTTGTTTTAAATAAGAAAGTCATGGTTATTCAAAGTCAATGGGGGCGTTATCCTACACATTGATGACCACATATATTGTGAATAACTTTTTTCTACTGGAGCAAATTTTAATTTATTTATGTTCAAAAAAGGCTTCGGACGAGTCAATTCTAGTGAAAAACACGCATTTAATTTAGTTTAATTAATGATATGCCCAAGAATTGGTCACGATTGGGTAAATGTTGACTTTAAGCATATTATCCACACACTGCCGTTTGTGAATGACACATACATATATATATATATATATATATATATATATATATATATATATATATATATATATATATATATATACATATATATATACATGCATATATATACATACATATATATATACATATATATATACATATATATATTTAGGCAAACATTATTAAATAACACGGAGTAGTTTTGTTTGATGCGACTTTTTTTATTTTTTCAATTTTCCGAATTGTCCATCCAAATGTTTCGGTCAAATTGATGTAAATATGATCCATGGGTTTCTTGTTCCATTCTTTTTTTCTTTTTTGCAAGTACTTTCGATTTGAATCGTCAAATCATCATTTATTTAATAACGTTTGCCTAAGTGAAAATATGCTTCCTAAATACACACAACATATATATATGTATACATATATATATATATATATATATATATATATATATACATGCATATATATGCATACATATATATATACATATATATACATATATATACATACATATATAGATGTAGATATACATACATATGTACATATATATACATACATATATATACATATATATATACATATATATACATATATATATATATGTATACATATATATATACATATATATATGTATACATATATATACATATATATATATATGTATACATATATGTATACATATGTATACATATACATATATATACATATGTATACATATACGTATATATACATTTATATATACATATATATGTATATACATATATATACATATATATATATATTCATGTATATATACATATATATACTTATCTACACACGCACATACATATATATATATATATATATATATATATATATATATATGCAGACATACACTAGGCACACACACCCACATATGCATGTATATATATATATATATATACATATATATATACATATATATATACATATATATATATATACATATATATATACATATATATATATACATATATATATATATGTATATATATATACATATATACATATATATATATAGAGATAGAGATATATATATATATATATATATATATATATATATATATATATATATATATATATATATATATATATATATATATATATGTTAGATGCCAAACGGGATTATATGTACAGTATTGTAGAACAAGATAAAAGAAAACTAAACATAGATCAATGGAAAGAAGTGCCAAGTTGACATACAACTGCCATTGAAATGTTTGTGTCACGGAGGCGGAGATATATATATATATATATATATATATATATATATATATATATATATATATATATATATATATATATATATATATATATATATATATATATATATATTTATATATATATACACGTAAAAAGAAACAATGCATCGTATTATTTTCAATCAAAGTAATGACAGGGAAGCACCAACTTGATATACAACATTGGATTGGCTACTAGAAACAAAATAATAAGATGTTAAATAAGGAATAACAATATTAGATGTTAAATAAAGAATAACAATAGCTTAAGTGTAAAATTGTTGTTTAAAAAATAGGGATATTTTCATGAGTTGTGTTACTTTAAATATTCTTTTATTATTTTTATCTAATCAAGGATGGTAATTCACATGATTACCTGATATATACAATTGAGTTAGTTGGACTCTCGAAATGGCAAAGAAAACCTTAAGTTTAACAATTCGATTAATTTACAATAAAATCGGGGGGGGGTGATTTAGTTATTTACTTTTTACATTTTTTTATGATTTAGTTATTTACTTTTTACATTTTTTATGATTTAGTTATTTACTTTTTACATTTTTTATGATTTAGTTATTTACTTTTTACATTTTTTTATGATTTAGTTATTTACTTTTTACATTTTTTATGATTTAGTTATTTACTTTTTACATTTTTTATGATTTAGTTATTTACTTTTTACATTTTTTATGATTTAGTTATTTACTTTTTACATTTTTTATGATTTAGTTATTTACTTTTTACATTTTTTATGATTTAGTTATTTACTTTTTACATTTTTTTATCATTTAGTTATTTACTTTTTACATTTTTTCATGATTCAGTTATTTACTTTTTACATTTTTTATGATTTAGTTATTTACTTTTTACATTTTTTTATGATTTAGTTATTTACTTTTTACATTTTTTATGATTTAGTTATTTACTTTTTACATTTTTTATGATTTAGTTATTTACTTTTTACATTTCTTTGTGATTTAGTTATTTACTTTTTACATTTTTTTATGATTTAGTTATTTACTTTTTACATTTTTTATGATTTAGTTATTTACTTTTTACATTTTTTTATGATTTAGTTATTTACTTTTTACATTTTTTATGATTTAGTTATTTACTTTTTACATTTTTTATGATTTAGTTATTTACTTTTTACATTTTTTATGATTTAGTTATTAATTTTTTACATTTTTTATGATTTAGTTATTTACTTTTTACATTTTTTTATGATTTAGTTATTTACTTTTTACATTTTTTTATGATTTAGTTATTTACTTTTTACATTTTTTATGATTTAGTAATTTACTTTTTACATTTTTTATTATTTAGTTATTTACTTTTTACATTTTTTATGATTTACTTATTTACTTTTTACATTTTTTATGATTTAGTTATTTACTTTTTGCATTTTTTATGATTTACTTATTTACTTTTTTAGTACACTATTTTTATACTTTTCTTTTCTTAAAAACAGAAAATAGATTTTTTATTTATCACACTGTTTTGGAGTTTAATGATGATATATCATTTCAATTTTCATGAGATTATATTAAAAAAAAGAAAATAATGTTTAACATAATATTTAACTTTTTCCTTCGGGAAGTGCCATGCTATCAATCAATAATAAAAGTAATGTTTATATATTATTTCACCTTTGTTCGAGAAAATCGGGATTGATTCTGCCTGTATTCAATAATAAATTAATGTTTCACATATTATTTCACTTTTTCACGGGAATCGTCTAGACGGGTCTTCCAAATGTTTAATCATAAAAATAAGTAATCATTGTTTTAATTGAGAAAATAAGCGAAATAAAAATGAAAAAAAAAGATCTCAGACAACGAAAAATACTAACCAGTTTGATTGAGAAAAATTGGAAATAAAATCAAATGAAAAAGTTCCAGGCAACGCCGGTTATTAAATAATATTTTTTTAATTGATAAACAAAAAAACGAAAATAAAATGAAAGGAAAATATCTAAGGTAACGCCGGGAGTAAATAATAATATTTTTGATTGTGAAAAAAAGAAAAAAGGGAAAAAGGAATGGAAAAATGTATCTGGCAACGCAGGGAAATAAATAATATTATTTTGATGTAGGAAAATAGGTAAAGTGAATAAAAAGATCCAATGCAACGCCTGGAAATAAATGATAATAATTTGAATTGATGAAGAAAAGAAAAATGAAAGGAAAAAAGATCTCAGGCTACTCCTAAAACTAACTAATAATATTTTTGGGGATAAAAAAGCGAAATTAATATGAAAGGAAAATGATCCGTAGAAGTGAAGAAAAAAAAATAATAATGTTTACTGAGACATAAAATGCGAAAGATAAATCGAAGGTAAACACCAGGAAGGAAATAGTAATCTTTTAAATTGAAAAAAAAAGAAGCTAAGGAAAATTATATCAGGCAACGCCGTAAGTAAATAATCATATTTTTATTGAGAAAAAATCGAGAAAAAATGAAAGTATAAATATACCAGGAAACACCGGTAAGTAAATAATGATTATTTTAATTGAGAAAAATAGCGAATGAAAAATGAAAGGAAAAAGATCCCAGGCAATACCGGGCAGTTAATAATAATCTTTTCAATTGAGAAAATAAAACGAAAGTGAAATGAAAGGAAATAGATTCTATACAAGGCCTGGAAGTAAATAGTAATCATTTAAATGGGAAAAAAGAAGTGAAAGAAATATGAAAGCAAAAAGATTACATAAAAACGCTAAGATGAAAATAGTAATCATTTTGATGTGGAAAAAAGTTAAACAAAATTAGAAGGACAAAGGTAAGAGGCAAAACTACGCAGTAATCCTTTTAATTTAGAAAGAATGCAGCAGAAAAATTAAAGGAAAAGATCACAGAGAAATAAATAATCGTCTTTTTAATGGGCAGGGAAGTGAGAAAAAAGTGAAAGAAAAAGATCCGAGGCAATACCGGGAAGTACAAAATCTTTTTAATTGAGAAAAAAACCCGAAAAATGAACGAAATGAAAAAGATCCCAGTCAACGTCAGAAAGTGAATAATAATATTTCTAATATAGAAAAAAAGGTGAAAGTAATATGAAAGCGAAAACTCTAAGACAACCCCAGAAATAAATAATGATATTTATCATTGAGAAAAAAGTTTAAAGAAAAATGAAAGGAAAAAGATCCCAGGCAACATCTGGAAGTAAATAATAATCTTTTTATAGAGAAAATAAAGATGAAGTAAAATGAAAGGAAAAATATCACAGGCAATGCCGGGAATTAAATAATAATCTTATTTAATGAGAAGAAAACACGAGAGTAAAATGAAAGGAAATAGATACCAAGCAAAACCGGGAAGTAAATACTATTCATTTTATATTGAGAAAAATAAGCGAAATAATTATGAAAGCAAAAAGATAACAGGTAACGTTTGGAAGTAAATAGTTATCTTTTTAATGTAGAAAAATGGATAAATAAAATTGGAAAGAAAAAGATCCCAGGCAACGACGGGAAGTAAATAATAATGTTTTAAATTAAGAACGAAAAAGCGAAAGAAAAATGAAAATAAAAAGATCCCAGGGAAACTAGGGAAGTAAATAATCGTATTTTAATTGACGAAAAGAAGAAAGAAAAATGACAAGATAAGGATCAGAGGCAACACCGGAAAGTACAAAATAATCATCTTTTTAATTGAGAAAAAAAAAAGAAAAGAAAAAATGAAAGGAAAAAGGTTCCAGTCAACGCCGGGAAGTAACTAATTAGGCGAAAGAAATATTAAAGCAAAAAATTACAGGCAACGCCAACTGTTCATAATTGATGAAATTGACATGGTTAGTCATTTGATGCTGGCATTCATTCACAAAAGGCGTAATTAAATTTTTGGAGATCCCCAAAATGGCACATTTTTTGGAACAATGAATTTTCAATTGTTTGGTTATTTAATGCAATTGTCACCTGTCATGAAAAACCATTTTCTTCTAGAATATCATCATATGATGCCAAAAGAACAGAAATTGGCATTAGTGAACAATCGTTGTGGAAATACTTTGAATATGATGAACTTACCATTAATATGGGATTAAAAAAAGAAGACAAAAACAACTATATTGATATTTGGGAAAGAATTAGAATTGGTTCAACATCAGGCTCTGATATTAGAATTATTCAAAACCATGCGTATTTTCTAATAGAAAAGCAACTGCTAAAGAAGTTGCTAAATAATTGCTTGAAATGTATTCTACACCTGAATTTAATTGTGTTTGTATTTTGCCTTTAAATGAAGCTGTTGACAAGTTGAATAATGAAATAACAAATAAATGCAAAATAAATACAGTGGAAATTGCTGCATATAATTTTGGTATGAAACAAGTAAATGGAAGAAAAAAGAAAAATGTTAAAATTGGTAAAAACAAGAAAACGTCTGACACTGCTTGAAACATTGCTGAAAGTTGGAATAGGAACAAAAATGATGCTGAAAAGAAACATTGATGTGGATGAAGGATTATGCAATGGTGTTATTGGAACATTTGTTGAAGTGATTGGAAATGTAAACAATGTTGACAACATTTTGGTGCCTTTTGATACCAATAAAGACAAATCCATTTCAATTAGAAAAGTTCAAGCAGACTATGAAATTTCTGCTGGTGTTTTTGTCACTAGAACACAATTTCCATTGTCACTTGCTTACTCTATAACAATTCATAAATCACAAGGAATTTCTGTGGATGGAATAATTGCTGATTAAGGCAATCAGATATTTTCTGATGGCCAAGTTTATGTGACTCTTTCAAGAGCCATTACACTTTGCAATAGGTATATTTGTGCCTTTGATCTTAGATTATTGATCATGATTGATCAATCTGCATGGGAAGAGTACAACAAATTACAGGCTAGTACTGGAAGAGCAGATTTGCCTCCTCTGCCATCTTGCAGGAAAAAGCATCCTTGTATGGCAAATGCTTCTGGCATGCCCCCCAAAAGAACTACCAGACTTAATTTGGAAGAAAATAAAAATCAATCTTACAAGAAGAAGAAAATGAATGAAATTAGTCCAACTGTAGTTACTGTGTATCCTTTGATTAATCAAATAAATGTATGTTTTTCAAATTCAGTTGTGCAATTGCTGATTCAATTGCCTGAATTTCTTGAGTATTTGCATAATTTTAACAACATGAATGGTGTACATCAAGAATTGAGTAATATCATCTTTAATAATCATAATAACGTTTCTACCTTGCAAAGAATCATTGGAAAAAGATTTGATGATGGAAATCAGCAATGTGTTCATGAATTTTTGAAAGGACTCTCACTTCATTTAGACTTAGTATTCAGAGAGAAACTTCAATTTATTCAAACTGATCATACTAGATGAATCAAACAAATTGTCATGTATTAAATAACAATGTTTGCAATTGTAATTCAACAACTGGGTGTGGTATAGAATCTGAACTTCCATTTGAAATAAAAGACGATTTGATATTAAATCCTATTAATGGCAGACAACAATTTAAATCTTTCAACAACAACTACTGTGATACTTGTGCAGAAAGTATTGAGCATCAGTTCACTTCAAGAATTGTATTCACTAATGATTTCAAATATCTAGTCATTTCAATTAATAGATTCTTGACTAATAATGAAAGAGAACAATAAATTAACTGTGATATTATGAACTTTATTTCTAAAAAGCAGAAAATATATGGGACTAATTTTACATTAAAAGCTGCCATTCTTTATGGGGGAGCATCATCTATGGCAGGTCATTATACTTGTCTAGTCAAAAATGGCACTGAAAATTGGGATGCGATAGTGACAACATTATTTTAAAAGACACAATAAATTTCCTTCCAAATTACCTAATGTGGTTGTATTATTCATGGAAAAATTATGATCTTGAAATTGAAAATATATTTCAAAATTTACTCTGAAAATAATAATTATACTGAGGCAATAATAATATAATTTTAATGAAATAAAAATATTAGAATGTATTCAGAATACATCCTAATATTTTTATTTCAGTAAAATTATATTAAAAAAATGATTTTTAAATATAGAATTTATTGTTTCAAAATATACAAGTGAGGTTATTATTGTTGCTAACTTCATGTTTAAAGTTCAATTCAACGTTATTATAGTATAATTTTTGTGCCGTCCAAAAAAGGCAAATGTTTTAAATAATTATACTAAATATAGTCATTTTATTCTAAATTATAATAATGAAGTTAGTTAGAATTTCTTATTATTGCTTTTATGCGGATAACAAAGGTAAGTTTTAATTAATTTTTTTCACCGGATCATAAGTAATAAATCCTAGGTTAGTTCACTAGTGAATATATGCTTTGATTATTGTGATATCGTAATGATTATTGGTTCAACTCAATTAGCAATTGTTACTCATATTTCCACCAACTAGGTGAATCAAGATGAACTTGGTGATTGATGCTTTGGGGTCTTGTTATTTGTTACTGTTTTCAATTATAATAAAAATGCATTGTACATTCTCAAACTGCAACTACTTTAAACAGGTGGACTTGACTAAAATATGCGGACGCATGTGTATTAATATTCTCAAATATAAACCTGGAAAAGTACAGGACAAGTGGAATTAACTCTTAAAATATTGAAGCATAAATAGAGATTTGAATAATTTAATATAGACTAAAATTAGCAATGTAAAGAGAATAATAAACAATAATGAATTAGGTGATTAATTAAATAAGTATAATTTGCTTATATCATCATTCAAGATGAAAAGAATCCATTAGTGATTGCTCTTTGCCACATTACCTCGAGTGGAGTGGATTATGTGGCTGGCTCTTCTCAGCTATGGAATCTGCCTGTATTAACATTGTATCCATACTGCACAGCTCAGGAAATTTTGATTTTTTTGTTATTATATGCGAAGCACATGTATTGTTTTTTTTTATTTTAATTTAAAATGTTAATCAAAATACCAATATCCAAGAAAGAGCAAAGAAAAACCATTGCATATGTCTGCCATGTTAGCAACCTTGTGATTAAGTGTGATTTTATTATTATGCATTTACTTCTTCAAATCTCAAGTCCAGGTTGAATATTTTAAGAGTAAATTGTAGTTGTCCTGTACTTTTCCAGGCTTATATTAAGAATATTATAGACATGCGTATAAATATATACAAGTTCCGCACCGGCGTTGAACACTGTTTGACAATAATAATAATAACGTTTTCCCCCGGATTAGTGTATCTCAATTTCAATCATTGTCTGTGATGATTGTCATTAGCCGTGTGGACCCGAGCGTTCGTCTCTTAATTCTAGCCTGAATTTATGAATTGCGTTCGATCCCATGCGACTGCTTACATCCACCACTACTGCATGATAGCAAAAACCCCAAAACAATATTGTCTGTTCGTAATAAAACACTTTAATATTTAATAAAAATATTTATAGTTATATTTGTATATATATATATATACACATATATTTATATATATATATATATATATATATATATATATATATATATATATATATATATATATATATATATATATAATTTCTTATTTGATATAAATAATGAAGTGATTCTTGTTATGTCTGTTGGTAATAAAACACTTATACTTATATTTGTATATATATATATTCATATATATATATATATATATATATAATTTTTTATTTGATATAAATAATAAAGTGATTCTTGTTATATTTGTTTAAATTAAATTAACTATTTATATATATATATATATATATATATATATATATATATATATATATATGTATATATATATATAGTTGATTCACCGACATATTTCCATTTCTTGCATTGTTATACCTTCCAATACTCTTCTATATACGTATTACACACGCAACCTATCTCTCCTTATTATATTATATATATATATATATATATATATATATATATATATATGCAGACATACACTAGGCACACACATCCACATATGCATGTATATATATATATATATATATATATATATATATATATATATATATATATATATATTTATATATATATACATATATATATATATATACATATATATATATACATATATTTATATATATATATACATATATTTATATATATATATATATATATACATATATTTATATATATATATATATATATACATATATTTATATATATATATATATATATATATATATATACAATACTTTACAACATTAGGTTCAAAACTCCTCAAATCCATACTGGAATTGTCCACATGAACCCGTGGCGTTGTCTAACAATTAGTCCTAAGTGACAGTTTTCTGGGGGTTAAGGGTTCAATCTCACAGGCAATACTAATTAGCAGAAAATAAAAATTACTAAACATTTCTCCACGGTAAGCAAACGGAATGAGAACAATCTATTACCGTGGATAAAATAAACAGCTCAGTTTGAAATTCCGTACAAATTCCCAAGTTCGACATAAAGATTTGTTTGTTCGAAAAATAAAAAATGGCCTGAAAATTGTCGGAGATTACATCAACGAAAACGTTGTGAAAATAACAACTCCGATGTGACTAATAGTTCGAATAATCCAAATAATCCAAATTATCAATCCTCATCTCAAAAATTACGAAACGCAGTATATTAATGAGATCATCCATTTTCAACATTTCTTTCTTGGTGAAAGAGATTTATTTTAATAATATATTTTAACAAATACTGATTCAACGGCTCACGCGTTGTATAGTATATTACTAAATCCCCGATGATGTTGTTTATTAACTAGTTATCATCTTGTCACCGTGCACACTTCATTTGTACATGAATTTTTCAGATGGCGAGAAGAAGAAGAAATAACATAATTCAGGGCGAATGGTAAGAGAAGTGTTAGGAGAAATTAAATGATGTTAATATTTACTTATTAGAGAAAGTGAAAGATGTGAGATAGAAAGAAGAGAAGGCGAAGGGAATGGGAAGAGAGATCAAAAGAAAAGAGATAGAGAATGTGGAAGGGGGAAATTGTTATACAATGATATCACAATGTATTCTAGAATCCTATGATTGTGAAAAATTTACGTGTCAAAACATGGGTGGTTTTTATTTATTGATTCTCGTACATTTGCAGTTTTTGTTAATATTGTGGAATGTGTAAAAACTTAGTAAAAATTGACTTTTTGTAAATAGTTATACAAATTTTCAAATGATATTCAATAAACTGCCAATAAATAAAAGTACTATTAAAATATCTATCTACTTTACATTCGTAATCAGTCCAGGGCAGTAAATATATAAACTAATGTATAATTACCAACGTTTAATAAACATGGCCAAGTTCACTAAATTTTACTAAAAATGGCGGTTTCTTTCGATTAAGAAATGATCCGAATGTTTAAAAGTATTCGGAAACGTTTCTAAATCTCAGAATGTATGAAAAGATATGTTTTAAAATCAGCAAATTATTCTACGAACAGCAAATAAAGAAAAAGGTAAACCTATTTGTTTATCGGTAAAAATATTTCTAGTTGCAATTTACTAAACGTACTCAAAAATTTGTACTTTTTTTCAAATAAAGTTTTGAAAAAAAATGTTCCTCGATTAAAAAGATTATTATTTACTGCAAGATGTTACCTGGGATCTTAGATTATTATTATTTACTTCCCGGTGTTGCTTGACATCTTTCTCCTTTCATTTTTCTTTCATCTTTTTTCTCAATTAAAAATATTATTATTTACTTCCTGGCGTTGCGTGTAATTATTTTGCTTTCATATTTGTTTCGCCTTTTTTTTCTTCATTAGAAATATTATTATTTACTTCCCGGTGTTGCTTGGCATCTTTCTCCTTTCATTTTTCTTTCACCTTTTTTCTCAATTAAAAATATTATTACTTACTTCCTGGCGTTGCGTGTAATTATTTTGCTTTCATATTTGTTTCGCCTTTTTTTTCTTCATTAGAAAGATTATTATTTACTTCCCGGCGTTGCTTGGCATCTTTCTCCTTTCATTTTTCTTTCACCTTTTTTCTCAATTAAAAATATTATTATTTACTTCCTGGCGTTGCGTGTAATTTTTTTGCTTTCATATTTGTTTCGCCTTTTTTTTTCTACATTAGAAAGATTATTATTTACTTCCCGGCGTTGCTTGACATCTTTCTACTTTCATTTTTCTTTCACCTTTTTTCTCAATTAAAAATATTATTATTTACTTCCTGACGTTGCGAGTAATTTTTTTGCTTTCATATTTGTTTCGCTCTTTTTTTCTACATTAGAAAGATTATTATTTACTTCCCGGCGTTGCTTGGCATCTTTCTCTTTTCATTTTTCTTACACCTTATTTCTCAATTAAAAATATTATTATTTACTTCCTGGCGTAGCGTGTATTTTTTTTGCTTTCATATTTGTTTCGCCTTTTTTTTCTACATTAGAAAGATTACTATTTACTTCCCGGCGTTGCTTGGCATCTTTCTCCTTTCATTTTTCTTTCACCTTTTTTCTCAATTAAAAATATTATTATTTACTTCCTGGCGTAGCGTGTATTTTTTTTGCTTTCATATTTGTTTCGCCTTTTTTTCTACATTAGAAAGATTATTACTTACTTCCCGGCGTTGCTTGGCATCTTTCTCCTTTCATTTTTCTTACACCTTATTTCTCAATTAAAAATATTATTATTTACTTCCTGGCGTAGCGTGTATTTTTTTTGCTTTCATATTTGTTTCGCCTTTTTTTTTCTACATTAGAAAGATTATTATTTACTTCCCGGCGTTGCTTGACATCTTTCTATTTTCATTTTTCTTACACCTTATTTCTCAATTAAAAATATTATTATTTACTTCCTGGCGTAGCGTGTAATTTTTTTGCTTTCATATTTGTTTCGCCTTTTTTTTCTACATTAGAAAGATTATTATTTACTTCCCGGCGTTGCTTGGCATCTTTCTCCTTTCATTTTTCTTACACCTTATTTCTCAATTAAAAATATTATTATTTACTTCCTGGCGTTGCGTATAATTTTTTTGCTTTCATATTTGTTTCGCCTTTTTTTTCTACATTAGAAAGATTATTATTTACTTCCCGGCGTTGCTTGGCATCTTTCTCCTTTTATTTTTCTTACACCTTATTTCTCAATTAAAAATATTATTATTTACTTCCTGGCGTAGCGTGTATTTTTTTTGCTTTCATATTTGTTTGGCCTTTTTTTCTACATTAGAAAGATTATTATTTACTTCCCGGCGTTGCTTGGCATCTTTCTCCTTTCATTTTTCTTACACCTTATTTCTCAATTAAAAATATTATTATTTACTTCCTGGCGTTGCGTATAATTTTTTTGCTTTCATATTTGTTTCGCCTTTTTTTTCTACATTAGAAAGATTATTATTTACTTCCCGGCGTTGCTTGGCATCTTTCTCCTTTCATTTTTCTTACACCTCATTTCTCAATTAAAAATATTATTATTTACTTCCTGGCGTTGCGTATAATTTTTTTGCTTTCATATTTGTTTCGCCTTTTTTTTCTACATTAGAAAGATTATTATTTACTTCCCGGCGTTGCTTGGCATCTTTCTCCTTTCATTTTTCTTACACCTTATTTCTCAATTAAAAATATTATTATTTACTTCCTGGCGTAGCGTGTATTTTTTTTGCTTTCATATTTGTTTCGCCTTTTTTTTTTCTACATTAGAAAGATTATTATTTACTTCCCGGCGTTGCTTGACATCTTTCTTCTTTCATTTTTCTTACACCTTATTTCTCAATTAAAAATATAATTATTTACTTCCTGGCGTTGCGTGTAATTTTTTTGCTTTCATATTTGTTTCGCTTTTTTTTTCTACATTATAAAGATTATTATTTACTTCCCGGTGTTGCTTGACATCTTTCTCCTTTCATTTTTCTTTCACTCATTTTCTCAATTAAAAATATTATTATTTACTTTCTAGCGTTTCCTGTGATCTTTCTAAATTTCTATTTTTTTCGCTTCTTTTTCTCAATTAAAATAATTAGTATTTCCTTCTTGACGTTTCACTCGAATCTTTTACCTTAAATTTATCTTTCGCATTTTATGTCCCAATTAAAATTATTATTATTTACTTCACGTCGTTCCCACAGATATTTTCCCTTTCATATTTATTTGGCTTTTTTTATCTCAATAAACTTATTATTATCATCTTCTCGTAATAGCCTGGGATGTTTTTCCTTTTATTTCTCTTTCCCTTTTTTTCCTGAATAAAAATATTATTATTTACTTCTCGGAATAGCCTGGGATCTTTTTCCTTTTATATCTCTTTCCGTTTTTTCCTGAATAAAAACATTATTATTTACTTCTCGGAATAGCCTGGGATCTATTTCGGTTCATTTTTCTCTTCTTTTTTCTTACATGAAAAATAATATCATTTAGTTCCTTGCGTTGCATTCCATTCTTTTTTTCCTTGCATTGCTTTCCATTCTTTTTTCTTTCCTTTTGTTTTTTTTACTCAATTAAAAATATTTGCTTTAGATATTTTTCTCTTTCATTTTTATTTCGTTTTTTTTTTTTGGTCAATTAAAAAGATTATTATTTAATTACTGGCGTTGTCAGGGATTTTTTTCCTTTCATTTTTCTTTCGCATCTTTTTCCCAAGAAAAAATATGATTATGTATTTTATGATTCAACACTTGGAGGACCCGACTCGACGTTTCCCGATAAAAAGTGGAATAATACGTCAAATATTAATTTATTATTAAACACAAGCAGGATCAATCCCGATTTTCACGGGCAAAAGTGAAATAAAATATAAATATTACTTTTATAATTGATTGGTAGCGGGCGCGTCCCGAAAGAAAAAGTTAAATATAATGTAAAACATTATTTTCGATTGTTAATATAATGTCATGAAAAGTAAAATGATATATAATCTCATGAAACCCCAAAACAATGTAATTAATAAAATATCTATTTTTGGTTTTAAAGAAAAGCAAAATATAAACATAGCATGTTTAAAAAGTAAATAACTAAATCATAAATAATGTAAAAAGTAAATAACTAAATCCTAAATAATGTAAAAAGTAAATAACTAAATCATAAATAATGTAAAAAGTAAATAACTAAATCATAAATAATGTAAAAAGTAAATAACTAAATCATAAATAATGTAAAAAGTAAATAACTAAATCATAAATAATGTAAAAAGTAAATAACTAAATCCTAAATAATGTAAAAAGTAAATAACTAAATCATAAATAATGTAAAAAGTAAATAACTAAATCATAAATAATGTAAAAAGTAAATAACTAAATCATAAATAATGTAAAAAGTAAATAACTAAATCCTAAATAATGTAAAAAGTAAATAACTAAATCATAAATAATGTAAAAAGTAAATAACTAAATCCTAAATAATGTAAAAAGTAAATAACTAAATCATAAATAATGTAAAAAGTAAATAACTAAATCATAAATAATGTAAAAAGTAAATAACTAAATCATACCCTACGATTTTATTGTAAATTACCATTAATCGAATTGTTAAATGTAAGGGTTTCCTTGTCATTTCGAGGATCCGATTGACTTGATTTCATATATTAGATAATCATGTGAATTACCATCCTTAATTTAACAATAATAAAGTAATATTTCAAGTGACACAACTCATAAAAAATCCCGTGATGTTTTAAACAACCATTTTACACTGAATCAATTGTTATTCCTTATTTAACATCTGATTCTTTTTGTTTCTAGTAGCCAATCCAATGGCGGTTGTATGTTAAGTTGGTACTTCCTTTCAATTGACGTATGTTTCGTTTTTTCATATCTTGTTCTACACAACTGTACATATAATTATGTTTTGAATCTAATATATATATATATATATATATATATATATATATATATATATATATATCAGGTTGGAAAGAAAGTAATGTCGTATTTTTTAATTCATCACTTTGCAGCCTCCTCAGCTGTACACAGTTCTAGATTTTTTGGGAATATGTGTCTTAATATCTTGCTTTGCCTTTCAGATATAGTAATTAGTTAGTAATAGTAATTTTAGCCTTCAAAAAATGGATATTCGTGAGAAGCATCTGAGACATTTCATGCTCTATGAATTCAAAAAAGGAAACTTAGCTGCAAAAGCTACAAGGAATACCCAATGCAAAAGACAATGATTAGACCGAAACCAAAGTCCACAGCCTGTTCCAAAACAAGGACTACACCCAAAAAAGGTTATGCTCTCTTTATGGTGGAACATAAGAGGACTGATTCATTATAAGTTACTGGAGCCTGATAAAACAATCACAGCAGTAAAATATTGTTCGCAGCCGGATGATCTAAGAATTGCTCTATCAAAAAAAGACCAGCATTACTCAATAGGAATGGTGTAGTGCTTCTGTATGATAACGCGAGACATCACACAACAAAACTCACTCAGAAAAAGGTCATGAGTTTCAATTGGGAAGTTTTGCCTCATCCGCTTTATTCACCTGACATTGCTCCATCCGACTACCATCTTTTCCGGTTGTTGCAGCATCATTTAAACAATAACATTTATGAAAATGACGACAAACTAAAAAAATAACCTAAATATCTTTTTCTCTCAAAAATCAGAGAAATTTTTTGAATAAGGCCTCAAGAAGCTAGTTGGACAGAAGTCATAGAAAATGAAAGAAATAATTGTAAAGATTAAAAATGCCCTAATGTGAATGCTTCAGGTGAAATAAATGTGTTGGACAAAAACGACATTACTTTCTTTCCAACCTGATATATATATATATATATATATATATATATATATATATATATATATATATATATATATATATATATATATATATATATATATATATATGAGAGAGAGAGAGTTAACCCCAAACAAAGCAGGCCGCCACTGTAGACGTAAGGGGCTACTGAAATTAGAGTGTAAGTGTTGGGTGTCATCCTCAGTTAGGAGCTGTGCAGCGAGATGTTTTTTTTTACATTAGTTTTAAACTTCTGCTTGTCGGTACAGCCGAGTCTACAGTGAGCGGGAGGGAGTTCGAGAGGCCGGCAGCATGAGGAAAGAAGCTATTGAAGTGACACGCTCTCCGGCATCTGGGGACTTCCACAGTTGATGGATGGGATTTAGCTGATTGTCGGGTTGGTCTAGTGTATTTACGTCGAGGGGCCACTAGAGCATCTAGTTCATCGGAACACAATCAATTGAAGTATTTGTAAAACAAGAACAAGGATGCAATATTAGTGGTGGATAGTGAGGGACCTATTAAGTTGGCGACTCTTTTTTGGACCTTGTTTAAGATGGAGAGACTAGTGGATGATGCACCAGCCAAGATGTAGCAACAATAATCCATGCATGGGCGGATGGTGGATTTGTAGAGATACAGGATAATGTCAGGTGTGAGAAGTTTACTAGCGCGGTAAAGGAGCCCACCTTCTCTGCTGCAGCATTGGCAATGTCTTCAATGTATTTGTTCCACTTCATGTTATCTGTGAATGTTAGGCCGAGAAGTGTGAATGTTGAACTCTCAGGTATGCTGTTATTTGCCATGGCACTCCGTGGTTCAAAAGGTGTCTTGTAGTTATTGAAGGAAACGAGCTTTGTCTTTGCGGCATTAAAAGTTACCAACTATTTATGACCCCAATCCACTACAGCCTGGAGGTGACTTTCTAAGGATTAAGTCATTGCCTCGGATGTGTACGCGTCGGTTTTGCCCACATAACGAGAGTAGAGCGTGGTGTCGTCAGTAAATATACCTATCTCAGACTGGATATGAAAATCAGAACAATAAAAGTCCAAGGATGGATCCCTGGGGTACACCAGCATTTATGTCATGTTGCTTAGATGAACGGCCATCAACCTGGATCTTTCTTTTATGCCAGGCCCTGTTCAAAGGATTTGGATATATCAAGCGCTACTGCCCTAGCTTCACCTGCCTTGTCCAGTGTAAGATATATGCGTTCAGAGATGACCGTTATAATATTCGCAGTAGATCGTGCTTGTCTACATTCATACTGGCTGTCAGAAAGAAGCTTAGAATTAACTAGGTGTCGGATTATCGCTAGATTGATTAAGGATTCAAATATATATATATATATATATATATATATATATATATATATACACTAGAATAATACCTGTCTCATGGCGGGTAAAATAATTTCCAGAAAGTAGTTTTGCACCACTTTCATATCTCCTTATACAGATTAAAATCATAATATAATGATATTAAAGCTTATTTCTAGAATACTTATTCAAATTTTGATAAAAATCGATTACACGATTTGATTCTAGAAAATATCTCAAATTTAAGGCTTAAGCTTAAGGAGTCTTGATAAGGAATTGAAATTCAGGGAATTTTTCTCGATTAGTGTCTAATGACTATGGATCAAATTCAATGCAAATCCAAAAAAAATTCAAATGTAAGGTTGTGACTATATTATGCCCCCTAAAACCTTTTATATTATGTCTTGGTTTCTAGTAGCCAATCAAATGGTAGTTATATGTCAAGTTGGTGCTTCCTTTCCATTGCTTTGATTAGAAACAATACGATGGATTGTTTCTTTTTGACCATATATATATATATATATATATATATATATATATATATATATATATATATATATATATATATATATATGAGGTAAAAAAGAAACAATTTATACAAAGAACGCAATTGGAAAAAAATAGTCAAGTGTAATAAACAGTAGAAAGGGAGAAAGAAAGGAAGAAAGAAATGTTCAAAAAGAAGAAGAAGAAGAAGAAGAAGAAGAAGAAGAAGAAGAAGAAGAAGAAGAAGAAGAAGAAGAAAGAGAGAAAACAAATCAGCAGTTAGCTTTTGAACACCGATTGAGAACGCTGTAAGTGAGTATTGATTTACTCCTCTCCAGGAGTTAGGCACAAGGCCAGTTTTTATCTTACTCCCACAAGTAAGATGTGACCAAAAGTCTGGTCGGGAAAGTGGGGTTTAAAAAATTGCCTGGGCAGCCTTGTCGGCATTCCCCGGTAGGGGCGCCTCAGACAGTAAGCAATAAACTTACCCCTCCTCAAAGAAGGGAGGCGAAGCCTAAGAGGGTGGACCTCCTAGAACTGCAGAGGACAGACCCATAGACCGGCGTAAATCAAGCCCCGAAGGCCAAGACAATACCAGTCATGGGGTGCAGTATTTATCGGAACAGATACTACACTTTGATCTTAGCCAAAAGGAGCTCAGATTAGTAGTAATTTGAAATTAATGACCGAGGAGTTAAACAACAAAGGAGGAGGAGGAGACGGAGGAGGAGGAGGAGGAAAAAGGATTAAAAGTAATCCGTTGTCATATTGATTTAAGTTCATTTCAATTAGAATCGATCTAGCAGAAGAGGTAGCAATTAAATTGAGTTTATTTTTGCTAGTTGTTGATTTGCTTATCCTTTATTCCATTTTTATTCATATATATATATATATATATATATATATATATATATATATATATATATATATATATATATATACTTCTTTGTAATATAGTAGGAAAAATCCCAGCAGAGTGCTCAATTAATTAAGAATTAAAGTTAAAAATTAAGAGCATAATATTTATTTATTTTGGTACAGAAAAATGAGTACAACATTTGTACCGTCGGTTTCAAGCATGGAAATTCTTAGCCATCCGGCTCTCTTCAGCTTCTGTTGTCATCTGTTTTGGAAATGTGAAGTCACATGACACTCTCGTTGGGACGCGTTATTTGCTCAGCGTGTTGTGTATGTTTGTTTAAATTTAAAATTTGCGTAATGAAACTGTTGAGATTTAAAACCGGAGGAGATTTGGAGAGATATAATAATATAAGATTAAAGGGAATAAAAATAAAATTAAAATAAAATTGAAATAAAATTTTAAATTAAGACATAAAAAATAAAAAGATAAAAAATAAAAAAAATAAGAAAGTTTCTATGTAATTCCCGTGAGCCAAATTTATGAATTTGTATCATTAGCCGTTACTGTTTTGGGGTTTGAAGGTGTGCGTTCTAAAAGGAAAAACCGTTAGTTAATATCGTGTTAAAAATCTTTTAGACACCTCGGAGTGATTTTAATAAAGAAATTGCTGGATCTAAGGGAAGTAACTTTGTTAGAAAAAATATAAAGGTTGGAGGTTGTTTAAATGGATTTGTTAGATTAGTCTAATGACTGATAAATAAATTAAATATTTTTGTGAAAGTCGAAGTTTTTGCTCTTGAAATTTATGTTGATATGGGTTGATGAGGTGTTTGTTCGTATTTTTTAATTTGCTTATATTAGTAATGATGGGAAGTAGAGGGGGGAGTAACTAGACATTATGTGAATCGGTCAGTCCAGTTTATGAGTAATGCTTGTCTCTTGTGGATACATCCCTTAAAAATTTCATTGCGGATATTCAAACAGGCTGTTTTTTAGAAGAAAGCAAACGCAAAATAAATTTCTATTAAAACAAACAAATAGATAAACCAAAAAACTCCCGGAGAAGAAATGGAAAGAAATTAAAACCGAGTTAATTCATGGGGGAACGGTCTTCTGAGAGCGAACATAATCATATTGACTCAAGGGCAAGCACCTGGATCAGTCTCCAGTTTCAGGATTTATCCATGTGCCATTGTATTCAATTCTATTTATATGATTAAGTGACACAACACGTGATATGAATACTAAAGGCGAAAAGCAGGAAATCAAAACAAAAAGAACATGTTTTCCTGTCTCATTCAAATTGTCAAGCAGCATTTCGAGCACTGATCTTTTAACAACACGAACTGGCTTGAAATGTTCAGCCATCGCAACAAAGTAAGTTATTATTGTTTATTACACGATTTGATTTTTAAAGTTTAATTTTATATTTTTATATTTTTTAGAAGAAAACAAGTGCAAAATAAATTTCTATTAAAACAAACAAATAGATAAATCAAGAAACTCCTTGAGAATAAATGGAAAGAAATTGAAACCGAGTTAAACGTTTTCTTAATAATTGATCAAAAATTATTTAGTGCTAATAATGATTAGCCCAAATGGCTGTCAATATATGTTCAATAAATCTACTATTTATAATTATTGGTTCCAATATTGGTTTTAATTTCATACTAGGCTACTAATGAGGCCATTATCGCCCGACACATGCACTGATTTTTAGACGTCTTACTCTCCACTGTCTATAATTGTTAGTGATTCGAGCAGAATATGAACGTGTCATCTATTTATCGCCGCCATATTGATAGCTTTAGTGATGAAGATTCTAATGCAATTTCTTCGAAATATTCCATGTATTCATTGGCCAGAATCTGGGTGATCCCTTAAACCATCTTCCTGTCAGCATATATATATATATATATATATATATATATATATTTCATTTTTCTTTTCGCTTTTTTTTTCGCTTTTCTTTTCGAAATTCTTACAATTATTATTTACTATTTACTTCTCGGCGTATCTTATGGTCTTTTTCTTTAATTCTTATTTATATTTTCTCAATTAAAAACATTATTATAAACTTCCGAGTGTTGCTTGAGAAATGTGTCTTTTATTAATTTTAGCCTTTTCTTTTTCAATAAAAAAAAATAATCCGGCGTTGCCTGAGATATTTTTCTTTTCCTTTTACTTACGCTTTTTTTTAAATCAAAATATTATCATTTACTGCACGGCCTTGCCTAGGATCTTTTCTTTAAATTTATATACATATTTTTTCAATTACAAAGATTATGATTAACTTCCCAGTGTTGCCGTAGAAATTCTTCTTTTATTTACTTTAATTGAGAACGAAAAGTTCTCAATTAAAAAAGTTACTTCCGGCAGTTCCTGGAATATTTTTCTTTTCGTATTACTTTGGCCTTTTTTTCTGAAATCAAAAAAATAATATTTACTTCCCGGCGTTGCCTAGGATCTTTTTCTTCTAAAATCAAAATATTATTATTTACTGCACGACATTACCTAAGATCTTTTTTTTTTAATTTATATACATATATTTTCAATTAAAAAGATTATGCTTAACTTCCCGGTGTTGCCTGAGAAATTCTTATTTTATTTACTTTAGCTTTTTCGTTCTCAATTAAAAAAGTTACTTCCGGCGGTTCCTGGAATATTTTTCTTTTTGTATTACTTTGGCCTTTTTTTCTGAAACCAAAAAAATAATATTTACTTCCCGGCGTTGCCTAGGATCTTTTTCTTTAATTTTCATTCATATGTTTTTCTCAATTATAAAGACTATTATTAACTTCCCAGCGTTGCCTGGGAATTTTTACTTAAATTTAGTAGAATTTGAATTAAAAATATAAATCAGTTTTATCGTATTTTAACGATACTCCATTAATAATGGCGTAAATACACGTAAAACTAGGGAGTAAGTCAGTCTCTTATTTCGCCGAGTCGAAAATTTACGATAAAACTGATTTGTATTTTAATAAAAATTACCTACTTTTGCCTGATAGTACAGAAAAGAATTTTCCTGTTAACTTATTTGGAACTGCCATATTTCACTTGTGTGTTTTTATGTACAAGCACAAAAGATTATTATTTATTCCAGGCGTTGCCTGGGATCTGTTTACTTCAATTTTTATCTCGATATTTCCTCCATAAAATGATTGTTATTGATTTCCTGACATTGAATGCGATCCTTCTCCATTGATTTTTCTTTGGCTTTTTTCGAAATTAAAAAAATATTATCTACTTCACTGCGTTGTTTGCTATAGTTTTCCGTTCATTTGTCTCTCCCTTTTTCTTGCTCAATTAAAAATATTATTGTTTACTTCCCGGCGTTGCCTGGAATGTTTTCCTTTTAGTTTTCATTCGCTTTCTGTTTTCTTAATTAAAAGAATTATTACTTACTTCCTGGCGTTATCTGTTATCTTTTTCTTTTCATTTTTCTTTCGCTTTTTTCTCAATTAAAAAAAGATCATAGTTTCATTTCCGGCGTTTTTTCTCACGTTTCTTCTCAATTAAAAAGATTATTATTTTTTCCCCTGGATTTTCTTTGAATTTTTTCAATTAAAAGGATTATCATTTACTTCTCCGCGTTGCCTTGGATCTTTTTATTTTTAATTTTTTCTTTGTTTTTTTTTCAATTTAAAGAATTATTATTTACTTCCGGCATTGCCTGAGATCTTTCTCCCATTTATTTTTTTCTCGCTTTTTTCTTAACCAAGGCTGGGTTTTATTAAATTATCTGTTTGAATATGAAAGTTCCGTAGATGTAAAAACAACACAAACAGTAACACCAAAAAGACGTAAAATATTTTTTTATAATTTTCTTGTATTTGTCATAGCTTTTCGGATTTAACTTATTTTGTCCAACTTTGTCAAACTGAAAAAGAAAACTCGAAAAAAGTTAGATGTACATTTTTTGTAAGAAACTGATATATATTCTGATTCTATATCATACGCCATACGGAGGCATAATGATGTAAAGAGACAGACAACCTCAGTTTTTTTTAATTACTCGTTTTTACGACATCATTGTATACGTTAAGATATGAATATATATTTTATTTTAAGAAGCTATTCTTGTTCTGATATCATCCGCCATATGTTGGCATGATAGGGTAAAAAGAAAAGTATTGACTCCATACGGAGCAAAGCTAAAAATGGAGGGTGTTATTGTGTGAATGTTGATCTACCCTTTTTCGGGAATAGATGGTCTCTTTCAGACACGATGAATAGAGTTGCGACTAAGTGTCGTGGCAGTCGTGGCGCGATTCATTTGGCAACCAGCGAGGTTGACATACATACAAGTCGAGGTTTCGAACTCAACAATCAGTCAGAGACAAACTGGAACATTTCGGTGTCCTTTATCTCTCGGGCTGAGGTATTCGTCCTGTTGGGGTGGAGTTAGTTTATTGTTAACTGCCTGAGGCGCCCCGACCGACGGGGCTGGCCAGGAAATTTGTAAAAGGCCAGAGTACTTCTTTCTTTATGGCCGGTTACATGACTCTTCTCACCTTCCGTCCTTATGCCACATCTTCCTACGGTGTGAAGGAAGTAAATACCGTCGTGGCGGCATTCGATTGCTGTTCATTAGCTGTACACATACAGGTCGAAGATCGCATCTTCACAATCGGTCCGGCAGATGAGCTATTTCGGTGGCCTTTTATCGGTCGGGCTATGGTATTCGTCCTGGGTAGTCCTATGCCTCCTCGCTTTGGTGTGGAGTTTGTTTATTGCTAAGTGCCTCAGGTGCTTCGACCGGGGAATGCCGACGGGGCTGGCCAGGTTATTTTTAAAAGGCCGGAGTGCTCCTTTTTCAGGGCGTTCGCTTGATTCTCCCCACATTATAACCTTGTGCCACAGCTTCCTACGGTGGGAAGGAAGTAAATACCTCCAGTTTCCCTCCGTTCACGTTGATGGTACACATACCAGTCGATGATTCGATCTCGACAATGAGTCTGGCAGAAAACGGGCTATTACGGTGGCAATTCGTCTGTCATACTGAGTATGTGTTCTGGGTAGTCCTAGGAGGTTCACTTTCCCAGACCTTGCCTTCTCTCTTTGGGTTCGAGTTAGTTTATTGCCAACTATCTGGGGCGCTCCGATCAGGAAATACCGAGGGGCTGCCCTGACTATTGTTAGGAGTCCAGAGTACCCCTTCTTTAGAAGCGCTGGCTTGATTTTTACCATCTTCCGGCCTTGTAACACATCTTCCTGCAGTGGGAGGGAAGTAAATACCGTCACTGGTGCCATTCATTTTCCGTCCATTTACGTTGACGGTACACATACCAGTCGAGGAGTCGATCTCGACAATAAGCACAGAAGATAGGCTATTTCGGTGGCCTTTTATCTGTCAGGCTGAGGTATTCGTTCTGGATAGTCCTAGGAGGTCCACCTTCTCTCTTTGGGGTGGAGTTATTTTATTGTTAATTGCCTGAGGCACTCCAACTGGAGTGCGCTTTCTTCAGAGGCGTTTGCTTGATTCTCTCCACATTCCAACGTTGTGTCACAGTTCCATGCGGTGGGGAGGAAGTAAATACCGTCATTGGTGGCAGTCATATGCCGTTCATTTGCGGTATACGTACCAGTCGAGGATCCGATCTCGATTATCAATTCAGCAAAAACTGGGCCATCACGCTGGCCTTTTGTCTGTCGAGCTGAGGTATTCGGCATGGGTAGTCCTAGGAGTCGCTAACGGTGGTGCACGGGCTATTTTTGTGTCACTGGCTTGATTTTGCCCATCTTCCGGCCTTGTAACACATCTTCCTGCGTTTGGAAGGAAGTAAATAATGTCATTGGTGGACGTCATAGCAACAGTATAGGATGCAGACTTTCTGCAACATGCTATTCTGTACTTCTGGGAATACACTCTTGTAACAAGTATATTCTGGTTCTTATATCATACGCCATACAGCAGCATCGTGTGGTAGGGAGGGAACCAACCTCAGTTTTTTTAAACTACTCATTTTTAAGACATCATTGTATACGTAACATATGAATATGTATTTTGTTGTAAGAAGCTTATATATTCTGGTTCTTATATTATGCGTCATACGAAGGCATGATTGGGTAAAGAGAGAGACAACCTCAGTTTTTTTTTAAACTACTCATTTCTAAAACATCATTGACTGCGTATAATCTTCTTAAAACAAAACATATATTTATATAATATATATTTTGTTTTAAGAAGCTTATATCTCCTGTTTTTATGTCGTATACCATAGTGCAGCATGATGGGGTAGAGAGAGAGAGAAATAGAGAGAGAGAGAGAGATAGAGAGAGAGAGAGATCACCTCAGTTTGTTGAAACTACTCATTTTTAAGACATCATTTTATATCTCTTAATTCAGTCGCTTACGAATAGATCTCTTTTAATTTTCTAACAATCTAGTTGACGTCTCTCCTCACTTGATTCATACTTTTCTAACATACGTTACACACACTTTTCATATCTAACCTTCAAATTCATGTTACGCAACAAACATTATTTTCACATGGAATTAGTGCTAATCTGTCAGTTCTGTGTCAACAATCAATAATTTCATCCAAACTCTGGTCGAATGCAACATGAAATTAGTTAAACAATTACCACAGATAATGTTCGATTTAAATAAATCTTATTAAACTACTGTGCGTGTCATTATGCGTTTATTAATAAACAAATACACACATATGATACTTTATTCCACGTTCATTTATCTCTCTTACTATTATGTAAAACAAAATATAATGAAACAATTAAGTGACAATTTCTTAATTATCTTTCTTTTAATTTTTGTGCTTTCACACCTTTCACGCATTTACAAAATATAAGTAGCATTTTATAAAATTCACCAAATAAATAAAATATAAGTACATTTTTATAAAATTAACACAATGAATAAAATATAAGTAGCATGTTATACAATTCACACAATAAATAAAATATGAGTAGCATTTTATAAAATTCACACAATGATAAAAATATAAGTAGTATTTTATAAAATTCGCACAAAATTAGAATATAAGTAGCATGTTATAAAATTCACACAATAAACAATATATAAGTAGCGTTTATAAAATTCACACAATGAATAAAATATAAGTAGCATTTTATAAAATTCGCACAATAAATAAAATATGAGTAGCATTTCATAAAATTAACACAACAAATAAAATATGAGTAGCATTTTATAATATTCACACAATGAATACAATATAAGTAGCATTTTATAATATTCACACAATGAATAAAATATAAGTAGCATTTTATAAAATTCGCACAATAAATAAAATATAAGTAGCATGTTATACAATTCACACAATAAATAAAATATGAGTAGCATTTCATAAAATTGACACAATGAATAAAATATAAGTAGTATTTTATAAAATTCGCACAAAATTAAAATATGAGTAGCATGTTATAAAATTCACACAATAAACAATATATAAGTAGCGTTTATAAAATTTACACAATGAATAAAATATGAGAAGCATTTTATAAAATTCGCACAAAAAATAAAATATAAGTAGCATTTTATAAAATTCACACTATGAATAAAATATGAGTAGCATTTTATGAAATTTACGCAATGAATACAATATAAGTAGCATTTTATAAAATTCGCACAATAAATAAAATATGAGTAGCATTTCATAAAATTCACACAACAAATAAAATATGAGTAGCATTTTATAATATTCACACAATGAATACAATATAAGTAGCATTTTATAATATTCACACAATGAATAAAATATGAGTAGCATTTTATAAAATTCGCACAATAAATAAAATATAAGTAGCATTTTATAAAATTCGAACAATAAATAAAATATAAGTAGCATTTTATAAAATTCACACAATAAATAAAATATAAGTAACATAATATAAAATTTACACAATGAATAAAATATAAGTAGCATATTATAAAATTCACCAAATAAATAAAATATAAGTAGCATTTTATAAAACTCACGCAATAAATAGAATATAAGTAGCATTTCATAAAATTCGCACAATAAATAAAATATAAGTAGCATTTTAGAAAATTCACACAATGAATGAAATATAAGTAACATTTTATGAAATTCACACAATGAATAAAATATAAGTAGCATTTTATAAAATTCCCACAATAAATAAAATATAAGTAGCATTTTATAAAATTTGCACAATAAAATATAGATAGCATTTTCATAAAATGCTACTTATATTCGCACAATAGATAAAATATAAGTAGCATGTTATAAAATTCACACAAAAAATAAAATATAAGTAGCATTTTATAAAATTCAAACTATTAATAAAAGATAAGAAGCATTTTATAAAATTCGCACAATAAATAAAATATATGTAGCATTTTATATAATCCACACAATAAATAAAATATGAGTAGCATTTTATAAAATTCGCAAAATAAATAAAATATAAATAGCATTTTATAAAATTCACACAATAAATAAAATATTAGTAGCATCTTATAAAATTCGCAAAATAAATGAATATAAGTAGCATTTTATATAATTCACAATGAATAAAATATAAGTAACATTTTATACAATGAATAAAATATAAGCAGCATTTTATAAAATTCACACAATAAATAAAATATAAGTAGCATTTTTTCAAATTCGCGCAATAAATAAAATATAAGCAGCATTTTATATAAATTCACACAATAAATAAAATATAAGTAACATTTTTTCAAATTTGCGCAATAAATAAAATATAAGTAGTATTTTATAAAATTCACACAATGAATAAAATATAAGTAGTATTTTATTTTCCTTTCGGTTATTCAAACCATTATTCGTACCTTTCGGTTTACCACACCATCCGATTTGTTATTTCGTTAACTTTCTAAGTCTTGTTTGTTAGAATTCTAGTGTGGATCCTGGCAGGAATGAAATATGGACGATGCTTATGCCTTTGACTTTTAAAGAATCTACGCACTAACTATTTACTCGTAAAAGAGATGATTGGAATCAGAATGCATGTATTATATATTTATCTTTTCTTTTACAGATGCTGAAACTGCTGCTACTGCTCTTGTTTTGCACATTATGTGTTGGTATGTTTTACAGATTTATACTTTTTAATGTTATATTTAAAACAAAATACATGATTGAATTTTATGAGAAAAAATAAATATACACGGTTATCCTGTTAAAATAAATATTACCAGTATTAACATAAGTTGACTATGAGTTAACATTCCTGTAATTCTTTTAAACTCTTCAATCATTGTGCTTTGTATTATCATCCTGCTTCTTATTGACTGAAAGTTTTGCTCGTGATTGAATACAACTGAAATTTAAATAGGATTTGAGTCAGAATTATCTCCCTTGAAGATATATTTTTGGTTTTAACATAAGAAGACATTTTTTCAACAAGAGTTGGTCAGCTTGCACTATAAACGCGGTGGAAATTTTTTAACGAAGCACCCCATCCTATTCGGGGTGACTATCGAAGTGGACAAACGTCTCTTTTCCGGTCCTTACTCCTTACTTGTATGACTTAATACGAATAGGAAAAGACTTATCACATCAACTTTACAAAATGAAAACTCCCGTTGAGGTAATGTAATGCACGTACTTCTTTTTACCATATAAAAATGAATAACTCGTGCATTTTTTATTTAAGGGTAACAAGTATACTCTTTATGTATTACATGTCCCTTCACAGTTTTGTAATGTTTGTCCTGGACAAACTGTTAATAATCTAAGTATATTTTGTTATCACACTGTTTATTTATCATCTTTTGATTTCATACATATATATCGAATGTGTTGATAAAAAACTGAGGGAAAACGACCGTATTACGAACAGTAATACACACCGAATATTAGCTTCTCCACACATGTCTTGCATTTATGATTAATGAAAAGGAAGCGAAGTAGATTGTCTAATGAGTGAGAGCCCAATTTTCCAAAGTTATTTATAATAGTAAACAGAAGTTCTGGGAGAAGGCTTAACTCATAATTAGCTAATGTCAATTCACAAAGAGAAAGATTTTGGGGGAAAAGTCGTATTTACTAAGTTTTTCGTTTGTTAGATGTTTTACTAGTGGAGTCATTTAATTAGTTGTTTCTTCTGCTGAAATATTACTGAAAATTATTCCCACCAATTCTTGTATTTCATCAATATTTAAGTAAACACAAAAATGTTGTCTCTCTCTCTACATGAATTTAATAAAATGTACAATTGTTGGTATGAAATTTCATTTGTTTATCATTATTCCCTTTCTTGTTTTCTTTTTTAGTGAAATCAAGTTTTACGTATCACTCTATAAGTGGAAAATTATTACACTATGAAAACTCCTCATCGACATTTATATGTAAAAAATCTCATGCAACATGAGTTATAGACGGTAGAACCTTGTCTGAATGCACTTGTCCAGGGAAATGTGGAGATGTTCGTTTTGACAAAACACGAATAACTGCATATTGTAATGGATCCCGTCCTGTACTTCACTTCAAACAAATGGAGATTGCTGACAATTACAAGGCACTAGCGTGTTTAGGCGGTTATAAACTGCGATTCGGGTGTTCTGGCGTAGATTATTTTAAAGTGTTTGTAGGAAGTAAGTACTTTATGATTTCATTTTATTACATTAACCAGTTTGCATCGCCTGCTTTCATCAGTTGAATAATTATCATCCACTGTGTTTTGCAAATACATCGTTTCATGTTTTTCCCCAACTGTTGGTCCATTATGTCTTTAAATACAGTTTTTCAAGTTTTATCCTAGTTTTTGGATCATTATGTTTTGCAAATGGAACTTTTCAATCTTTACCTCTAACTGTTGAACCAATATGTTGTGTAACATTGATTTTCCACCAGAGCCTCTTACGTGGATACGTGGACACATTTAAAACAAATTCTAATTTGGTTAATCTTCATAGAATGAAATATATAAAAATAATACGCTAAATATATGCGCGAGTTTTCCATATACTCTTTTTAGAAGCTTTCAAAACATCCCTATTAGCAATGGCAATGTTCCCGTTGGTCTTTCTGTCAATTTCACGTAAATGTGAAAGTCATCTTTATAATAAAGTGATTCATTCAACCTGCCTTCAAACATACTAGCAAAATAAGCAAGACCGTCCTATGCTAATGTGTTTCTCAATCCAATTTGCTTCGCGTACTCTTTCAAATAAACTTTTCAAAACGAAAGTGACTTCCGCTTTTACCAACTAACAGATTCACCGGGTACCTTCTTAATATAAGGGAATTTCAGTTAAATAACCTAAAACTTTAAGTTTAAGGGAATATCATTCCGTCATTCCGGAAACCTAATGCTTATACGTCCTGGGATAACGGATTACGTTTTACTTAACGTTTTTAATTATCAGGGGAAAATGTGATGGTTTTAGAATGTTAAAAATGTATTTACGCGTAGAAACAGATGTAGTTAATTATGATTACCTGGAGTGACCAGGTAATCATAATTAACTACATCTGTTTCTACGCGTAAATACATTTTTAACATTCTAAAACCATCACATTTTCCCCTGATAATTTTACTTTTCTTAAAGTCTGCTTACAACTACTATTAAACAAATATAATCACTTCTTCCTCCGAAAAATACAATTTTATTGTTACACAAAAGGTCAATTTTTCTTGTGTGGTAATTGCGGCTCTCCAAACAGGATAAACATTGCCTCAGTCTACAAGTTTGTTTTTCTCATAGGCGGAATAAAATTAATTTCATCAGTAAACTTATACTTTGGATACATTATAAAAACAATACTTTTGATATAAACTATTTAACATGTACAACAAACAACAAATCATTTACCCACACAAGATAAACATTCTCTCAGTCTACAAGCATTTCTTCTTAGACCAAATAAAATAATTTCGTCGATAAACTTTTGCATTGGATGCGTTATATTAAAGCAAAAATTTTAATAAAAACTATTTAAAATGTATTTTCAAATAAACACGAAATCCTTGATTATAAACAAAAAATAAACATTGATTAAAAATGCACTCAGTAAATTCTCATTTTTATATATTTGTGGAAAATACTGCACTCCAAACCAAATAAATATTGTCTTATTCTAGAAGGATTTCTTCTGACACGCAATACAAAAAAATCGTCGGGCTTATTCCGTAGACAATACGTTATTATTCTTTGTCATGTTTCGTTTGATAGGGGATTGTTTATATTTATTTTTTCAATAAAATAACGCGATGAAAACAATTCAGGGTTTTCCGTACAAGAAAGTATTGGGAGAGGAGGATTCTTTAAATATAAATTAAAATATGTAAATAAATACAAATATAGGGGGCACACATCTCCCTCAAAATAGGTACTGGATTTTCCCCCATTCTCAAATGTCTCAATCTAGAGGGATTTATTTTTCGCCCAAATATGGCGAAATCCTATTTCAATCGCCTAATTTACTTATAGTGGAATGGGTTATTTTCTGATTTATTTTTCGGAATTGCTAGTCTAATATTTATTTTATTTTCAATTTAAATCATTATGTTTCCCCGGGCAACTCCGGGACACAAGTCCTGCTATATAAAATAAACTTGTGTTGCGAAAACACAAGAATTATGTGGCAATTTTTACAGAATGCCCCTTTTCAGAGGAGATGGATTTTCCCCATATTAAAACCCTACCTTGTGTCTAACTCTGCCCTCGATTTAGATATTTGCCGACTGATATAAGGCATTTGTTGCTGTTGTTTTTTGTTAACGATTTCTCGACTGTGAACTATTCTGCAATTTTACCATTTACTATGTTGTTCCAATTTAATTGACTCCCCAAGAGGGCAGAGTTATACACAATGTCGGTTTTTAATGTGGAGAAAATCCATTACACTCCAAAACGGGCGATTAGGATTGGGACAAACATTTAAATTGCCGTAGTCTAGAAGGATTTCTACTTCATTGATCGACGAGAGAAAAGATTAAGTATAGTATAAGAGCAGATATTAAACTTTAACGTTAATTCGATTTTGAAAAGTCAAATAAATATAAACCGAAAATATATTTTATCTTTTCTGTCCGAGGTCAGTGAAGTAGTAATCCTTATTGACTGGGAAAACATGTTTAAATGATAAAATGTATGAATATTTATTGGATTGAAGAAGTCAAAATATAAATGAAAATAACAAGTTAGCTTGATACTTGTTGCGGGGGGGTGCAACTAAGAAAGTGGACACAGGCAAATTACGACAATGGCAAAGAATGAGTGGACAAACGCAGATGAATAGTTTTAAAAAGAGTTTATTTACCATAAGAGGTAATAACTTGTTGAGAAGGATAAAGTAAGAATAACAGGGGTGACGTCATTGGAAGCAGGAAAGACTGGAATGACGTCACTGGTACTTGAAAAGGAGATGCTGGAATGATGAGCAGGCAGGACGACGGAGTGTGCTGCAGAGCGCCGGGGCAGCTGGAGAGTGCTGTGCCCGCCGGGGTAACCGTTGGAGCTAACTGGGGAGTGTCGTGTTGCAGAGTGCCAGGGTAGACGTTGGAGCTTACTGAGGAGTGTCATGTTGCAGAATGCCGGGGTAGCTGGAGAGTACTGTGCCCGACGGGTTAGCCGTTGGAACTTGCCGGGTAGTGTTGTGTTGCAGAGTGCATGTGTAGCCGCTACGGGATGCTGGGGATCGCTAGAGTCTGCTCAGAATTGCTGGAGATTGTTGCAGCAAGCTGGAGTCTTGTTTGTGTAACAGAAGCTGAGTAAGATGGAGCAGGGGCCGCTGGTGCAGGTGCTGGGGTCAAAGCAGGTACAGGAGTCGAGAGACAGACTGGAGTTCAGCGGATGGAGCAGGCAGGAAAGTGTTAATCGCATTGGTAGTTTGTGTTAGCCCTGAAAAAGAGCCGTTTGTTTGATTGCTGCTGCTGTCTGCTTCCTGGCTCGACAACTAGTCCACCCAGTCGGATGTGGGGGTCTCCTAACCCCCGGCTGAATCGGATTTATTTATCTACCTCCCACAGCGGTAAGATGTGACACAAAGTCGGGAAAGTGGGATTTGATAAACCAACGCTCGAGAATTTGAGTACTCTGGCCATTAAAGATTGCCTGGGCAGCCTCGTCGACATTCCCCAGTAGGGCCGCCTCAGGCGATTAGCAATAAACTAACCCTTCTCAACGGGTGAGAAGGCAAAGCCTGGGAGGGTGGACCTCCTAGAACTGCACAAGACACACCCATAGACCGGCGTAAATCAAGCCCCGAAAGCCAAGACAATACCAGTATATGGGGTGTAGTATCCATCGGAACAGATACTACACTTTGATCTTGGCCAAAAGGCGTTATTTAACCCCTACCCACAATAGGAATATGTGACACAAGGTCGGAAAGTGGGATTTGAAAAGCCAGCGCTCGAGAAGGTGAGCACTTTGGCCATTAAAAATTGCCTGAGCAGCCCCGTCGGCATTCCCCGGTAGGGGCGACTCAGGCAGTAATCAATTAACTTACTCCTCCCCAAAGAGGGGAGGTAAAGCCTGGGAGGGTGGATCTCCTAGAACTGCACAGGACAGATCAGACCCATAGACCGGCGGAAATCAAGCCCCGAAGGCCAAGACAATACCGATCTATGAAGTGCAGTATCTATCGGAACAGATACTACACTTTGATCTTAACCAAAAGGCGTTATTTAACCCCTACCCACAATAGGAATATGTGACACATCGTCGGAAAAAGGATTTTGGCTTAATCGGATTTTAGAGTGAAAAGGATTTATTTATCTACCTCCCACAGCGGTAAGATGTGACACAAAGTAGGGAAAGTGGGATTTGATAAACCAGCGCTCGGGAATTTAGCACTCTGGCCATTAAAATTTGCCTGGGCAGCCCCGTCGGCATTCCCCGGTAGTGCGCCTCAGGCGATTAGCAATAAACTAAACCCTTCTCAAAAGGTGAGAAGGCAAAGCCTGGGAGGGTGGACCTCCTAGAACTTCATAGGACAGACCCATAGACCGGCGTAAATCCAGACCCAAAGGCCAGGACAATACCAGTTTATTAGGAGGGTTAAAAACCCTGGCTGAACTGATATTTATCTACCTCCCACAAGGCAGAATGTGACACAAGGTCGGAAAAGTGGGATTAGATAAGCCAGCGCTCGAGAGGTGAGCAATCTGGCCATTTAAAAATTGCCTGGGCAGCCCCGTCGGCATTCTCCGGTAGGGGCGCCTCAGACAGTAAGCAATAAACTTACTCCTCCCCAAAGAGGGGAGGCAAAGCCTGGGAGGGTGCACCTCCTAGAACTGCACAGGACCAGACAACCCCCAATAGACCGGCGTAAATCTAGACCCAAAGGCCAGGACAATACCAGTCCATTAGATGGGTTACAAACCCGTGGCTGAACTGTTAAAAGATTTTATTTATCTACCTCCCACAAGGTAAGATGTAACACAAGGTCGGGAAAGTGGGATTAGAAAAACCAGCACTCGAGAAGTTGAGCACTCTGGTCATTAAAAATTGCCTGGGCAGCCCCGTCGGCATTCCCCGGTAGGGGCGCCTCAGGCAGTAAGCAATAAACTTACTCCTCCCCAAAGAGGGGAGGTGAAGCCTGGGAGGGTGGACCTCCTAGAATTGCACAGACCCATAGACCGGCGTAAATCCAGACCCAAAGGCCAGGACAATACCAGTCCATTAGATGGGTTAAAAACCCGTGTCTGAACTACTATTTATCTACCTCCCACAAAGTAAGATGTGACACAAGGTCGAGAAAGTGGGATTAGATAAGCCAGCGCTCGAGAGGTGAGCAATCTGGCCATTTAAAAATTGCCTGGGCAGCCCCGTCGGCATTCCCCGGTAGGGGCGCCTCAGACAGTAAGCAATAAACTTACTCCTCCCCAAAGAGGAGAGGCGAAGCCTGGGAGGGTGCACCTCCTAGAACTGCACAGGACCAGACAACCTCCAATAGACCGGCGTATATCCAGACCCAAAGGCCAGGACAATACCAGTTTATTAGGTGGGTTAAAAACCCGTGGCTGAATTGTTAAAAGATTTTTTGAGTGAAAAGCTGGCGAATAAATGGAGAGAGTATGTCATGACAGTAGCTTGTTTTACTGAATGTATTGACTATGACAAATAATTCCTCTGGGAATCATTCGTCGCCCAATCTAATCCAGAAGTTGTATTATTTGCTATCCCAACAAATTATATTTTAAATCCTTCTATCTAAAAAGTTAGAAGATACGGGTGAAACTGTTTGTTGTGATATTTCTTCTAGAATCTTCAGTGAAACCCAGTATTTTTCCATTGCTAGACGACGAGTTGATAAGAGCATTCGCGACGGCGATCACAGGCAGCAGCCAGTAGTTTTTCGTCTTACGTAGCATGCAAGGGTTTAAGAAACTGCTGCTGCTGTCATCTTTTTCTAAGATGGCGTCTGATCCAAAAGTAAACAAACATAGCGGTACAGACCTCGACATACTCCTTTTGGCTAAGATTAAAGTGTAGTATCTGTTCCGATGGATACTGCACCCCATAGACAAGTATTGTCTTGGCCTTCGGGGCTTGATTTACGCCGGTCTATGGGTCTGTCCTGTGCAGTTCTAGGAGGTCCACCCTCCCAGGCTTCGCCTCCCCTCTTTGAGGAGGAGTAAGTTTATTGCTTACTGCCTGATGCGCCCCCACCGGATAATGCGGACGAGGCTACCCAGGCAATTTTTAATGGCCAGAGTGCTCACCTCTCGGGCGCTGGCTTTTCAAAAACCACTTTCCCGACCCGACCTTGGGTCACATCTTACTTGTGGGAGTAAGATAAAAACTGGCCTTGTGCCTAACTCCTGGAGAGGAGTAAATCAATACTCTAATAGAATAAATAATTATTTTATGTTTCGGCCGGGCAACACCAGAAAAGGGTCCTGCTAGTTTAAAATAAATTTATATCAATACATCACTAAATAATGATATAGAAAGGAGAGAAATATTTCACAACCCATCTTGGAATTCAAACCCGATTTCTAGACTGAATTACCGAGATTTAAAGCACTGTGTAAATTTAAGGTTAAGAAATATATTTCACTTATATCTGAAGAGAAAACAGGTGATTTAAGCTGTGATTTGATGAACGTCTATGCAAATAAACATTTACATAAATATTTCATAAATATTTCATGTCATAGGTTTCATTTTCTTTTTTTCAGAATGTTAATTTCAGATAAAATTTCAATATTTTCAAATCAAGATTTTACATTAATAAAATATGTGTTGCATATTAATGACTGTTTTCTCTATTTATTTATTTATTTTTCAGGGATGAGTCCTAACTTTTATTATAAAGAAACTCTTGCGCCGATCAACAATAATTATATATTGGTTTGTAAAAGGAAAATGGGCCAAGCGGTTTTTTTGTATACCGACACAGGAGAGATAGGAGTAACATATGATAATTCTGTTCGAAACTGGGATGAAGCAAACTTTGCTATTACCAGTGATGAATCGAAGGTAACATTACTCCTGAAGAAAGTTTCTTTAAAAGACGAAGGAAAAATATGTGGCTGTTATCTCCAAAAAGAAAAGCTTTCTTTATTTATTAACGTTATCAGTTAATAGTGAGTATGTTTACTTCATAAAATCAAATGAACATCGTTTCAGTGTACGCCAAATAGTCAGCGTTTGCTGATATTACGTCTTTACACAGACTTAACCCTTCAAAATTGCATTAATGAATCCCTCTTCCCCCTCGTCCCTCTTAACCGCCCCTCTCCCTCTCTATATTACTTCATATATATATATATATATATATATATATATATATGTGTGTGTGTGTGTGTGTGTGTGTGTGTGTGTGTGTATGTGTGTGTGTGTGTGTGTGTATATATATATATATATATATATATATATATATATATATATATATATATATATATATATATATATATATATATATATATTAGCAAAAACTACCCGGCCTCCTTTAGAGAAAAGAAACAACAAACAGATTAATTGATATGGTCCTTAAGATATTCAAAGTCAAGGAACTTTATTTTATTTCAGCATAAAAATGAAAATGAATTCCCCATTAAAAACGGGTTATAATGAAGTGAATAAACATAAAAGTGAAACGTCGATTGGTCAAATAAAATAATTATATATTACTGAGTAATTCGAATTGTTTACTTTGTACATTTCGCCTTTATTATAAAAGATAGAAAAAAAGACTTAAAGAATATTAAAGAAGAAGAATCTATTTTGTTTAGTTTAGAAAAATTAGAGGGTTTTCTTTTCTATAACGAATGTTGAAGTCATCATCATCATAATCATCATCATCATCATCATTATCATCATAATCATAATCATAATCATTATCACTACCAACATGTTGACAGCTTGGCATTTTGTTCAGGAGCAAAATGTATCTTTTCTGATGCTACACTTAGTTTTTCTGTCCTCATTCAATGAAGAAGAAATCTTTCTAGATCGAGTAAATTTAAATATTTGTTCCAATCCAAAGTGCCCCGTTTTAGGGGAGCTAAATTCTCTCCACGTTAAATATTGACATTGTGCCTAACTCTGCTCTCGTGGGAGGAAGTAAATATTAACAGCAGCAACAACAACAACAACAACAACATTATTTTAAAAAATAATAAAGCATTTATTTAATCATTAATAGAAAACCTTTGTTAATTATTGCGTTTAATGTAAACTTTTTAAAGTAATCATCCAGTTATCTAATTTGCTATGTGTAAATATACGCGTGCAAAGATGTAACCGAAAAAAATAAAATAAAAATAAAACGGAAGTTATGATTTTGAATTTTTAAACTTAATTCATTAAATCGCTTAAAATAATATTAGTACTGATAATAATTAAGATATTAATATCAAGAAACGTATTTCGTATATATAATAAAATAGCAGATTCAAACTATAATTGAATCCTAGTGAATCTGAATGTATTACACAATGTTTGAAAATATAAATATGCAAATAATTTATAGCCTTTATAGTAAGGTTTACTGGGAGTTTATATACCGTATGTGGAAATATTTTAGAGTATAATTTAAGTAGGTACAGATAAGGTGTTTCAATATAAATAAAGCTTGGATAAATGGAAATAAACTTTGGCATTTATTCATTATATATATATATATATATTTAGGAAAGGTAAAACCTATTGTGAAGAGTAAAGTCGGCTTTCTCATCGGGCTAGCTTTAAATATTTTCCGCTGTCTTTTTCCCCATTTTAAAACACTTTCCATGGTATTTCAGCCCAGGAAGTCTTTTTAATGGCGAATATTTTCCACCTCACGTTTTACTGAGCCTTGCCTGCATCCACAAACGTACCTCTTATTGGACTTTTTACCCTTTGGATTCATTCTATTTTCGCCGCACCTGAAGTTGTGGCTTCTTGGAATTTAACTTTGAATCCTCTCTCCCAACCTCTCGTGCCTTTTAACGACCTACCTATCTACATTTCATTCTCTCCGCTGGACTTTTCGACACCGGACTTTTTAGCAATCGGACATTTGCTTGCATTCGGGCAGAGTTTTGCCCTGTGTTTCTTTCCCTACAACTTTTATTTTATTTTTTCAAATTTTAAATCTTGGCCTTTGCCAACTTATCTATCCCAGCGACTTCCTCTGATGATAAGATTTTGATCTTTGAAAAGCCTGGCTTAAGGAAAATTTAACTTGAATAATTTGCCTTTTTTGCGGAATATACCTTGCTCTGAGCAATTGAATTGAAATTTGATTTGGCTTTTGCTTCTCTAATTCCTTTCCATTCTTCTTCATATATATATATATATATATATATATATATATATATATATATATATATATATATATATATATATATATATATATAAAGAAAGGCTGAAAATTAATTCATATTTGGAACTAAAAATACATTTTATCTAAATAAAACTAAAATCATCTTCACATAATTTTGAACAGAATATTTAACTATATATTAAATAATATAATTAAATATTTTGAAATCATAAAAACTTTAATTTATATATTGCTAACAATTCGAGTGAGGTACTACACTCAACCAATCTATAACTATATGAGTTAGCACTATAATTTTAATAAGCGTAGGTCCAACGAATGAACTACTGTTATGTTTATTATTATTATTATTATTATTATTATTAGTAGTAGTAGTAGTAGTAGTAGTAGTAGTAGTAGTACTGCTATTATAATTATTATATTTATTATTACTACTACTATTAACTTTATTATTACTACTATTTACGAATAATCCCAGTTGTATAATTTATTTTTAATTTTTAGTTTAAAGTCTTAACTAAACTAAAATAAAAAATAATAAAAAATATAACTAGTATTATTTTTAAGTCGTATTAATAGTAATGATAATAGTAATAGTAATAATAAATGTAATAATTATAATATCAGTAATAATAATAGCAATAATAATAATAGTAATGTTATTAGTTCACTTAAATTATACAACATTACCACAATTAATAATTATCCAGAAATGTATTAATTTATATGCTATATTTTCAAGTTATCTATGTTAAATTTTCCAGATTGTTCTCAAAGCTATCTAGAGTTCAAAATAATGTAATATGAATTAATTTTATTGCAGAAAACGAACGACCAGAAATAAAGATCCTGGTAATTATTTGTTTATTTCTGGTTGTTCGGTTTCTGCACGAAACAATTGTCAAGAGTTTGCATTGAATTAGTTTGAAATTCAGCAAGAAAAATGAATAAAGACTTGATTATTGTAATTTCAAATACCATTGTTTACATATATATATATATATATATATATATATATATATATATATATATATATATATATATAAACTATCCGCTCTCCAGGCAGCAATTACTGAGACTGGAGTCTTCTTTACAGAAACCAGAATAATAATTTTCAATTGACATTTTAGTCATTTCGAGGAAAACAACATGTTTACACCATAGCCTTTTGGTTAGGAGCTAAATGTAGTAGCTTTTCTTACTCTGAACTTAGTTTTCATGCCCTTGGTCAGTGAAGGAGAAATCCTTCTAGACCGAGGTAATTAAAAAAAATTGTTCCAATCCAGTGTTCATCTTGGGGGAGCTGGATTCTCCCCACGTTAAATATTGACATTTTGCCTAACTCTTCTCTCGTGGGAGGGAGTAAATAGGAACAGCAACAACAACAACAACAACAAATTTATTTAAAAGATAATAAACGCATGTATTTAATTATTAACAGAAACCCTTTGGTAATTATTGCGTTTAATGCATACTTTATTTTTTTTAAATTATTCGAAAGTTATCGAAGTTGTTACTATGTGTAAATATACGCGTGCGAAAATGTAATCGAAAAAACACAACAAAAAATAAAACGGAAGTTATGTTTTTGAATTCTAAACTTAATTCATTACATCGCTCAAAATAATATTACGACTGATAATAATTAAGACATAATAAAAAAAAGACATTAAAATCAAGAAAGGTTTTTCGTATATATAATAAAATAGCAAAATCAAATTATAAGTGAATAGTACTGAATATAAATTTATAAGACAATGTTTAAAACATTAATCTGCAAATTATTTATAGGGTTGAGAGTGTTTAGTAAGGTTTTCTGTGTCTATATCATGGACGACGGCACTTTTTTACTTGCCCCCCCCCCCCACTTAACGGTCATCAATAATTAAGTTGATATGCATGTGTTTAACCGCCCCCTCCTACTTTTTAGGAGAACCCCCCACTTTTATATATGTCCCGCCGGTCCTGTATATATACCGTATTTGAAAGTGTATAATTGAATTAGCTAGAGCTAAGGTGTTTTGATATGACTATAGTTCGGATAAACAAAAACCTAATATATATATATATATATATATATATATATATATATATATATATATATATATATATATATATATATATATATATATATATATATATATATATAGTGAATGCTTTTATTCAAACATGTACAAGGTCTGCTACACTGGCATGTCGATGTTATCGATCTACAGCTCTCAAGAGCTGAGGTCTCATCAGGCAGAAAATTGTTTTTTGATTCAACTGGTTGCTGAATTCCAGGGAGAATGAAGTCAAGCAAAAAAGAAGAGGAGAAAGAAATAAAAGTCATGTGACCGATTTTAAAATATGATTGCCGTTAGAAATTACTATTTTCTTATTTTTATCTTTTATATATTTTATATATATATATCCAACGCTGATCTGGGGTAGAAAGGGGGGGGGCGAGGAAAAGAAAAAGAAAAGAGAAGGGGAAAGAGATACAATTGCTGTCAGAAAAGTTTAATTTACAGCTATTTATATTTTTATTTTGTATTTTTATCCAACGCATTTTACCCTACCTGGATTACTATATATATATATATATATATATATATATATATATATATATATATATATATATATATATATATATATGAGAAAGGAAGGATGAGAGTAATCCGACGTAATGGGAAATTAAAAAGGAAAAACCAAAAATGTTTTTTTTTCGTCTTTATTTGTAAGACTTCCTCAGGATTATAATTTTAAGAAAAATGTCATGCAAGTAGATAGAAATATTGGGTTGACATGATGGGTTGATGAGAAGAAGTAGTAGCCACTACTGACTATAGTTCGGATAAACAAAAAATATATATATATATACACGTTTTTTTGTTTATCCGAACTATAGTCATATCAAAACACCTAACCTTTACTAAACGCATGATTTTGTCAAATAAATGAAATGTTTATTAAATTAAGTTGTCTGGTGTCTCCATTTTCAAAGTTTATCATTTCAACGGCGTTTCAAACCGTAGTAATATCTATCTCATTTTTATACACACGCACGCCAGCGCGCTTCACTACAGATCAGAAATAAAATTTAAAAAACAGTCTCTTCGATAACACCAGAAGATCATCGATCTTCGGCTACGCCGTAAGACTTCGACCATGAAGAAGAAAAAAAAGAAAAGGATAAAAAATATTGTCGGTATTACCTTTAATAGGGTTTTATAAAACCGAAAATTTTGATTTAAAAAATTGATTTAATAAATATCTAATTTATATGTCAAAATCACCCATTAAGTTGTCTGGTTTCTCAATTTTCAAAGTTTATCATTTCAATGGCGTTTCAAACTGTAGTAACATATATCTTATATATATATATATATATATATATATATATAAAATTGAAATAAAAGCCAAATTAGCAATACAAGATTAATTTATTTTATTTTTTTCTTACATTAATCCTATCGATTACGGAATAAAATTCCTTCTTCAGGGGTGACCAGTATTGAGTCATTTTTTTTTTTTTTTCTCATCAAAAAACAAGAATAAAGAAACTTATTTCTTTGTTAATTTGACAAACGTCTTTGATGGTACGACGTCATCGCCTTGATGTTATGAAATGGCGGTAGGATTCAAAACCGGTGACGAACGAGAGATGCGTTGGCACGCTGTCGAGTAATGTGTGTGTTTTTCGTTCAAGTTTTAAGTATTGCATGGAAAGAACAAATAAAAGGATAAAATAAATCTGACGGTATGAATTAAAAAAGAAAAGGCAGAAGACCTAAAACTCAACGTTTCGCCCAGCATAGTTCAACAACATGTGTATTTTTCCGAGATATTTACTGTTATCTATAGTTGATCATAAAGATTGGAGTGTCTTTTAAATATTACACCTAATCTCTTATGTATATTGGCAACACTGATGTCTTAGTTTTCAGTATATTGTGAAAATATAGAGTGGAATTATGCAATCAGTTCTATCTATCATTCGATCAAACTGTTGTCGGTAAAATCTCTCCTTATAAGGATTTAGTCCTTATAACTAACCCAAATTTATGTATATTATAAATGTATGCTTTATCCTTTAAAGTCAAGTAAATCTTTGAAAGTAAATATTTTGTATCAAATTATATTGTATTTACAAAAGATTCGTGATAATAAATTAAGGGAAAAAATAGGTATTAATGGGTTAATAATATTAATTCTTTTAGATGTTGTGTCACAACTTCATTATCGATTTTACCTGTGATTTTTATCGATTTAATTGTTCATTTATTTACTTTTTAATGTTTCCTCTATTTTATTATTTGACATATTTCTTTGCTGTCTTCCCCAGTTGCACCGGCCATAATTGTTGCCATCAGTCTCGCCGGCACGATGACAAAAGGATTTGGCAATGGAAAATTGTAAGTTCCTTCCTCGGTTACCTCTCCATCTTGTGTAATATCCCCTCAAAATGTCAGGAAAACAACTGCATATTTTTTTTTATTCAACCTTTAATATTATCTGCATTGGTTGATTCAAGCTAGGGAGAACTCGGGGAGTTTTCATTGGTTAGGGTTGTTCCTTTGGATGCTGGATCAGAAAAAAAATATTTCTTAGTCGCTTCTTTTCTCGTATTTTCCGAGTAATCGTTTTATTTTTCAAATATTGTCGGTAGCATTTTGCAGCCGCTGTGAAATGTGAGTCCTTCGTGTGATGTTTTAAAAGTGCATTAAGTGAATTCAATAGTAAAGTTAGCTAATTTGCATGCTTTATTAATCTTCTATATAAAATTAAAACGTTTTTCCTCTCCCAAATCAGTTCGAAGTAGACTATAAAAATAATGCACCACACGCATCAAAACACATCACTTAAGTCGTTTACTAAGTTCAACCGTACTTCCAGAAAATGAAAATTACTTATAAACGCTATTCCAAAAACGTTATTATCAGTCCCGCCTATTGTAAGCCTCTCCCAACTAAGTAAACCAAAGAGAGGGTAGCAAATTATATTCCCGCTAACAATTTATGTACAAAAAAATCTTGCTACTTCTGCAGAAATTTGAACCAAACTGTTTTTTTTGAAGGGGGAGAGGTTTGGGAAACACTAAAATAATCTTAAACTTATTTTATTCTAAGTTTTAAGTTTAGTTAGGCAAACGTCTGTTTGCCTCGGTTCAAATTCTGTAGAAGCACCTACATCTTTTACCCCGGGATAATACAAACTAACAGTAGAAATGCACCAACGAATGAGAGATCCTTCTAGACTGTGCCAATTTCTACTTTTGTCACACTTCGAGGTAAACATTTTCGTGGGTACATAGATTTTCCACAAATCAAAAGCGACATTTGTTTTTTGTTTTTTTACATTAAAACTATCCGTTGTGACCAGTTTGCCGTCGGTCGCCTGTTTACACATCTTATTTAATTTTTTTACATTTCTCTCGGGCAACGCCTAGTTACGGGTACCTGCTAGTGTACTATATTTTGTTATTATTTCATTTTATTCAACTATTGTGTTGATGTTAATATAACAAACACTCTTGTTTAGGAATAGTGTTTTTTTATTTCGTGAACAAATGTTTAGCAAGTCAAACAAATTTACTCTTTCTTTTTTTTTCGAATAACGCTGTCGGTGGATCCTTTAATATTAAAGCCTCATTTTGATATTTCCATTTCTTAGTCCAGCTCACAAAATTATTCCAAGCATAGTTCTTAAATCTTTCGTTTCAAAGACATCGAGCCTCCGCTCATGCTCTGTCAGTATAGTCCATGTTTTACTTGCATATACAGCAATAGGATCTGTTACTGCATTGTAAAGTCTTAACTTCATAGATGTTATGTCCTTCCTGTTCCATATCTTTTTTAGACGTGCAAATGCAGAAGTTGCTATTCGTATTCTTCTGCTAATTTCAGATGATGATCCTTGGACCACTGAGCCAAGAAACACATGTTCAGTTTTTTTCAACCGTTTTATTGTCTATTGAGATATTATCTCCAGAAGAGGAAAATCTTTTGCATTTGCCTGGGTTCACTTTCATCCTCCATTTCTTACAAGAGGTTTCAAGCTCAGATGTCAAGAACTTCAACTTATCGAAGACATCGCCAACGAGTGCGGTGTCATCAGCATAACGAATATTAGTAGATAGCTCATTGCTAAACACGAGTGTTGATTTCAGACTTTTCAGTTCTTTTATTACAAATTCCACGAACACGTTGAAGAGGGTAGGAGATGAGACAAGCCTAACGTACCCATATAGTTGCTCCAAACCAATTAGTGTTATGTACTATTTGGATGATTCCGGCTACTGTTCTCATCTTGGATGTTATACTCACAATGTTTTGGCCGATTTAACCTCCGACCTTCTTCGAGAGCGTCTTGTCTAACTATGGAATCTTTATCTTGAACTCGGGAATCTGTACGGAATTTCGAACGGAACCCATTTTTTAATCCACGGGGATAGCTTTATCTCGTTCCATCAGTGATGACCGGGTAGAAGTCCTAAGTAATTCGTAAATGTAGTCTATATATCGCCCGGACTGAGGATTGAACCTTCAACCTCCAGAAGACTGTCACTTAGAACTGATTATTACTTAGCATTTATATCCGTTGCGTCATGGGTCCTTGTTGACAGATTCCCGCGTTCGACATAAAGACTTCCGAAGGTCGAATGTTACATCGGCCAAAACGTTGTGAGAATAACATTCACGACTAGAAGAGTAGTCCGAATAATCCAAATAGTACAAATGATCAAACCTAATCTCAAAAATGCCGAAACCAATTTGTGATATGTCCGTTAATAACATTCTGTGTCTTTGTATAAATTTTACACCGTGTTTGTCATTTTACTACCAATTCGGAATCACCCGTTAGCATTTTCCATAGTGATTTCCGCCACACTTGGTCAAAAGCCGCTTTGAAGTCTATGATGTTAAAGTCGAGCTCAATTTGTTTTTAACCTTGTAACTACATGCACTAGTTCATCTCATTTCCGTGTGTTTCTTTTCCTTCGCAGCTGTTGGTTAACTTCTGAAGATAACGCCATCTGGTCCTTCATCGTTCCTGCTTTGATAATCATCCTGGTTTGTAGTTTGATGTTTCTCTTAGATTTATTTGTTTTTACAACATATTTCAAGAAGTTAATTATTACTTAATGTTTGAAAAATATCATTCATAATTGTTACGATATATCATAAAATGAGCAAAATCCCACCCCTTCAGTGTAGAGGTTCCAAAAAACTCTAAATGAACTCAATATCTGTATATTAAAATATATTTCCATTTTTTTCATAAATGTGCGAATTATAGATATGACATCATGTCGTATAGAATTATTGTGTTACTTTTTGTCATCATCGTCAGCTTAAAGTGTTTTTACATTATATTTTGTTTTAAATGGTTAAAGTTTTTCATGTTTTCCTTTCGTGTTATAGTCAGTATAGATTCTATTTAACCCATAATAGGGAACCTGGTAGGTACTACCGATCTGTGTCAGAGTAGACTTTTTTATGGAAGTTGCTCCAGACAAAGCATGAAGCCACTTGCTGTAAGGAGATTATCATACTAATAAAAAGAGAGGGTAGAATCATTTCAAGACAAACCAAGGCTTAAAGAGACCCGACCGCCGCGTTCAAAACTTGAGAGAAATGACAATGAAGGAATGACCTCAAATTTGGGCCTCATCATCGCATGTAGATTAAACTTCAAAGCCAGGACAAAGTTGGGATAGACAGTTAATAGTGTTACGATTTAGTGAAGTCTGAAGAACACTATTTTCAAAATTAAGATAGAAAAGGCCTAGAAAAGATGGAGTTTTGTATGATTGGTTGCGGTAACATCTCAAAAGGTGCGTATTTCACTCTTTCAATATTGTCTTCTATGAGACAACAAGATTTCCGATATTGTCTCATATCACTTAAGTAATTAGTATTGTTGAACATTTTAACAATTGTAAGATTTATTTACAAAAACTGTTTTTTATTTACCAATCTTCAGAAAATATAGTAACACTCCAGAGCGTGGTCGCTATCCATCGGTCAACATAGCCGCAGTAGGGCGAATAATAACATTTCGACCGGCTTACTCTGGCGTCAAAATCTCAATTGTCTAAAACATTGATTTGGATCGACTGTGATCAAACGCGGCACCCACTTTAAACAGAGCTTTCTCATGGACAAATGTTCATGCACCCTGGTGAATAAACTGACTTCTCACGTAACTTCAAGACCATCTTAATCATTTTTTTCGACGGAGCTGAGTCCAAATAACACTTATTAAGCTTATAAAGCGTTGCTTTAACAGTATTCTTTTTCATCAGAAAGCAATGCTTTATCGATACACGAAATTCAGATTTTTCAATCGTTTTGAAAATATGCAACTGTAGCGTCACTGAAATGGATGTAATTTGTAAACTAATAATCAGATTGGGCTCAAATTTGAAGGTTAATACTTTATAAAAATCACCTCGACTGTTTATTAGTGCCACATTCTATGTGTAAGACCCGATACCTATTTAATGATATGTTACGAGAAATAGATTTTCTCATTAATAAACCCCATGGGTGACTTAACACAATAACCTGATCAATGTAATTTCACCTCGTCTATATTCGCTGCTCTAAGGAGCAAGGTCGGTGCCAAGAATTTCGGCGCCCAATTCAAGAAATGATAGCAGAATCTACATAGCAAATCCATGGATGTTTATATTTCATATAAATAAAACAGACAAACTAACAAAAAGGGACTAAACAGTATATTTGTATAATTTTGGTTATTCGGACTACATTTCTCATCTTGAGTGTTATCATCACAACGTTTCGACCGCTGTAACCTCCACCCTTCTGTGGTTACACTTCCGTACGGTACGGACGCACACACACATGCATACACATGTCACCACACCAGCTATATTCTTATATCTCCGTCTATTATTTGAATCTCATTCTTTAGGATTTAATGACTTTCCTTCTAACTCCATACTTGATCGGCTATGCTGTGAAGCAGTGATAACGGATAAAGGGTTCGGGTGAGTGTTAGGGGATCATTTTGTTGAATCAAAAGTGTAAATTGTTTTGTATTTGAAGGGGGTAATTACTGCAAAAATAGGAACTTTTTAAATAAAAAGTGTAAAAAACAATATATTTTGTGAAAGTTTGTTTTATTTCGTTTTTAATTTTTCAGGCTAACATTGTCTGCGTAATATTCATTGTAAAGGCACTTCTCTCTACCCGCCGAATGTTACGGGAAAATGTGAAAGAACGACTAAGGTAAGTCATTATATAACAGTTGTGATCGTCTTCCTTCCTTTAATTCGTTAACACGAGCGCATGACCGCGACTACGCATGCGCCAAATCAATGGGAGGTAATTCATCCAAACTTGACGCAGTATGTTTGTTTGTTTGTTTATAGCTCAGCGTCTATATCGCTTGACCAATTGCAACTAAACTTGTTCAAAATATCAGTCACGATCTTACTTAGAAGTGATTTCATTTTGGGATATCTAAGTCAACGGTCAGGGTCACAAAAAAAGTAAAAGTCAAAGCAACAGTGCAATGTCTACGGTGTATGCTAATCTATTATGTATCTCATATATAAAATAAAGTCGGTCAGTTTTTCAAAATTTTACCTAAATAACTTTTAATCTAACCGATCCATATTAGTATTGTTGTAGCATGTGCTTTGCAATTTTGGATTTATTTAGTATTATAATTTTTGAAACATAAATAACCTTTGTTTTTTCATTTATTCCTTTATTTATTTTTATTTTTATAGTGTATTTTCATGTCGATAGTGCTACACTTATAATTCTTAACCAAATCCTAAGATGACGATAGTTAACAGGAATAATGCCACAGACAACTTTATTTTCTGAACGCACCTCGTAAAATTTAATTTTTCTTATCCTTATTTTTATTTGTTTCTTTTCTCGTTCAAGAACCGGTGCTCGTGCTATTGGAATTTTAACACCATTATTAGGATTTACCTGGCTGTTTGGTGTATTTGCAGTAAATGAAGACCTGGTGGTTTTTGAATATATATTTACTATTTCCAGTTCATTACAGGTAAATCATGTTTCTATTATTTGTTCTTCTTATTCTCTTTGTATTTGTCTTTTCTTATTCCGTTCGCAGTTAAGGTGAAGCGTGTTGCTATTTTTAGTGACGAATAGTTTCATAAGAGAAACTCGGTTTCGCAAGGTTCATCCTTTAACCAAAACGAAATCCCGCTCACTCGAAAGAACACTTTTTTACAAGTCAAGTAATGAAGTGATGAAGTCAAGCTATGAAGTGATGATGTCAAGCTATCAAGTGATGAAGTCCAGCTACAAAGTGATGAAGTAAAGCTATGAAGTAGTGAAGTCAAGCTATCAAGTGATTAAGTCAAGCTACGAAGTGATTAAGTCAAGCTATAAAGCTATGAAGTCAAGCTATTAAGTGATAAAGTCAGGCTACGAAGTGAGAGAACCAAGCTATCAAGTGATGAAGTCAAGCTATCAAGTGATGAAGTCCAGCTATCAAGTGATGAAGTCTTTGTCAGAAAAATACCACTCAGGTTAATAATTAGAACATGGGAAGCAAATTTAATTTTAAAAAAACATTCCGCGGCCTCTTTTAAATTAATCCATTTTAAAAATTATCAGTGGTTCATTTATTTCAAACCTATTTCAAAATCAAGGATTTCACAAGAGTCAGTGGTCTATCTAAGCGCAAATCTGTAATTCCTCAATTAAGATTGATAATCCGGAACAATGATATCAGAGAGGAATATAGCCAACCATTTCCAGGACTGGGACCAGAAGCAAACATGTTATTCACTGAAAATAAGAAGTAATACGAGCAAAGTGGACAGAGGTCAAAAAGGACAAAACACGATATTACTTGGTCGGTCGCCCGGTGCATAAGAACGATACTCGTAAAAACACATGTTTATATACATCAGAAAAAAACAAGGGAGATAATTGAAGATTACAAATAATTACAATGCAAGGGAAATAACCGTTGTCATTCCCAAAATGTACGATTAAATATTACACCTCTCTCTACCTCAATTAAATGTACACGTGCGTACGTATGGTAAGGGGAGGGAGTACAGTCCATTATTGTCCATCATTTATGTATGCAATATGTCCATGGGGATTTTCTGATTTCAAAGGGAAACCCTCAAAGTATATTTCACCGATTAAACAATTGTCTCAGTCAAAAAAAGAATCGTTTCTCCTTTCTTTTTTTTTTGTAAAATACATAATTGAAAACTACTTACGTCGTCTGCAGAATGGGGGGACCGACTTTTCGATGCTTCAGAATCAGAATCTGTTTCTTCTTCAGGGGAGCTGACGGAATTTCAAAGACAGAATAGCGACTTTACTCACTTATCTAACTATCTGATATAGTCCTCGAGGCGTATTGGTGGGGGCCGACTTTTCGATGCTTCAGAATCAGAATCTGTTTCTTCTTCAGGGGAGCTGACGGAATTTCAAAGACAGAATAGCGACTTTACTCACTTATCTAACTATCTGATATAGTCCTCGAGGCGTATTGGTGGGGGCCGTTTCCGCGTTGGATTGCGTCTTACCACTGGTGGGTTATGTTTTGGTGTTGCCGGTGTGGGCGGCACTCGCGTCTGGCCTTCGTGTCTGGAGTCTGAGTTTTCCTGTTGTGGATGTGAGTATAACTCATCTTCAGAGTCTGATTCTACACTTTCTCTGGGAGGGCTATCTGGATTTATTCGCTTAAAGAGAGAGGAATTTCGGGTGATTTGGTAATCTTCTCTTTGTGCTGTCACCATGCTACCCTTTATACCGATAATCGTCAGTTGTTTCGGGTCGAACGGTGGGGTTAGCTTGTTGAGACGTTTCTTCCTGACAAGTACTTTGTCACCTAGAAAAAGAGGAGAGGCCTTTGTCTTTCTTTTTGTGTCGGCATAAGTCTTCATTTTCCTCTTCCCTCGTGCATCATTCTCCGCTATGTGAGTGTGAATCGACTTTGGCATGGGTTCTTTCAGAACAGCAGGTATGCCGATTTTCATCTTCCTTCCAGTGAGGGCTTCGAATGGAGAAGTGTTGGTTGTACTGTGGGGGTGGCCCTGTATTGCCTTAGAAAATGGATTAGTTGGGTTTTCCAGTTCAGGCCCTCCACAGTGGTGACGCGAACATACTTGTTTAGTGTTCTCATAAACCGTTCGACCTCTCCATTCGCCTCTGGCCACGCAGGGGTAACTCTTCTGTGGCGGAATCCTGCTTGAGTGGAAAAATCCTTGAATTCCTGCCCTTGGGAGGGGGGACCATTGTCAGACTTGACAATATCGGGGTATCCTTGTCTGGCAAAGATTGTGTCGAGGCAGGGAATGACCACTTTTGCTGATGTCGAGGGGAGTATCTCTACTTCTGGGAATCTGCTGTAGTCGTCGATGACGACTAGCACATAATCTCCAGATGGGAAAGGACCTGCGAAGTCCAGGGAGATTTCAGTCCATGGGGCAGCAGGGAGTGGTGTGGTGCGTATGGGCTCACGGTGTGATGATGTTGAGTTGGTAGCTTGACAAGGGATGCAGTTGCGCACTGGCTCCTCCACCAGCTTGTCAATTCCATGGAACCAGACCTTTTCCCTCATTAGCTGCTTCGTCTTAACAATGCCCTGGTGTGTGCGGTGGGCTATATCTGCGGTTCTTTTCTGCATGGTGGACGGGACCACCAGGCGGTGACCTCGAAGGATGAGACCATCATATGCAGATAGTTCATCTTTGACATGTGTGAGACTGGATAACTGCGGGTCGTTCTATTTTCCATCTGAAGGTGCAATCATCACTTTCTGTAGCAAGGGGTCTTTTTCCGTGGCTAGCTTCACCTCTTCGAGAGTGATGGACGTAGGTATGGCATGGTGAGCCACGTATCTTATATACGCCTCAGTCGAATTGTCTCTCTCGGGTTTGTGGTGAGGATGTCGGCTGAGGTAGTCGGCGGGGTTCTGGTCATCATTTCCCGGTCGGTATACCAGGCTATACTCATATTGCATGAGGCGTAGGCGCCAGCGTTCGATTCTGGACGTAGCTGGTTTGAGACTTTTTACAATACCGAGAAGTGGTTTGTGGTCAGTGGTGATGGTGAACCTTGACCCATACAAATAAAGATAAAAATGCTCAGCAGCGTATACAACGGCTAGCTTTTCTCTCTCCGTCTGCGAGTATCGCTGTTCCACATCTGTGAGAGCACGGCTGGCATAACACAAGACTTTCCCGTCTTGTGTAAGCATTGCCCCATGTCCAACAGGGCTCGCGTCTACCAGGATATTTGTCTCCTTGTTCTGATCGAAGTAGACCATAACTCCAGCTCCAGTCAGGGCCTTTTTTAATTTTATCACTGCCCTCTCTTCTATCTCGGATCACCTCCATTCTCTGTCTTTTATTGTGAGTTGTCGGAGTGGCTCGGTGACAGTGGCATAGTGCGGGGTGAACCTGGCCACATATTGGACCATGCCCAGGAATGAGCGCACTTCTACAACGTTGGTGGGCGATTTGCAGTTTGCAATTGCTGCAATTTTGTCTGGGTCTGGTGATACCACTTTTTCGCTGAAGGTATGTCCAAAAAAAGTGATCTGTTTCACCGAGAAAAGGCACTTTTTCCTGTTTAGCCTGGCCCCGGCATTTTGTAGTCGTTCCAGCGTGAACCTCAAACTAGCATCATGTGAGGCTTGGTCACGTCCGTAGGCGATAATGTCGTCTGAGAGGTTTTTGACTCCTGGAATGCCCCTCAAAAGATCCGCAATGGCCTTTTGAAATATTTCAGAGGCTGCATTTACTCCGAACAAAAGTCTCTTGTATCAGAATAGTTCAGCATGTGTGGTGAACGCGGTAATGTATCTGCTGGACTCCCCCAGCTCCAATTGGTGGTATGCGCTCGACATGTCTAGCTTGTTGAACACCTTTGAGTGGTTTAAATCTGCAAACAAGTCATCCACGGTCGGCATGGGATGTTTGACTCTTTAAATAGCTTCGTTTGTTTTTCGCATATCTATGCAGATTCGCACGCCACTCGGTTTTTTTGGGGACTATCACCACGGGACTTACCCAGGGGGTAGGCCCAGTAACATCTTCAATCACGTCCATCTCCTTGAGGCGTTTGAGTTCCGACTCAACGTCCTTCCTCACGTGGAATGGTATTCTCCGTTATCTCTGTGTCACCGGTGGGACCGAAGTATCAATGTGCAGCTTAACAGTGGGTCCAGAAATCTTTCCCATCTTTCCATCGAATAATGAGGAGAATTCATCTGGGATAGATGTTGTCACATTAAACGTAAAATTAAAGGATATCATACCCAGTGCTTCAGCAGAGTGGGCACTGAGTAGATTTTGTAGATCCTGTCCGAACAAAGAGTTTTCATTGTCGATGACGAACATTTTTTCTTTGCAGCGTCTTCCTTCAAATTCGATGGGGGTAGTGATAAATTCACGGACTGGCATGGCTTTCCTGGACCGATAGGCAAATATCTGTGTATCAGTGCTGTGTATTTTCGGCCTGTACTGAAGACCGTCGTACGTGCGTCCAGACATTATATTTACACTGGCACCGGTATCGAAAACAAAGGTCACTGGGGAGTCATTAACGAGGATGGTGGCTGTTGGGTGTTTTTGTCGACGTGGGAGTTTTTATTGTGTAGACAGACTCATAACTCGACGTAGAAAGGGATTAAATATCATTTCGATATCAGTAAGAAATTTGTCTTACCGGTTTTGAATTGCACAATTTTGCGAAGTGGTTCTTTTCCCGGCAGTTCCTACATTCTTGTCCCTTAGCAGGACACTTCACATGTGTTGCTGAGTATCCACAGTAGTGGCAGACATGTCCGGCGTCTTTGCCACGTGGCTGGGTCCTCGGAGTAAACTGGCGATTACTGTCTTGTGTGTGTCCGTAGCTGCGTTTTTCGTCGGTATTTTTTTTTCTTTTTCTCTGCGTGTGTACTGCCTGCGGTCTCGTTTATTGCTATGTGACGACAGGGCACTAACCACCTCTTGTCTTTCGATGTCTGCGGCTCGTGTGTAAGCTAATTCAATTGCTCTGGCCTCGTCTAACACTTGTTTGAGTGTGGAGTCATCTAGTAGTGCCCTTCGTCTGACCTTAGAGGATGAACAGCCTTGGACGATCTGTGCGAGTATCTCCCGATCTGTATCCATGAAGTCACACGTGGACGCTATGTCCTCAATCTCACATGAAATGAGTCTACACTTTCGTCAACATTCTGCGATGCGCGTCGAAATTTGAAGATCTCATAAGACATATTTATTTGCGGTGTGAAATAGCCGGTCAGTGACTTCTTTGCTACTTCGTAGGTGTTAGGTATTTGAATCCATCCGATTCGACGGTTGCACCGACGCCTTTTTGTATCTCCGTAAAATTGTGGAAAATATCAAAAACTTCGTCACCGGCAAGATGAAGTAGGCATGCTTTCTTCTTACCGTCACCTCGAATATCGAAAGCCACGAACAGATTCTCAAGTTTGTCCAACCACTTTTTCCAACGATTACCGTTAGTACTCGGATTTTCGTGGACGCTAAAACTTGGAAAATGCATTGGACCGTTGTGAAACATTATGTTTGTGTTTTTTTTTAATAAAAAAAACGTGGATATTTCTTCGTTTTTTTTTTAATAAAAAAACGTTAGCTCGTATGTTCGAACACTTTGTGAGTTTTTTTTTTTTTTCGTTTAAATTCTCGTCGCCAGTTGTTATGAAGTGGTTATTCACTGAAAATAAGAAGTAATACGAGCAAAGTGGACAGAGGTCAAAAAGGACAAAACACGATGTTACTTGGTCGGTCGCCCGGTGCATAAGAACGATACTCGTAAAAACGCATGTTTATATACATCAGAAAGAACAAGGGAGATAATTACAGATCACAAATAATTACAGTGCAAGGGAAATAACCGTTGTCATTCCCAAAATGTACGATTAAATATTACAAGTCATTCATTTCCGGGTGAGGGGCTGGGAGCAGAAGCAAACATGGGGTAACCATTTATTATCGGGTTATGGGTTTGGAGCAGAAGCAAACATGGTGTACCCATTCATTTCCGGGTTAGAGGCTGTGAGTAGAAGCTAACATAGGGTACTCATTAATTTCCGGATAAGATGCTGGGAGCAGAAGCAAGGTATAGGTAGGTATTCATTTTTGGGTTAGGGGCTGGGAGCAGAAGCAAGGTAGAGGTAGATATTCATTTCCGGGTTAGGAGCTGGGAGCAGAAGCAAACATGATGTAGCCATTCATTTCCGGGCAATATCAAATAACATTTTAAAACTATTCATTTGTTTTCAAAATTAGAATAATAATCACCCATGACTCACTGTTGTCTACACCAGATAATATTAAAGACCGACCTTGCGAATACAGTCAGTGTATACGCAATCATTTCGTAACGAAAAATATGTTGAAATAAAAATTAATTTACAAATTCTTTTCTCTGCAGGGTCTTTTCATCTTCATTGCGTATTGTGTATTCAACAAACAGGTAAGCTTGTTTCTTTTAAATTTTTAATTTCATCATCATCATCATCATCATCATCATACTTGTCGTCATCGTTGTTGTCGTCGTCGTCATCATCATCATCACTATCATAGTTATTGTCGTCGTTGCGATCGTTGTTGTCGTCGTCATCGTTATCATGATCATCATCAGCATCATAATGTACAGAATGACACCGCTTAATGTCCAGATTTTATATTAACTCTTCTCATTGGAAAGACAATCGCCGATACACATCTCCAATGCCGTCGCCGGACTTATCAGAACATCGCTGTATATCGCCTCGGACTAAACTAGAATTTCTAACTCCGGTTTTTTCCTCATGTTTTACTCCCGGAGCTTTTCCTACTTTTCTTTCTTGCGTGTTTCTGAAGTATGTGGTCATGTGACAGTTGGTTCATATCCATGAAGGAGATGTCGAGCCTTTGTAATCTTTACTCGGGTGGAAATTTCCCGTCTAATATTTGCAGGGGCAATGCCAGTGAGTAGATGCACATTGTTCAGCTTGGTAAGCTTCAGCCAATCAATGATCAAGCAGCAGGTATTGTTCAACAAAGGGTCTAATTTATTTGCTGATCTCTCCCAAAATGACACGTATACTCCGCAGGGGAATAGGGTCAAGGTAGTACATCTTAGTGTGTGTGTTTGTGTTGTGGTCACCACTTGGGGTTGATCAGTTTCTGCTGGATGTTGGTCTGAGAGCTGACTTTAATTTTTGCCTTGTTTATATGTTCCTTGGATGAGAAGGTGTTGTCAAGGGTTACACCAAGGCAAACGGGGTTGGCGCGGTTATAAATTTGTATTCCAAGCCACGTTATCTTAAGGGGTCGGTTTTGCTTCCCGGTTCCTGCGATAGAACGAGCAGCTTTTCCGGAGTGGTTAAAGCTGTAAGGCAGCGGAGATTTTATTTCAGAGTTTTTCGTTCTCTTAGATGAGTTGTCTCCTCAAACTGACAGAACCCCATTCACCCAAAGTACTTGTTTTCAGTCGCGAGGTAACCCGCGTTCACCCTTCTATCAGAATAGTAGCAGCTCTGACGGGTTTATATCAAACTCACACGAGCAGTCTAGGAGCTGGATTTAGTGTCAGAGGCTGCTGGGGAAGCACGCCGTGATGGCCATTTTAGAGACAACTATCTGTACTTACCCGTCGTTGCCTGGGAGTAAAAGAAAGATTCCTGATTTGTTTATGAAAAAATGAAAAAACTGTTTTTAGATATTAATATTTGCAGCAGTCAAGGTAAATAACTTATGAGATGATTAATTGACTTTAATGTATAAGAATACTCTGTGTGTAAGGTAAAAAGTCTCCACGCTAAAAGTTTTATTTGGCGGAATAAGCATTTTCAGAAGAAACTGATGCGAAATAAAATAGTGGAAGGAATAAACGGAAAAATAGGTTAGTTCGAATCAAGTATCGATACGTGAGACGACTTGCTATTTGGGTTTGATTCGAAAATATGAAAACTTTGGAACTGAATAATAATAATAATAATAATAATAATAATAATAATAATAATAATAATAATAATAATAATAATAATAATAAATGATAATATATAATAGCTAATAGCATCACATCATCTGTCAAAAGTTATAGCCAACTAAAAGCTAAACATTTAGCTTTTTCACCATGTATAACAGCTAACAATTCTCATTATTAATTATATGTGTGAACTTTGGTCATCCAAACTAGGAAAGAGTGTTTAAAAGATATTATAGAAATGGAGTTAGAGAACCTCAGTCACCCTTAGTATAATGAAGGCTGTGTGTATGTTTGTAAGCAAAACTCCGAACATCATTTTAAAGAGGCATGATAGTAACCAGTAATTATTATATGTATAATAAAAGTGAACGTATGTGTGTACGGTTCGCTTCAATAATCACGTATGCAAATGATATATTTATGACAAAGGGGAGAGGCTTAATCTTAATAACTGATAATAAAAAATAGAGGATAGAATAATGACGTGTTTAAATTTAATTTTACAAGCAAAGACAGGGAGGCTTTATTTTAATAACTGATAATATATATCATACAAGTGAACCTACGTGTGTCCGGCGCGTTTAGAATCAGAGAGAGAAAGAGAGAGAGAGAGAGAGAGAAAGAGAGAGAGAGAGAGATAACTTAAGTTTGAGGTAACAATAGCATTAATTTTGCCCTTTCGTATTGATTAGTTTTGTTTCAATGATTTTAAGTAGTGAATATGAATAAAATTGCGAATCGATAGCGAGTGGTCGAAGCCAGCTACTTAATAATATACTGAGCATTCCTTAGTATATGGTCTAGTGTATGTGATAGTCAAATACACATGAAATTGATATGGAGAAATATATCGTGTGTGTGCGTGTTTGTGCGTGCGCTCACATTTGTATTTATACCCATTGTGCTAATTAAAATAACTTCTTCGATTTTACAGATCCGGAACATTATCTGCAAAAAAGAGAAATTCGGAAAACAGTTTCCCATCAAACCGATCCAAAGCACTTCGAAGTCAACTAACACCAAAGAAACTGACGTATGTATATATATACATAAAGACGTGTTCGATAGAAAAATATTGTTTTTTATTCTGCTAATGGCGTGTATATAACAACCTGGACCATTTGAAAGACAGTTATACGCTACATGGAATATACCGTATACAATTTGTATATATGTAATACTATTAGAACGACTACGTCTGCATTAAACATTCTCATGCCACAAAAATAACGGGAAGCCCATTATAAACTGATTAGTGCAATCAAGACGCAAAGTATATATATATATATATATATATATATATATATATATATATATATATATATAAGTAATCTTGATATTTCCTTGCATCTACAGTCTTAATAGGAAAATAACCAAACAATTCCTAAACAAATCTTTTACACTCACCACTTACAGCATTTCGAAAAGCATGTATCACTAAACTATGCGTACATTTCGTCCCTGTTTACAAATTAATACATTTATTCCGAGTAAACTGCTTCTCTCAAATACTTATTACTACAAAGAAGGTAAGAAAAAGTTTAACTCTCTATCCATTTACTCCTTACATGCAACTTTTGACACCGGGTTATATTCTTAATAGGTATAAGTATAACTAAGTCACCGTTTATGATTTAATTTTTTTAATTCATACTATTTCCTACATACTACACTAGATTTTTAAAATAAATAAGAAACGTTCATTCAATTTAGCTTACATTCTACCTGGCGTCCTGAAAAAATAAGGGAATATCGGAATGGTTTCATTTAAGCAGTGATGTCTGGATTTTCATACTACTTTTAATCATTTTTCAGAATGCTTGAATAAATTACCGAACACCTAATATCATATTCAAAATGGCGTCTTAGCCTGACGACTAGATTCTTCATAAGTAACCTTTTCTTAAAAATTTCATATGTTGTGAGTTTTATAAAAAAATTAATTAAAACTATGTAAACGATTTTCAGGTTGGTTTTAGCAAAAAAAAAAGAAAGTTCTTAAAAGTTATTACGTGATTATCTATTTTGTTTTAGTAAAAATATAAATGTGGCAGACTTCGTATGTTTCTAGGTTTATAAAAAAATCGTTAATACGAAGTAAACGATTTTCAAATTGTATTTAGTATAAAAGACAAATAATTAAAAGTTATTATGTGATTATCAGTTTTGTTTTAGTAAAAAGAAAATGTAGCAAAGTTCGTATGTTTCTGGTTTTATAAATAAGTAAACGATTTTCAGGTTGTTTTAGTTTTTAAAAGTTCTTAAAAGTTATTACAGGGTGGCACGTTTTATGTCTGCCTCTGAATAACTCTTACCGCTAGTGACCACCACCAATCACAATCAAGGATTTGTCTCACGTGACTTAAACTTACCAATAAATAGCAGCCATTTAAAAATAAAGAGAATCGTCTGTATTAAATCGGTGTTTATTTTTACGCCCCCCCCCCCTGAATATTAGCCGACTAAAATATTTTTATTTCCGACTTATTTTTTATTTTGTCACAAGGATGGATTGTTCTCGTTATTTATTTTTTTTCAAAATAGAATTAACGTTAAAGTGTAGTATCTGTTATACTATACTTAATCTTTCCTATCATCGGTCAGTGAAGGGGAAATCCTTCTAAACTGCGGCAATTTTTACTTTAGTCCGAACTTGTATTTTGGAAAGCAAAAAAGAAAAAGAAAAAGAAACCGAAAAGAAAAAATACTTAAATCGAGAGCAGAATTGATTTTTAATGTGGGGAAAATCCATCATCGTTAATTCTATTTTTAAAAGTAACAAAATAAAAATAAAAATGAACCAAAAAGAAAAACATATTGTAACGTCGGTCAATATTCAAGGGTAGGGGCGTAAAAATAAGCATCGAATTGTATTTTTTTTAAATTGTAGGCAGTCAATTCTCTTTATTTTTAAATGGTTGCGATTGATTGGTTAATTCGAGTCACGTGCGATAAATCCATGATTGTGATTGGTGGCGGTCAGAGGCGGACATAAAAGGTGCTGTCGAGTTGTAACCTTTTTCGTAAAAAGAAAACAGTGTGTGTCATTTTAGAGGATGTCAATGGATTGAATAGAAACATAACGACAGAGATCAGGTTCTATAAAAGATGGCGTCCTTTATTTACATCCGGCAAAAACATGAGTGCCCCGGTAAAGGGGCGTAACTCCAGACGGTGAAACTCTTATTCAGTCCCTCATGCAACATCTTCCCTTTTCTCAATAAATAAAAAACAGAAGATAAAGACAAACAAAAACAAACAAAACAAAAAGTCTGATAAGAATTAAAAACAGAGTCTACAAAACACAGTGATCTAGGCATTCATTGGGCTGACTACCCTCCTACCTAACAGGGATTATTCTTCCCTTTCACTTATGTTGTGAAATCCTTGAATCTCATAGGATCTCTTATTATCCTTCCCGACCGTGTTGTCCGCAACCTTTCCGGACTTGGTTTTGTTGGGAATGGGGTCGGGTTGAGGTTTTCTCTTATTTCACCTTCATATTGAGGTGGTTCTGAGTTACATATCTCTTCTGTACTCTGCCCTGTATTCTTGGGTAACTCGCTCTGCACTTCATATGGCTGTTGTATTACTGATGTGAGTGGGGGTGTCTCTGCAGTTTTCTTCAAATCTACTCGATTCCGTCGATATAAGTCCCCACCCACTTTTACATGGTATGATCGCTCATCCAGTCTCCCCCATACAACAGCTTTCCTCCACTCTTTTTGACCATTTATGTGTGGTTTCATCCGTACTACATCTCCAGGATACAATGGTTTAAGTGGTTTTACTTTGTGGTTGAAAGAACGTTCTTGCCTCCTACAGTCTTGCTTCACTGATTTTCTCAGATTTTTGGGCAATGCTGGCTTGAGTAAATCCTCCCTGGTTGGGAGAAGTGTTTTTGTTCTCCTTGACATCAGCTTCTGAGCTGGTGATAAGAGACCTTTGGCTGGCGTATTCCTGTGATCCAACATTTCTAGGTATGGATCAGCCTTATCGTCCATCGCTTTCCGGAAAAGGTTCTTTGCCATCTTTATCGCAGATTCCACTTTGCCATTTGCCTTGCTATTGTATGGACTGACAGGTGTATGTGTAAAACACCACTTTTTTGCGAAGACAGAAAATTCCTGGCTACTAAACTGAGGCCCATTATCAGTTACGACCTGATCTGGTATTCCATGACGTGCAAAATGGTGTTTAAGTTTGGTTATCACTGTCTTTGCTTGTGTATTGAGAAGATGATCGATTTCCCAGAAGTTGCTCATGTAATCAACTGTGCACAGGTAGTCTCTATCTGCAAACTTAAAGAGATCTACTTCCACTTTCGCCCAGGGTCTGTCAGGAACTTCATGGACCATTAATGGTTCTGCCGGGTTGGCCACTTCATATTTTCTACATATGGGGCACTTTGAAACATAGTCTTTGATGTCACTGTTCATATTTGGCCAATACAAACATTCTCTTGCCTTTCTGCAACATCCTTCTACTCCCAGGTGTGTGGAATGCAGTTTTTCTTTCAACACCGCTCGCTGTGTCAGTGGAACCACTACCCGGTTTCCTCTGAAAATTAAGCCATCTTGCACCGTCATTTCATTCCGCATATTAAAATATGGTCTCACCTCTGGGTCAAGATGTATTTTTCCTCTGGCCATCCTTCCAGAATTACTTGCTGCAGCTGCTGCAAGCTTCTGTCTTCCTTCGTGGCTGAGCGCAGTTCAAGCAGCCTTCTCTCTGTTATAGGAATATATTCTGCTTCCTTGACATCATCTTCATCGTCCATATCTTCACTGCCCAATCCATAGATGTATGCTCTTGATAGCGTGTCTGCAAGGAACATTTTCTTACCTGGATGGTACAGAACTGTAGCATCGTAAACCTGTAGTCGCATCAGCATGTTTTGAAGTCGTTTCGGGCATTTCACCAATTCTTTTTTCATAATCGCTTCCAGTGGCTTATGATCGGTTAGTACTGTTATCTGTCGACCAAACGTATATTGATGAAACCGTTCACATGCGTAGACTACTGCTAGTAGTTCCTTTTCAATCTGTGCATACCGAGTTTCTGTGTCGGTCAGTGCACGGCTGATATAGGCTAGGGGTTGACCTTCTTGTAGTAGTGCAGCCCCCATGCCCTTCTCACTTGCATCGCATTGGATGACCAAAGATTTGTTGTTTCCTGAGTTTTCGGTCATGATCAATTGTTGCTTCTTCCATCGTTTTACCCTTCCCAATCACCAGGAGATCATCCGCTTTGTTAACCACCCCCTCCAAATCGGACACATTGTTAAAAGGGTCTTTTGAAATATCTCTGGAGCTGGAGAAATACCGAACGGTAAAACCTTCCACCGGAACCTACCATATGGTGTAGCAAATGTTGTTAAGCGACTGCTGGCTTCGTCTAATTTTACATGCCAGAATCCATCTCGTAGATCCAGGGTAGAAAATACCTTGCTGTCAGCCAGTTCTGGTAATAAATCGTCCAGTGTAGGTAACTGAAAATGTTCCCTTTTTAGAGCTTTATTCAGTGGTCTTGGGTCTATACATATCCGCAGGTTTCCATTTTTCTTAGTTACCAGTGCTAACGCACTTACCCATGGTGTTGGGTCGCTCACTGGTTCAATAACATTCTTCTTAACCAGTTTTTCCAACTCGACTTTTAGCCTGTCTTTAAGTGCCACTGGTATTCTCCGTGTTGCTGCAACATTTGGTGTTACTCCTGGATCCACCTGCAAATGTACCTCTCCTGGTAATTGACCCAATTCTTCCCTGAACACATCTCTGAAGTCATTGATAATTCTGGCCGAGTACTGGCTGCTGGATTCATTCATCTCGGAAACTTTGGCGACCATTTTGAATTTGTTGTTATTGATTGTGACGAGTTCCATTTTCTGGATTGCATTTGCTCCCAGTAAGGGATGGAAATCCTCTTTCACAATAACAAACTTAACCGCATATTTTTGTCCAGTTTTGGGGTTTATCATTTTAACTCGACATTCTCCCAACGGCTTCACTTCTGCTCCATTCCACATGACAAGGGTCTTATTTGAATGTTCCAGTGTTTTTCCAATCACGTGTTTCACATTCAATATATTCACGGACGCTCCACTATCGAGCTGAAAAGCAATTGGTTTTCCCTTGACCCTCATTTCTGCCTTTATCACCTCTTGACTCACAGCTTTCACTTTTTCCTTAATCGTTATGTTGTCTACTTGTCCATAGTCTGAACAACTACTACTGTCGTTTTCCTGGTCCTCATATTGGGTTTTGACAGCCTGCACCTTCTTTTTCCTTGGTACTTTGCATTTCACGGCAAAGTGGTTTTTTCCATTACACTGATAACAGGTCTTGCCAAATGCAGGACATAACTCTTTTCTTGGTCCGTGCCGCAGTGCACACGCCCGGCAATCTCTGTCAGTTTGTGCCGATGTCTTTCTCCTGGGTTTAAAATCAACCTTATTCACTCCTTCAGGCCTTAGGATTCTGGACTGGACCGTGGCATTTTCAGACAGCTTACAAATGTCAATACATTTTTGTAAGTCTAACTGTCTTATTTTCAATAATTCAGCTTGTGTCTGGGGGTTGTGTATTCCCAGCACTACCTGATCTCTGAGTACTGATGAAACGCAATTGTCACAAAAATTGCACGTTTTTACTAACGTCCGAAGTGCCGTAATAAAGGATTCCACAGTCTCTGATCCTCCTTGCTTTCTAGAATGAAATACGTAACGCTCGTAGGTTTCATTCGTTTCCCCTATAGCGTATTTATCAAATGCCTGAATAATTTCGGTGGGTGTTCTTTCATCTTCAGGTGTTAGAAATTGAAATCCGTAGTAAACTTTCAATGCGTCATCTCCCAACGTGTGAAGCAAAAGTGCCGTCTGATATTGTAATGAATGTTTCGTCAAACACGTAATAATGGCGTAGTTATGCCATTTCAGTTTAAACAACTTCCAGTTCGCCGATAAATTATCTTCCATACATAAGGGCGCTGGTGGTCTTATACTAGCCACTGGTCTGTTTGTGTCTTCCGACATTTTTTTTTTCTTTTTTCCACGTGACGTACGTACGAATTTACAATTTGAAACAAGAATAATAAAGTTACTTATCTGTTTCTTATCCTTTTGTACATCTTACTTAGACATATCTTCATCCCACCGCTGCCACCATGTGTCATTTTAGAGGATGTCAATGGATTGAATAGAAACATAACGACAGAGATCAGGTTCTATAAAAGATGGCGTCCTTTATTTACATCCGGCAAAAACATGAGTGCCCCGGTAAAGGGGCGTAACTCCAGACGGTGAAACTCTTATTCAGTCCCTCATGCAACACAGTGTCAAACTTCGTATATTTTGGTTTTATAAAAGAAACATTCAGTGTTGTTTTTAGTAAAGAAAAATGCTTAACAGTTATTAAGTGAGTATATGTTTTGTTATGGTAAAAAGAAAACAGTGGATGATTTTGATTGAGTTTTATGAAAATAAAAAGGAGGGTTATTTCTGCAGTTTACGGACCGTGCTGAAATAATAACGTCATTATTTAGAAGCCCATTCTTAATATTGGAGAGGGGGCTTTGTTAGCTATTGTGTACTGTTTTTAATTGAATTTTTACGGCATCTTTTGTTTACTAAATTGTTAGGTGAAAGTGCAGAATAGTTTTTTTTTAGTCACCTCCTCATGTTAAGAATGACTTTCTAAATAACAATGTTATTATTTAGAAAGTCATTATTTTTATTATCATCACGTATCTTTATATATATATATATATATATATATATATATATATATATATATATATATATATATATATAAATAAAAATGGAATAAAGAATAAGCAATTCAACAACTAACAAAATAACTCAAAAACTCATCTTGTAAAGTTCCACCGAGATATTTCGGTCGTGGATACGGCCATTTTCGATCAGATCGAAAATGGCCGTATCCACGACCGAAATATCTCGGTGGAACTTTACAAGATGAGTTTTTGAGTTATTTTGTTAGTTGTTGAATTGCTTATTCTTTATTCCATTTTTATTTTTACATATTGTCTGAAACATTGTTTCTTTTTTCCCATATATATATATATATATATATATATGAGAGAGAGAGAGAGAGAGAGATTAAAGCCATAATAGACTAGATTAAAGATGCGAGACTTTTTTTTCTTAATGAAACATTATTTCATATATATTTTGGTTCCAAAACAAACCTTCCTCAGTGAATAGACATTTTTTTCTTTTTCATCCCCATGGTTGGTATTTACTGTATCAACGACGTCGGCCAAATGAGCCGTTGCCGGCGAAATAAATTAATAAGTCGATGGGTCATCTTGTTGGAAAATATTTAATGTCTGATTTCTTTTGTAGCACAGGTTTGAACGTGAGAGTTTTAAAAGAGTTTCTTCTTTTAAAATAAAGTCTCGCATCTTTAATATTGTCCATTATGTCTTTAATATTTTTACCAAAGGATGATTTTATCGTAGCCTGTCTTTATATGTATGTATATATATATATATATATATATATATATATATATATATATATATATATATATATATATATATATATACATATATATATATATATACATATATATATATACATATATATATATACATATATATATACATATATATATATATACATATATATATACATATATATATATACATATATATATATATATATACATATATATATATATATACATATATATATATATATATACATATATATATATACATATATATATATATATACATATATATATATATATATATATACATATATATATATATATATACATATATATATATATATATATATATAGAGAGAGAGAGAGAGAGAGAGAGAGAGAGAGAGAGAGAGAGAGTCAGGTTGTATATGAAAAGAAATCAAATAAAGTGCTCGATCATATAAGAGAGCTAATATAATTTATTTAGATACTGTATATTACATATTTCAGCAATGTACCTTTTGGATAAAACCGCGGTATATATATATATATATATATATATATATATATATATATATATATATATATATATATATATATATATATATATATATATATAGTAATCCAGGTAGGGTAAAATCCACAGGATATAAATCCAAAAGGAATCAAACCGGGCTTATAAAAGAGTGCTCAATAAAAATATAGGGCTGTATTGTGAATGCTTTTATTCAAACATGTACAAGGTCTGCTACACTTGCATGTCGATGTTATCGATCTACACTATCAAGAGCTGAGGTCTCATCAGGCAGAAAGTTTTTTGTGATCCAACCCGGTCGCTGAATTCCAGAAAGAATGGAGTCAAGCAAAGAAGAAGAGGAAAAAGAAATAAAAGTCATGTGACCGATTTTTTAAATATATTTGCCGTTAGAAATTCATATTTTCATTTTTTTATCCAACGCTGAGCTGGGGTAGAGGGTGGGGGGCGAGGAAAAGAAAAAGAAAAAGAAAGAAAAATATATTGGCCGTTAGAGAAGTTTAATTTACAACTATTCGTATTTTTATTTTATCCAACGCTGAGCTGGGGTAGGGGGTCGAAGGAAAAGAAAAAGAAAGGGAAAGGGAAGAGAAAGGAAGAGGGGTAGAGATGGGTTAGGGGTGAGTGTCTATAGCCATTTAGGATTTGTCGCGGGCTGAGAAGGGTTAATGTAGGATTTAATTTAAATTAAATTCATATTTTTATTTTTATCCAACGCTGAGCTGGAGAAGAGGGGGCCGGGGAATGGAAACAAGAGGGAAAGAGAAGATAAAGAAAGAAAGGTAAAGAAGGTGTTAAGAGTGTATGTCTGTAGCCATTTAAGAAAGTTGTCGTGGGTTGATGTGTCTGTTTCCTGTACATGGCCGGCATTATTTTAATCTATTACAATGCAGACGTTTAACAGTTACACGACAAAAAGCCTAAAGGGATATTTAGTTTAAATTATTATTAGTGATAAATGAATTTACTTTTGTTTAGTATTTGACAATGTAATGGTGATTATTCCTAGTAAAAATTGTGTATAGATTTATGACCTTAGTATTAATAAATTATGCTGCTATATGTTGATCAATTGGCATTTAGTTTTAATTATTTTGATGGATAAGTAAATGTATTTTAATTCTAAGTGATATTTAGTAGTTAATTAATAAAAAACAGTGGTAATTACTTTTATTATTAGTAAGAGTCATATATGGATTAATGGCAGTGGTATTAATAGATTTAATTCTGGATAATAATGAGTTAAAATATAGTGGGGATTATTCTTAGTAAGAATCGTATATGAATTTATGACATTGGCATAAATAGAACTTAATTCTCTTTCTTCACGTGGTAATTTCTCGTCTCCGTGGGGTTAGAATGCTTGCTTGCGGACTCTAGAGTGATTTACTTATATATATATATATATGGATTATACTATTATATTTAGTTTTAATTATTTTGGAGTATAAATAAATGCATTTCGATAATAAATAATAGTTAGTAATGAATTAATAAAACATATTGGTAATTGCTTTTATTTTTAGTGGAAGTCATATATTGATTAATGGCAGTGGTATTAATAAATTTTATTATTCGTTGTAATTGTATTACTAATGGTGGGGTTAACACCTGTTATAACATTAAAGATAATATTGGCGGGAAGGTGTTCTAGTTAAATTTGTTAACACAAGTTACGGTCTATGAGAGGGGGGACTAGAAATGGTGGGGACCAGTAATATTGATGATAGCAAAAGCTGGAAACGCCGGCGTATGTAGGTGGAAAATAATTTAATATTTACTTAAATGAGCCCTTTAAAGAAATTGAAGTTGAGCCCTGTCTCGTAGCTATATGTCATGCTCCGACAACGTTCGTTGAACACTCTCAATAAGTCTACTGTAGGTGCACGCTTTATTTAGGCATAAATAGAACTTAATTCTCTTTCTTCACGTGGTAATTTCTCGTCTCCGTGGGGTTAGAATGCTTGCTTGCGGACTCTAGAGTGATTTACTTATATATATATATATATATATATATATATATATATATATATATATATATATATATATATATATATATATATATATATATATACTAGCAAAACCTAGTCGCTCCCTTGGAAGCAATTAATTGGGAGGGGAATTTATGGTTAAAAAGACTGTTTCTCTTTTGGCTAAGATCAAAGTGTAGTATCTGTTCCGATGGATACTGCACCCCATACTGGTGTTGTCTTGGCCTTCGGGTCTTGATTTACGCCGGTCAATGGGTCTGTCCTGTGCAGTTCTGGGAGGTCCACCTTCCCAGGTTTCGCCTCCCCTCTTTGGAGAGGAGTAAGTTTATTGCTTACTGCCTGAGGCGCCCCCCCCCCCGGGGAATGCCGACGGGGCTGCCCAGGCAATTTTTAAACCCCACTTTCCCGACCCGACCTTGGGTCACATGTTACTTGTGGGAGTAAGATAAAAACTGTCCTTGTGCCTAACTCTTGGAGAGGAGTAAATCAATACTCAGAGAACTTCATCTCCATACTTTTAACAGCAAACTTTGGTAAATTTGTAGATTAACAACCTCAGCTAAATTACCCCCTCCTTAAAAAAATGAGATTCTACTTTTTACGGTCATTCTAACTTATTAGGCCAATAACTAATATATTTGTCAACACTAACCATGAGTCAAACAGGCATATTCGTAAAACCACATGCAATCACTTAAAAAGTGGACTCCACTCAAAAAAATATATAACACACAGAATTTATCTCCAATAGCAAAAAAAATGGTTAATTGTCATTAAATCCTAGAACGGCCCAGAAAACATGGATCGTTTTACGCTTAATTTATATGCAAAATTGATCCCCCATCTAAATTCTAAAATATGTTTCTCTTTCCGCCAGGTTTTTCATAGTATTTACACGTAAACGCCTAAAAAAGTATAATCTCATTTGAGGGGGCGTAACTGAGGGTGTAAATCTACAATAATACCCAAACTTTGAATATTTTTACTTATACTTTTAAAATAAGTAAAAATAGTTAGATAATTTTTAAAAGATCATTTACTTAATTTAAACGGTAAAGATACACACAACTAAAATCAATTACTTAAAATTAAATCAGGGCGTATAGTTAAAGAAATATAAGTTCAACATTCAAACTCGTCGGCCTAACCTTCACAGGTAACATGAATTGGAACAAATACATTGAAGACATTGCCAAGGCTGCAGCAAAGAAGGTTGGCTCCCTCTACCGTGCTAGTAAACTCTTCACACCTGACATTATCGTGTATCTCTACAAAGCCACCATCCGCCCATGCATGGAGTATTGTTGCCACATCTGGGCTAGTGCATCATCCACTAGTCTCTCCCGCCTAGACAAGGTCCAAAAAAGAGTCGCCAACAATAGGTACCTCACTGTCAACCAAGCTCCAGCCCCTGTCCCATCGCCGCAATGTAGCACCCTTAAGCTTGTTTTAAAAATACTTCAATGGGATGTGTTCCGATGAACTGGCTACTCTGGTGCCCCCTCGACGTAAATTCACTAGACCAACTCGACAATCAGCTAATTCCTATCCATTCACTGTGAAGGTCTCTAGATACTGGAGAGCCTTCTACTCCAATAGCTTTTTTCCTCGTGCTACTGGCCTCTGGTACTCCTCCCTGTTCCCTGTTTCCCCGACAGTACCGACATGCAGAGGTTTAAAACCAAACTACACTGCTCCCAACTTGAGGTGACACCCAAAACCCACACCCAAATACTCAGTAACCCTTTACGTCTACAGTGGCAGCCTGCCTTGTTTGGGATGCAATATGTTAAAAAACAAAATTTTAAAAAAAGATTTACAAAAATAAAATATGGGTAAATTTGCAGATTAACACCCTCCGCTAAACGTTGCCCGGGACCATAAAACCAAAATAGAAAAAGTTAAATAGTGTCTGTAGCATCTTTACATTAAAACTTCTATCTCTCTCCCTTTTATTTTCTCTCTCTCTCTCTCTCTCTCTCTCTCTCTCTCTCTCTCTCTCTCTCGTCTCTTTATCTTGATCTCTTTCCCTCTCCTCTATTTTCCGTCACTCTCTCCTAACCTTCGTTTTCTCCTCCGCTCAGCCCATTCCACACCTATTTTAATGTGTTGGAAAAAATAATAATAATTTATTTCCAGGAGCTATTCTTTTTAAATGTAATGCTGTAATCTTACATTTATTGCTCCTGGACAATGCCGAATAGAACAAAACACAATAACATTCTTGGTGCCTTGTAATTCTGTTCCCCCCCCCCTCTCGCTTTCACAATAATATGACGCGAAATGATGTTGATAATGGAAATAGTCCAAAGAGATTTAAATGTAATACTGTAATTTACATTATTGCTCCCGAACAACTCCAAGTAGAACAAAAGATATGTTACCCCACCCACCACCACCAAGCTTTACTTATCAAATATAATATAGTAATGTTAATAATGGCAAATGTGTTGCTCCCGGACAACGCTAAGTAGAACAAAAGTTTATGTTACGCATCACCTCACACACACACACGCGCGTGCCCGCCTCACTTACCAGTTGATTTTTTTTTCTGGAGATCGGTTTATTCCAGCTAATATTATCTTGTGTCTTCTAAAAAAATATTTTATTTAGGTGTCGATCCTGGACCAGTTTTCGTGAGGTTCGACTCGGAAGCGTTCGGCTGTCCTACGCAAACGCCCGAGAGTTGACGAGCCGATTTGTACCAGACGACAATTTTGATACGGTGCTGCGTCCTATGATAATAATATTTTGCTTGTTTTTTTTGTGTTTTTTTGTTAGGGTAAGGTTTAGGGTTAGGGTTAGGGTTTAGGGTTAGGGGTAGGGTTAGGGGTTAAAAATATTTATTTGATAACAGTAATTTCGCTCTGTTTTGCTTGTTTTATTTGTTTTGTTGTTTAAAAAATTTCTTGCAACTATAACTAAAAATTATAGGACGCAGCAACGTATTGTTCAGATCGAGGGTCGTGTTCCCCCGATTATAAACGTGCAAAGTTGAATCAAGCAATACTGCATGCAAAGACGGAGTAATAATTAATAAACAAAAATGAGGTAGTTCAAATAACGTTTATTGAACGTGTGTGTACGTGGAATGATGAAGTGTGTGATGTATGCATGTGTGTCGATGGAAAAACAGTTCTTGAAAAGGTATAAGAAGAAATGAGTCCGGCGTAGGAAAAGTCTTTGAAAGCCGTAACACAAAGAAAACGAGTTGAGAACTCTTACCGTTGTTTGCCCACGTGTGTTGGTAGTTGTTTATGCCAATTGAGAAGAAAAGCGTGAGACGAAACGCTAGTGTATTAGCGTCGTTCTGTCGACCAGAGAAGAGTGAAACGGAACGCTAGTGTCAGCGTCTGTCTGCCGAGGCAGGTCGGTGAGGAAGAGACGGATTTTCCGTTTGCAACGGTTTTTATAGTCAGAAGGGCAGATAACTCTGGTGTCGCTTTACAGCGCCACCTGTCGGTGAAAAAGCGACACCTACCGGCAAACCGGTGTAGTTATGTTTTGAAAGGAGGAGGTAACTGCTACATAGTTTTTTCTTTGTTTTCGAAAAGAAAGAAAAAAAAAATTCGTATTTTCTTTCTTTTTTTTTTGTTTGTAGTACGAAATTAATTACTCCGTCAGATACAACAAAGCTTGCACGTCGGGTCACCAATGTTCGGATCGAGGGTCGTGTTCCCCCGATTATAAACGTGTAAAGTTGAATCAAGCAATGTTGCATACAAAGACGGAGTAATAATTAATAAACAAAAATGAAGTAGTTCAAATAACGTTTATTGAACGTGTGTGTACGTGGAATGGTGAAGTGTGTGATGTATGCATATGTGTCGATGGAAAAACAGTTCTTGAAAAGGTATAAGAAGAAATGAATCCGGCGTAGGAAAAGTCTTTGAAAGCCGTAGACAAAGAAAATGAGTTGAGAACTCTTACCGTTGTTTGCCCACGTATTGACGGAAGAAAAGTGTGTTGGTTGTTGTTTTGCCGAGACTAGTTGAAGAGAAAAGCGTGAGACGAAACGCTAGTGTATTAGCGTCGTTCTGTCGACCAGAGAAGAGTGAAACGGAACGCTAGTGTCAGCGTCTGTCTGCCGAGGCAGGTCGGTGAGGAAGAGACGGATTTTCCGTTTGCAACGGTTTTTATAGTCAGAAGGGCAGATAACTCTGGTGTCGCTTTACAGCGCCACCTGTCGGTGAAAAAGCGACACCTACCGGCAAACCGGTGTAGTTATGTTTTGAAAGGAGGAGGTAACTGCTACAGTATAAAAAAAAATATTTTATAACAGTAACTTCGCTATGTTTTGCTGGTTTTGTTTTGTTTTTTTGTTTGTTTTTTTTTTGTTTCTTTTAGAAAATTTCTTGAAAATATAACTTGCAATCACAAAATTGTCGTCTGGTACCATTCGGCTCGTCAACACGCGGGATTTTGCGTAGGACAGCCGAACGCTACCGAGTCGAACCTCGCGAAAACTGGTTCAGGATCGATATCAGTACCTTTATTTATTTGTTTATAATTTTTTATTTTTTTATGAGGCTAACTGATTGTTGCATATTAAAACACTTACAGTAATGATTTTCGTACTACATACATATGCATGTGTGTTTGTCTGTATACGAGACACAGTTTGTGGCTTCATGTCGAACTATGTAAATCGCTGATAATTATTTCTGTTTTATTTTCCAGTTAACAAGTTTTGCGGACAAAGGCGATATGGGAAGTGAGTTAAGTTTATATTTCTTTTTCAACAATCGCCATTAATTCAATTCGCTTTCATACTTATGTTATGCATTGGTGAATTGCTGCGTTAGATCGTACAGTTCTTTGTTTTGTTTTTCAGTGAACAACCAAAGTGAAAAGTTGGTTATCTTGAACTTTTCAGCTCTATAATGGCTGCCCAATATTTGCGATTAGTTTCGTCTCGTATTGCAACCGGTGTAAGGGTAAACATAATACACCGTATTATTTTGCCCTGTTTGTTTGTTTCTTGCGAATAATAATTTGTTCGTTTTTTTTTTGTTTTTTTTTTTCGTGGTAACAAATAATTAAATCAATTATTACAAATCGAATTGAAATATATTCTAAAGTTTATTTTGAATATATTAATTAACAAATAATAAACTCAAACGAAATATATTAGAAATTTTCTTTATTTTTCATAAAATTGTTTTTTAGAAATATAAAGCATGATTAATTACCACGTGGGCATCATGACAACGTAAAACTTATTACTCCCACCTCCACCCCTCATGATAAATTCACCACACCCGCCCCGATAAAGGCATACCAAAGTGCACCAGGATAATTTGAACGATGGTATAATCCACAAAAATAAAAACAAATTAATATTTGCAAAATAAAACAAGAAAAGAAAATAATCCGCAATAGTTGAAAATAAAATAAATATCCACAATAATTGAACAGGGCGAAGATAATACGGCGTATTATGGTATACCGATTGAAATGTTAGACAAAACTAATCGCAAACATTTAGGCAGCTATTGCAGAGCTGAACGTTCAAAATAACCCAAATCTTTCCACCACATAAGAAGATATCAAATATTTATCGACAACGAGGCAGAACCAACTACTCAGATCAAATACGTGTATCGTTGGCAAAATTATGTTGTTGCTTTTTGTTTGTTTGTTTGTTTGTTTGTTTGTTTGTTTTGGGGCGAGTAGAACTTCTGAATAGAGCTCACGAACATCGTGCCTCAGGGTGTCTGGCCCGCATGAAGTCCCGTCGTTAGTCGCAGCTATTTGTTGACCTGCAGGATTGCAGATGTTTACTCCCAACACCGAGAGCGGCAAGGTTCAGCCGTTCATACGAAGTTGGTGAAGGCCAAAAACACTCAGGGGAATGGCGCAGAAGGAACCTTGCCACTTTAACTCCATTGATTTGTAAGGATGTGTTGCTTGGATGGCATACTTAAGAATGGACTGTACCAGAGATATGTATAAGAGACGGAAAGTTATGCCGCTAGGTTAAGAAAGGATCTTAAAATCAGGTAGAGAACCTGCCTGGTTTTGTACGCCATCTCTATACATGGTATGTTGGTTTGAAGGCATTTTACACACAAGTGAGAGAAATTGGAATTCATAACATTCCTTTAACCCAACGTCAATAAGGCGAACAATAGACAATGATAAATAAAATTCAGCAAATGTTTGAAACGTCCTTTGACTAGGAATTATGACTAAAATTAGCACACAACTTCTAATATTTTATCATCTTCATTATTAAGGGTTTACAGGCTTCAAATTTGTATTTTGAAAGAAATTTTCAAAAATATATTAAAGAAAACAAATTCAGCATGTAAAATCTGCAGAAATAGCAATCTAGTGTTTATACTAATGAGTCACCTTACGAAGGCCAAAAGTCACTCGAAGACCAGCGTTAATGAGTCGGTCGATATTTGTTTTTTGTAGCCTAATATGTTATGCTGTTCTTTGTTGTTATTTTTGTGAACTGCGACGCTCGCATTTAAAATTAAATTAAAACCTGAATAGATGGCTAGATGAGCAACTCACAACATCATCACTCATATTCTACTTCATCTTCTTCTTTGCAGAACCTCCGGGGATTTCGGATGAAATGGTGGCCACGACAGCATCTATGGAACTTACCGTAAAATAAGGAGCAGTGTTTGTAAAGAGACAACGGCTTAAGGAAATCTATAACGCCGTATAATCTTAATCCACAAACAGCTTTGTATAGCGAAGGAGTATTATGACGCTAAACCAGGAAATTGCTGGGGAAATTTAAAACCAAAAATAAAATCAATGATTATTCTTAAAATCCTTACTAACCATACCCATAGAAATCTGTTAATAATGGAGAGTATGTATCTCTCTGACTGTCTGTCTTAAACCGAAACTATATTATTCGTTTTAACCGCTCTCTTTTTATGTGAAATTATCAGCTCCTATATATACCCATTCCAAAGTTCCCCAAACATCACGCGTCTTTCAAATTTACATAATTAATTTGTTTTAAAGCTTCTAATAAATTAATATTCGCAAATATACACTCGTGATTGTTTTTTTAGATTTCCAGATGTATTTAAAATACTTTCATCGATAATAATAATCTAAATAAATATTATAAATAGAATTCTTAAAACACATTGTTTTCATAATTTATATAATTGATTTACGTAATTAAATTAGATTGTAATGGAATATGATGGAACATCCAGCGGCCATTCTAACATTTGGTTACCCGACCTCTGATTATTCGAACGTACATAAATGTATATTTCAACAGACAACTTAAGGAAATGCACATCCCCAAACAGCTTTGTATAGCGAGAGATTATGATGACGCTACACCAGGAAATTGCTGGGGAAATTTAAAACCAAAAAAATATATATTATTCTTTAAATTCTTACTAATCATACCCATAGAAATACTATAAACAATGATTCTATGCTACGTATATACGTAGTTAATTCCGTTTAAAATGTAAAGATGTCAATTAGATCACTCTGCAGTCGAAGTTCTAAAGAATGTGTGATACCCAATTTTTCAACCCCTCTCTATAACACAAATTTACAATACGACCCTTAATAATCATTGTGAAATTTGTTTCAACCATGGCCATCCCTACTACAGGCCAAGCAATCGTGCAACTGGGGTCTTTTACTGGGGGCCATGTGAATTTTCTTAAATATTCGATATAGAAGTTGCAAACAAAGGTAAAATTCCTCTGTGAGATTAGTTTTATGTTTTTATGTGTTTTACATATCAAATAATAAGAACCACAATGAGCTAATTGATAAATTTTACAATTATTGACAAATTCCTATAAATGAAGAGACAGGTAATTTTGAATAAACAAAGGCAAATGCATATTTCAATGAAGAATTTTTATTTCAATGTTGGAGTTTTTTTTAGAGAATTTGTACTTATGTCAAAAGATCATTACTTGTATATTGTGGTTAAAAAGAAAAAAGGATCCGCACCAGTTGATGATATGAAGCAGAGAAACAGTTTGTTCAAATGTGATATGTGTCACACGAAAAGATTGTCTTACAGATGAGGAAATATTCAATGATACTGCTTTTTATTATCATGAGTATGGAAGTGTTTTGAAAGAAATAGATCGTGATGATTTAAAAGTTCCACTGGATACCACTGTTCAGTGGGTGTTTTTCTGTTTCATGATGTTCAATGCTGTCAAATCAAAGGTTTGCAGAAATTCTTTAACAAAAATTTTCATGTTGGTGTCTGAAATGTATCATTTCAATACAAAGAGAGTGCATGGAATTATATTATCAAATATATTTTTCAAGAATTATTATTTGTTTCGGTCTCCCAAGTCAAGTAAAGAACCAGCACTAAAGGTTTTGAAATTATCTTGAAATTTTAGCAGTCTGATCAATTATAAATAATTATTGATCTGTAAGAACAAAGAAACTAATTATTTCTGCAAGAGCCTCGTGTAAAATACATGTTGAAGTCAAAATAGTTTTCTTATTGAATTAATCTGTTTGTTCATTTTGCAGTATGGTATAAATATGGATGTTGAAGCTTTTATTTCTAAATTTTCATCAGTAAAAATATTTGTTGATCAGTGAAAAATAATTGATCATTAGAAACAAAGGATTCGTTGATTCTGTGATATGATGCGAATATATATGTCAAAGCTTTTTTTTTCTAATTTATTGTAAAAGGTAAACTCCCTTTCTTTTTAAATACAGGAGTTTGTTGTTTGTGCTTTATAATCAGTTAGAAAATGTAATTGATCATTAGAAACACAGGACTCACTGTTTCTGCAATACCATTGTGTACAAACTTTTTGAAGAATAAAATGTTTTTTTTTAATTTTTGAGTTTTTCTTTTATAGTGGAGCATGGGGATCCGGGGAGTGCCTTTTCTCTTTTCTATACCGCAAAAAGAAAGAATACTCTTTGGGGTGGATTCTTGATGATAACAAGTCATTAGTGAGACATTAAAATAAGAAGTTTTAATTACTACTTTCAGATTTTGAGGTGAATAACTTTCCTTAGAAATTTTTGTAAGTTGTGTCCTCCTTATTTTGCCATAATATTCTGGTTATCGTAACTCATTGCTGTGAACCCTGTCCATTTTATAGGATAACCTATAGATGTTTAATTAAACCTTCTATTTAATCTATGGGCATTGTATTATCACATTTCATCTTTCATTTCAGTGAATCTGTTTATTTTTTCTAATTCCATCTTCCATTTTCAGTGAATTTGTTTGCTTAAATTAATCGACTACGAGACCACACTAGAGATTTGGATGCTGACATTTTAGTTTGAACTTTATTTTTGGATTATTTTATGATGTTAAATGAAGACTATAGCCAAAATGTTGTGTTTGAAACAATCAAAATGAGGACAGTTTAAGTTTTTGGTTAGTAAAACACATATCACATTTGAACAAACTGTTTCTCTGTTTGATATCATCAACTGGTGCAGATCCTTTTTTTCTTTTTAACCACAATATACAAGTAATGATCTTTTGACATAAGTACAAATTCTCTAAAAAAAACTCCAACATTGAAATAAAAATTCTTCATTGAAATATGCATTTGCCTTTGTTTATTCAAAATTACCTGTCTCTTCATTTATAAGAATCTGTCAATAATTGTAAAATTTATCAATTAGCTCATTGTGGTTCTTATTATTTGGTATGTAAAACACATAAAAACATAAAACTAATCTCACAGAGGAATTTTACCTTTGTTTGCAACTTCTATATCGAATATTTAAGAAAATTCACATGGCCCCCAGTAAAAGACCCCAGTTGCACGATTGCCTGGCCTGTAGTAGGGATGGCCATGGTTTCAACCCTTTTTTATATCCAGAACAATCTTCCAGATTTCATAATACACATGATTTTCGACAGTATTGAAGATGGCGCCGTATTTCTTCCTTATAAGTCATTATCATAACATACACGTTTCCAGATATAGCGTTTCGAAACATCTGTGCCATATTTAATTGTGTTTTTGTTATTTAAGGCTCCTTATTTACTTACCTCGAAATAAAGTTAGACTCAAGATTTTAATGTGGGGAAATCCAGCTCCCCAAAAAGGGGGCACGCTGGATTGGGTAAAAAAAATTAAAATTACCTAAACTTGTGAAGGGGTTCTCCTCCTCTGATCATAGACAGAACACATATTACACTTTGATCCAGACAGATTATAATTAAACCTAAATGTTTTGTTAAACAAAACAACTAAATCATTTTCTGTATTTTACCCCCAAAATCAGATTTTACCCCCAAAATTAGATTTTACCTCCAGAATCAGATTTTTACCCCCAGAAACAGATTTTTACCTCAAAAATCAGATTTTACTGCCAACAATCACATTTTTTACGGGAAAAACATATTTTTGCCAAAAAAAACAGATTGTACACCCACAATCAGATTTTTATTTTAGAAATCAGATTTTTTTTAAATAAATAAACGTTTTTAGGATTTGCTTTTTAGATGTTCAAATACCATTTTTTACCGTTAAATTTCAAAAAGCATTTATATTCATACAGATGTAAAAAGTTGATAACAAGAGAATGTATTTTATGGGAGTTTGCAATCATTTTGTAAAATCATCAGCAGACATTTCGATATTCTTGTTATTCCGGATAATTATTTCTACCATATAAAAACAAGATATTTTGGGAAACTTCTGACACGACGTGTTTGTCCATAGAAAGATCATCTCCAAATATCACTTTTATAGTTCGGTTCTCATTTGTTTCAACTGCTTAACATAAGTACACATGCGAAAATATACTGGAGTAAAACCTTATTAAAAGGAAATTGTAGTTTGCTTGAACCATTGCTGGTAAATATAAATGTAAGTTCGTAATCCGAGGCAGGAGCAATGTGATATAGGTACCGGAAGGTGGAACAGATGAACAGAAATAAATGAGAAGAGAAAATATGAATGGAATCTCAAATCAATTTATTAATATTTCACGGTTTAACGGTTTAACGGTTTAAATACCAGAACAGTAAATATTAAAAAAAAAAAAGGTTTACTGTCAAGCAATTTAAAAGGTCCGGAAAAGGTAAACTTTAATTTTCGAGAGTGGAACCTCTCATTATCAAAAGATCAAAAATATGACCGAGTGGTCGAAAAGGCGAGTTGGACACAACTGTTGACAAATGCCGCAGAGAATTGGTGGCAGATTCGCAGAAAATGAGTTCAGATAAGCTAATTGGATATCAATATTAATTGTTCCTATCATAATTTATTTTTAATTTATTGTATAAATATATATGGTTCTGGGCAGATAGATGGTAGGCGTAGAAGGGTCGGGCAGGGAAGGAAGGAGAGGAAGGAAAGAAGGAGAGGCAAGGAGTATAAGCATCAGAGAATGAATGGAGAAGAAAGTTCGACTCTGTTATTTATAGGGGGCTATATTTAGAGATTAGAATGGCTTCCGAAATTCGAAGTTGACCAACATTGCGGACTGAGTTGAGGATGCGGACATTAATAGAGCGATGTGTGTTGCCACATGATATTATGTGTTTGTGAAAGGAAGAAATGTGGCTGTTCAAATGTTTTTTGATGCGTTGGTGCAGAGGCCTGACGGTGCTACCGATATAGAACTTCTGGCACTTAGCACATTGTAGGCTGTACACCGTATAGGTGCGGAAGCAGAGACCAGAGTTAGGGATAGGGCAATTAACTAGAGAGCAGGGTTCCGGGGTGTAGTGGCTTTTTTTTTCTCCAACATCTGGCCAAAAAAATATATAATATTCAGAAAAATAAATAAATAAAATAAAAATTTAATTTTAAATTAAAAAAATGAAATAAGTAATTAAACTCATATTAAAAAAACAATCAGTTATAATTTTAGTTTTATTACATTTGCTGTGGATATTAGTATTTATTGCGTTATAAGCAATATTGCCATTCACACGTTTTTTTTAAATTTGAAACACATACCATTTGACAAAGAGGTTTTCCTCGAAATATATTATGGAACACGGTCACACAGATTACATCAGTGTTGAAGTCTTGCCTAATCATGTAAGATTTGCTATATGAAAAAAAAATTATTAAAAAAGTTTTTGATAAATATATAATTAAATCACTTGTTTTTGTCTTACTTCTCAACGCCGACATATTTCCATTTCTTGCATTGTGTTAGCCTTCTAATACTCCTCTATATACGTTACACACAATGCTTCAAGCAAACTGCCTCTCCTTATATATATATATTTCCTGTATCATATATCTACTTATAATATAATATATTCTATATATTTCTTTCAGTATTTACTTCAACAGTGCTACATCGTTTAGTAGTAGTACAAAATATAGTATATTTTATTATAATAGGGTGTTGTCCTTGGTTAGAAAGCATTGTTTATATGGAAATATTAATTATTAAAAATAATAATAAGCAATTGGAACGCAATACAATGCATTTTAGTTTTATTAACTTTTTTTTTCAATTTAATTTTCGAAGATATACTTCCTCATCAGAATTACTGAATTTCAAATAAAGATATATAAAAATACCTTTCTTTTTTTTCTTTTTAGTCCTCATCTTGTTTTTTTTTTTTTTGGTGCTATCAGTTCGATGTAAATGAACGAATAAGAGTCATTTTTTTCTGGACGGCACATGGCGGTGCAATTTGTAATAATAGGGTGTTGTCCTTGGTTAGAAAGCATTGTTTATATGGAAATATTAATTATTAAAAATAATAATAAGCAATTGGAACGCAATACAATGCATTTTAATTTTATTAACTTTTTTTTCAATTTAATTTTCGAAGATATACTTCCTCATCAGAATTACTGAATTTCAAATAAAGATATATAAAAATACCTTTCTTTTTTTCCTTTTAGTCCTCATCTTGTTTTTTGGTGTTATCAGTTCGATGTATTATTACAAATTGCACCGCCATAAAACTAAAATGCATTGTATGGCGTTCCAATTGCTTAGTATATTTTATATTTTATACTACTACTAAATAAAATAAAAAATAAAATACGTATGGTCATGTAAGCTATACAAACAAGTTTGTGTTTTATTGCATACAGGCAATTCGCCATATATATAAATAAATAAATTTGCAATCACATTGTTTTTGTTTTTTTCTTCTAGTCTGACATCTGAATAATTATCATTCGTGATAATCATTTTTTTCAATCTAGGCATAAGTAAATGTTTGTGTCTATGCTGCTAATAACGCACGGACACAGAAATGTTGTCGTAAAATAGTCGAAATATAACGGGTAAAGGGAAACAACTTTCATACATTTTTACATGAGTTGTCTCCCATAAATATTTTTCAATTCCTTTGAAATTACGGGTGACGGAATTAATTACAAATCGGAATTAATTACAAATCTAAATATTAATATACTTTACAAATTTCTTTAAAAAATATGATAAATATACTTTACAAATTTCTTTTAAAAAATATGATAAATATACTTTAGGAATTTTCTTAAATGATAAAATATACTACAAATTTCTTTAAAAAATATGATTATATACGACTTTACACATTTCTTTAAAAAATATGATTAATATACGACTTTATAAATTCTTGATGATAAAATGAAATAAAACTTTTTTTTTAATTCGTACAATATAATTTTGCAAATGAAAGAAATAAAATGAGATTTATTAGTTGAATAACAAATGGAATTGATAAATTAAGTCCAAGTTGTAATTAATTTTGAGGTGTAATTACTTCCGGGTTGTAATTAATTCCGAACCCCGAAAATTACTTTTACATTACCATCCTGTAATAGGCTATGTATACGTATATATCATTTTTAACCAAGAGAATAAAATAATATCACAGGGGTTTGTATTCGCGTCAAACAAATTTATTTTATTTTATCTTATTTATAATTTTAAGATTATAGTCATAAAAAAAAATAAGAATAGAAAGTCTAATATGGTAGACAATTGCCCTCATTTGTTCACGGGGAAACTTACACAACTCCATTTCTCAATTGATTTGATTTTATTACAACCCTCCCACATAATACATGCTAATTACATCCTTTGGTCCCACCCTAAAATGCAATACTATAAAATTAAAAAAACAAATAAGAATAAAAAGGTTGTCATATAGGCTGGAGGAATAAGGTTAGTCATATAAACAGGGCAACGCCGATTTCCCTGCTATCCATATAATATATCATCTCTATTTATATAAAGTTAGTTTTGTGTATATGTTTATATGTGTCTATGTATACGCTTCACTCCTGAACTAATTATGAATTTTGGAGCACAGCTGCTAAGCGTAATGGTTGATAATGTGGGCTATATTTAGTTTAATTTAGAGGAGCAAAGGGGGGCGGAAGTCATTCGTGAAAATTCAGATACCTTCGATATTTTGTGAAATTTTATCAACACGTATTCAGCATCAATAAATATTACCAAAATTTCAGCTTCTTTGGATTATTTTAAAGGAACATAATACGGGCACAATCTTCAATTTGAAAATTCGGTACTGATACAGAACCAGACCCAATTTCCGCCAACTTCTGGCAGTTTACATAAGCCGCCGGAAAAAGCCGATGAGTAGACTGACAGGCGATAAATCCAAAACGCTGCTGTGTCGCCGTTTATTTGTTGTTTTTTTGTTGTTGTTTTTTTCAAGAGAAGTTTCAAGTAAATAGATTACATTTTTTAGACGAAGAAAATTTTCAAATAAATACATGTTTTTTTTTAGACGAAGAAAACTAAAACTAAAAAACTAGTTAAAGTTTGTTTTGTTTTTTCAATATATAAAACAAACAAAACACAGCTAAACAACTGTTAATAATCAATTTTTTTTTTTCAAAAAAAATTTCAATAATGATTGGGGGTGGGGGGGAATAGACATAGTTAGGGTTACCTAATGAAAGCAACAATTTAAAAAAAAACTAACCCTAAACCCTAACGACGCCATTACAAACAAAAAATAATTTTCAGTAAAACAAAACACACACTTACTTGATTCACTTTATAATTTAAACATTTCTTATTTAAATCACTGTTATTTCTTCGTTTTTTTACTGATTTTTATTGTTGCTTTCGTTAGAGTTTAGGGTTGGGATTAGGATTAGGGGTGCTTCACAGATTATGACCCACACTAACTTTGACCCCGTCGTTAGGGTTAGGGTCAGGGTCAAAGTGGGATTTAGGGTTAGGGTTAGCATAAGTCCTAATCTGTGAAAATACCGGGTTATAGTTTGGGTTAGGGTTAGGGTTAGGGTTTTTTTTCTCCACACATTAGGCATTTCTTTTCCTTTGCGATCAGTTTTTCATCCTGACAAAATGTTATCCTTTCTTCGGGAAACGCAACAGCCATTGAAACCCCATTAAAATTCATTGCAGTATTTGCGCGTTTCGATCGGTTGAAATTGCGTTTCAATAAGTTTAACAGTTTAGATGTCGTTTGCTTATTCATTTCAATTAGTTTTAAAACGTCTGCTCATTTTCTCGCAGTTTCATTCGGTGATTTCCGGCGTTTTACGTAAAACGCCGAAAAGCACCTACGTCAAGGGACTTTTAGCATGGGTCCTAATCTAACAAAGTACCAAAAATTCATATATTTCAGATTTGCATTAAATTTGATCCAGAATCATTAGACACCAATTAAGCAAGATTCCCTGAATTTCAATTTCTTCTTAAGACCACTTTAATTTGAGACATTTTCTAGAATCAAAATCACGTTTGGTTTCGATAAAAATTGGAATAAGGATTCTAGATTATATCTTGATTTTAATCTCTGTAAGTGGACATAAAAGTGATTTAAAACTGTTGTTTGGGGGATTAATTTTACTCATCCTCGCTCGCGTATTCTTCTAGCATTTATATATTTCTATGTATAGGCTTTACTCGTCAAATATTAACCTATCATTATGAATTTTGGAACACAGTTGCTATGTGTCAGGGTCAGTAATGTGAGCTATATTTAGTTTAATTTAGTTTTATACAAAGGGGGCAAAGAAGGGGGAATCCCCTCGTGAAAATTCAGATACCCCAATGTTTGTAAAATTTTAGCAATAAGTATAAGACAAGAGTTAATAAATATTCTTCAAATTTCAGATTCTTTGAGTATTTTACATGTTTTTAAGACCTAATATGGGCACAACCTCCCATTCGAAATTCAAATATTTCAGATTTGCAATGAATTGGATCCATATTTATTCGACACCAACTAAGCAAGATTCCATGCATTTCAATTTCTTCTTAAGACTACTTAAGCTTAAGCCTTACATTTTAGACATTTTCTAGAATCAAAATCATGTAATGGATTTTGGTCACAATTGGAATAAGGATTCCAGACATGAGGTTTAGTAGCATTATATTTTAATTTTAATCTAGGTAAGGTGAAATGAATTGGTGCAAAATTTAAACAAATCCAACGTCATACTTGCGCATGTTTTTAAAATAACGGTATATCTCTACTGATTTTCATAATTCGATATTTGATTGAAGAAGACGACAGGATTTACCAAAAATTTCCAATCCTGCAATGGGAAAAGATAAAAAGAAAGATATCTACATATTTAACAAATTAGCTACTCCACTGCCCCATCTATAAGAAAAGTCATCTCTGCGGAGCCCAAAGCAATTGCAAACGTGGGCTGCTCATGCCAGGACAAAAACAACTGCCCCCTAGAGGGGAATTGCAAAATCGATTCACTCGTATATGAAGCCACCGTCATAAACCAGACTACCGGTAGAGTAGAAAAATACATTGGCATGACGCAGGGAAGCTTCAAGCAAAGATTATACACACACAGAAACACCTTCAGATACAAAAACAAGGCAAATACGACACTCGCGACCCGGATATGGCAATTTAAAGATGAAAATACACCCTTTACCATCAAATGGAAAGTAATTGAGAGAAAACCATCCTTCTCTCCAGCCATAAATAGATATCCTCTGTGTGACGCTGAAAAATACCATACATCAAGGGCTATCATTGACCCAAATATAGTATGTTTGAATATTCGTGATGAAATCTTTAAGGGATGCATCCACAGGAGACAAGCACTACTCATTAACTGGTTTTACCGATACACGTAAAAGCCTAGCTACACCCCCCTCTGTCAAATACATAACCCCATAATTGCCCCATTAAATATCGACTTCCACTCCAGAAGATTTTCCCAACTCTCACCCCTCATAAATATAAATAAAATTAAAAAATACGAACAAATACCTTAATCAACCCATATCCACACTACTTTTCAAAAGCAATAATTTCAACCATATTTCTCCAGTCATTAAGAGGGTAACACCCCCATTTCACAACATTATTATTATTACTCCCATAAGTCCCCACCATTTCTCGGTCATAATACTAATCTCCCATATCTCCCAAACAGATCCAATCTTGCCAACCCAATCCTTACTCTTATCTCTAAACCTGTTTTAATCAGCATACCAATTTCATTTCAAACCATTTAAATAACCCTGCAGAGTTACTGCCCTTAGACCGCCCGGATGATACCTTTATTCAAATTCCTTCGGGATTGAGTTAAAGTCCTTTAATCCAGGATTTAAACACGAATTTAATTAATGTTGTTCCTTTTAACCTCTTTAATCCTTAACCCCATTTTCTCTCCCTAATTCCTTTAGAAGACACATCATTAAACCCCAAAACAGTAACGGCTAAATATACAATACTCATAATATTGACTCACGGAAATCATATAGAAATATTTTTTATTTTTTTTATTTTTTTATTTTTTATTTTTTATATCTCTTTAAATCTCCTCCGCTTTAAATCTCAACTGTTACTTTTCACCCTCCCCCTTTTTTTCCAATCTTATTAAACCTTCCTTACACTAAATTTAAACAAACATACACAACACTCTAAGCAAATAACGCGTCCAAACGAGAGTGACACGTGACTTCACATTTCCGAAACAGATGATAACAGAAGCCGAAGAGAGCCGGATGGCTAAGCCCTTCCGTGCTTGAAACCGACGGTACGATATATATATATATATATATATATATATATATATATATATATACTATACTATACTATACTTCTAAAAAAAAAACGTCCAATCAAACCGGACAGATTTAATAAACAAAACGATGAGTTGCAGCTATCTGTAATTGACTTGTATTTGTTATTTATTTCCTACAATAACATCTTACAACAGAAGTATTTATAGACAAACATTATAAAATGTATTTTCAAAGCTTTATGGACGAAACCGATCAACCAACAAGAAAAAAGAACAAAGCAAAAACGTTTGAGATCGATTTTTAAATAAATGCAACGTTATTCTTCTGCATTGTTTTTTAACTAACAGCATTTCTCTATCGATTTTCATAATTTGATATTTCCTTGAAGAAGGCGACAGGCATTGCCGTAAATTTCTAATCCTGCAATGGGAAAAGAATAAAAGAAAAATACCTATATATATATATATATATATATATATATATATATATATATATATCATACTTCTAGAAAACGCCCAATCAAACCAGAGAAATTTAATAAACAAAACGATGAGTTGCAGCGATCTGCAATTGAATTGGTTTTTATATATATATATAACGCTTTAGAATTCTCTTATGTTTAAGGCCCACTGTATTTGGCATAAATATAACTTAATTTCTCTCATATCACGTAATAATTTTCTGTGGCCTTGAGGATAGAGCGAAAGCGTGCGGAGTCTGTTGACTCTGTGAACCGTGTTCATGCCTTGTGACCATCTGAAATTATCCTTTCCCTACACTGATGAGAGCATAAGCTTGAAACGATGTCGTATGTAGGTATAAATAATTTAATATTTATTTATGAATAGTGTTATATATATATATCATATACCGTATAATCATGTTGACACACCTGTTCCCATCAGATCACTGAAGTTAAGCAACTTTAAACCTGGCCAGTACTAAATGGGTGACTATTTGGGAACACCAGGTCCTGTATGTGACCTGGAGAGGATTTGGGCACTACCAGGTTCTATCATGTCCACAGAAAAGTAAGGACAGATAGAGTATCTGCCTGACCCTCCGAGGACATTCCCTGACGTAATGGGAAAACAACAATATATATATGGGTATAATCAGTCGATAGAAAATCATAAGCACGTAAGTGGGTGAAAAAATAGATTAAAAAATAATAATTAACAAATAAATGTGTAACTTACTATTTCGTGCTGAGTGGTTTGGACAATTTTAAAAGCAAGCTAAATACCAATTTCTGTTTTCGTTTTTCTTTTTTGTTAGGATATTTTGTCGGAAATTTTTGGGAACCTTTCCCTTCAGAAATTTTCAGGGTTGTCCGTTGTCGCTCCTACTTTATATTCTTGTGTTGATGTCCTTCCTCCGTAAGTTAAGGGACAGAGTGGAAGACCAGTTCTACGTGGTATTGCTCTACCTGGTGGTGCATGAGCCAGGATCTCTGTGTATGCAGATGATGTCACTGTGTGCCTGTCGATCTAGTGGGACATTAACACTGTGACTAAAGCACTCAAACAGTACGAAGAAATCACAGGAGCCGTACTAAACTTCAGCTAATCCAATCGCCTGTAGTTGACTGCCTGAAGCGGTGTGGCTGTGCTGCCAGGCCTTTTCAATTAGACGAATGGCCCGGTTCGGATCCTTGATGCTTCGTTCGGACCGGGTCTCCAGCTTGAAAAGAATTGGTCAGAAGTAGAGTCAAAGGTGGAAGCGTCTGTGGGGATTTGGCTTCAAGATGGTTTTCCCTTAAGGACAGAGCTGAGGCATGCTCCACATATGTCTTTCCACTTATCACTGTACTTCTTCTGCCTACGGACCACCAGGCACTTCTTACGCGTTCTCTCTCCTCACTTGTGTAGCGAGGCAAGGGGCCGCTAGTCAGTAGACAGGTCTGTACTCAACGTCCAAGTGAGGGGGACTTGGGGATGCCTGACTTGGCAAGTCATCTACATGCTGAAAGACTGTCATCCCAGAGTTGAACTTTGACAGAGGAGTCTGTGTGGGGTCCTGCGGTTGGAAGAACCTTTCCCAACCTCATCCCTGACCACCTGGCTGAATGCCAAGGGGTGAAACACAATTCTTTAACAAACGCCAAGCAGCGTTCAGAGTACTGCCGGGGTCTAGTGACCTTGTTAGGGAATTAGTGGTGGGTACTGCTTGAGTGACTGGGATGGTCAGAGAAGATTCGCTCTCAGTGGAGTTGGGCGCCAGGCCGGAGTCATCTCAATAACTAAATAGAAATAGAATAATAAAAGACAAAAAAATTACATGAGCCCAAACGACCGAAAACTGACATTCCTCCGGAAGGAGGAGAGAAGATGGAGACATACACATATGTGGTGGCACCAGCCTCGGCTGATACCACTGGTTATTGTCAGTGAGCAATTACTGATAATGACTTGTGTGAAAACTCCTAGTGAGAAAATAATTAAAAAAACAAAAAGGAACTAGAAAAGCTGATAAATACAAGCAGAATCTTCAGTGAGGAAATGCAAGAATTCAGAATGGAAACATGTGCACTATTTGAGATGAAAAGGTGAAAAATCGAGATGGTGGAGGGCATGTAACTTCCAAGAGTAGATTAGGGCACTCTGCAAACATGATACCTATTAATATCTTGAAGTTTTTGAAGCAGACGCGATCAAAACAACAGAAATGAAAGAGAAGATTGAAAAAGAATATCTGAGAAGAACAAGAAAACTCTTAGAAACCATATTATATAGTAGAAACCTGATACCGTCTATGCTGATGATACCACTCCCTATTCTTGTGTTGCTTCTCACCCATCTTCCTCGGATCCGTCGAAATATGCAGCTGATCTAGTAGTTGACCTGGGTTCAGTTGTGGATTTGAGTACAAAATGGCTTGTTTCATTTAATCCTATTAAAACTCAGCTCGTGTCTTTCAATCGTAGATGTGTCCCTTTTCTACCTGAAATTCTCATGAATGCCTCTGTTCTTGAGGAGAAATCGACTCTGAAACTTCTTGGTCTGTGTCTCTCATCAAATCTTTCTTGGAGTTCATACATTAGATCCATTGCTCTTTCTGTTTCTTGTAAAGTCGGCTCTCTCTATCGCTCCAAACAGTTTCTCACACCTGAAGCTATTCTCTATCTCTACAAATCTACTATTAGACCATGTATGGAGTACTGCTGTCATATCTGTCCCATTTGAGAGTTCTTAATAAGGTGCAGAAATGTATCTGTCATTTGATTGGCCCCACTCTTTCCTCTTCTCTACACCCTCGCTCTTACAGACGTGATGTTGCTAGTCTCAGTCTTTATGTTTCATTGTATTACTTAAAATAGACATTGCCTTAAAACAGCTGAAAACAACTGTAATACTTTTGTGTATGCTCTTCATTTGGGACTTGATTTAAAAATGATTTAGATCAATATATATATATATATATATATATATATATATATATATATATATATATATATATATATATATATAATTCTTTTACATAGTTCAGATCTGTTCTTATGAGAATCAATTCCCAAAGCAAAATGAAGCTCAATATTCAAAATTAAATATTTAAACCTTTAAATAGATACTTCAAAAATTGCAATAGAGCTATAAATAAATAAGTATACTTTGAATTTTTTCCAGAAACATGTGTGAAATGTCTTAGATATATATATATATATATATATATATATATATATGCATATATATATATTGGCATATATATATTGGCATATATATATATATATATATATATAGAGAGAGAGAGAGAAATATATATGTGTGTGCATATGCATACATATATGCATATATATATATGCATATATATATATATATATATATATATATATATATATGCATATATATATTGGCATATATATATATGCATATATATATATATATATATATATATATATATGCATATATATATTGGCATATATATATATATATATATATATATATATATATATATATATATATATGCATATATATATTGGCATATATATATATATATAGAGAGAGAGAGAGAGAGATATAAATATATATGTGTGTGTGCATATGCATACATATATGCATATATATGCATATATATATATATATATATATATATGCATATATATATTGGCATATATATATATATAAATATATATATATATGTGTGTGCATATGCATACATATATGCATATATATATATATATATGCATATATATATATATATATATATATATATATATATATATATATTATAATATAAAATGAAATAATAAAATAAGGTGTCAATCAAATTTTATTAAAATTCAAAGTTCAAGCAAAGTATCTTAACGTCCTTAGCTTATGAGTTTTCAAAGATAAATCTTCTCCTCAGAGGACCATTACCATAGTGACATCACTACAGGCAAAAAAATTACTCTTTGAAAATATATAAAAATATATACAGCAATACATAAAAATGCATAACATCAAATATATCAACCAAAAAACATACTTTTTGTTGAATCTATACAATCCATCCAGGTCATAGAGTTTAAAAGACATAATTAGGAAATATATCCAGAAGTCCAGAAGGCTGAAAGAAAATTAATGCAGGCAACGAGTGAAAGTCCAAAAGCTAAAGATTGAAGAATTAGTCCAACCGTGAGATGCGTCAAGCGGATTTTAATATTGCCTTCTATTTGGCCGGGAACGTTCGTGTTTGGCTCATGGTGGGATGAATAATTTCAGAGTTTACTTGTTGAATTATTTTTGTTTGATTCAGGGGGAAATTGGCTGATTTTGTCGAATCGATTCAACTTCAACTTTTTTCAAATCGGATTTAACGAATTTAACGGATTCTCCATTTGACAGGAGAGCTTTGATTTTATTTGGAATCTTCAGATCAATTTCTGGGAATTTTGAGTGAGTTTATTGAACTTTTTATTTGATTTGATTTATTTATCGGACTAACATAAACATTGGATACTTTTCACTTCATTGATTGCTGACACATATTGGGTCGCATTTTGTTTTATCAAGTAACGTGGCCATTTCCAGATCTGCATTTCTTCCTTCAACATGCTGTATTGATCTTTAACTAAGACGAGCGGTGAAATGTATTTTGAAGCCATAGATACGTTTAGATCTGCTACCAATGTTAATACAAAAATAAAGGACTATTAATATGTAACAAGAAGAATGTAAACACGTAAATAACGGACTTCGATAATGGATATGGAGAGAACATTTTATTTGTGCTTCTCTATAAATTACAGAGTAAGATAATAATGGTGGCCTCACCACTTCCATCCGGAAGCCGTCTCACCACCTGGGAGAGTATTCAGAGTAGATCACTTGCATGGATTAACAGTGTCGATGTTGTGTGTGTTAGATGGTCCCATCGAGATGTACCCGAATTCTGCATCAGCTTTTGGAATCAGGGCTATTTCTATTGTCAGAATAATGGCGAATCCAGAGCCCCATCCCTTCTCAGAACTTGCGTCTGTTCTATATAAGATGGAGCACAGCCCTTAGTTGTGTCGGGTTGATCTTACCTCTCAGTTTCCTTCGTCCAAATTGACCTGCCATTCTGCTGGAATCCTCTGCGTACTGTTTAGTGGTCAGAATCCCATGATTGAAACATGCCATCTTGGCTGCCAGACAACCTTTATGACGAATCGTTCTGTCACATCCGAAATCTCTCCACATCCTCTGCAGGGCTTAGTGCATTGTGGAGTCAGAGAGGTCTTGGCATTTGGGGACTGTCGCTCACGGTCCAACCTCTGTATGTTGGAAAATATGTTTTTATAGATATTAGGAGCAGACTTATCCGTTGTTTCCAAACTGGCTAATCTGTTAAATTTCTGGTCCAGAGTTGTGAAGGTCAAGGCATTCGCCAATATTTTACTTTGGTGTTCAATATTAGCAAGTCCTGCTACCATCTGCCTTGTCACCATATCACTGGAGTAGTTTACTCGCCAATATTTTACTTTGGTGTTCAATATTAGCAAGTCCTGCTACCATCTGCCTTGTCACCATATCACTGGAGTAGTTTACTCGCCAATATTTTACTTTGGGTTCAATATTAGCAAGTCCTGCTACCATCCGCCTTGTCACCATATCACTGGAGTAGTTTACTCGCCAATATTTTACTTTGGTGTTCAATATTAGCAAGTCCTGCTACCATCTGCCTTGTCACCATATCACTGGAGTAGTTTACTCGCCAATATTTTACTTTGGTGTTCAATATTAGCAAGTCCTGCTACCATCCGCCTTGTCACCATATCACTGGAGTAGTTTACTCGCCAATATTTTACTTTGGTGTTCAATATTAGCAAGTCCTGCTACCATCCGCCTTGTCACCATATCACTGGAGTAGTTTACTCGCCAATATTTTACTTTGGTGTTCAATATTAGCAAGTCCTGCTACCATCCGCCTTGTCACCATATCACTGGAGTAGTTTACTCGCCAATATTTTACTTTGGTGTTCAATATTAGCAAGTCCTGCTACCATCCGCCTTGTCACCATATCACTGGAGTAGTTTACTCGCCAATATTTTACTTTGGTGTTCAATATTAGCAAGTCCTGCTTCCATCTGCCTTGTCACCATATCACTGGAGTAGTTTACTCGCCAATATTTTACTTTGGTGTTCAATATTAGCAAGTCCTGCTACCATCCGCCTTGTCACCATATCACTGGAGTAGTTTACTCGCCAATATTTTACTTTGGTGTTCAATATTAGCAAGTCCTGCTACCATCCGCCTTGTCACCATATCACTGGAGTAGTTTACTCGCCAATATTTTACTTTGGTGTTCAATATTAGCAAGTCCTGCTACCATCCGCCTTGTCACCATATCACTGGAGTAGTTTACTCGCCAATATTTTACTTTGGTGTTCAATATTAGCAAGTCCTGCTACCATCCGCCTTGTCACCATATCACTGGAGTAGTTTACTCGCCAATATTTTACTTTGGTGTTCAATATTAGCAAGTCCTGCTACCATCCGCCTTGTCACCATATCACTGGAGTAGTTTACTCGCCAATATTTTACTTTGGTGTTCAATATTAGCAAGTCCTGCTACCATCCGCCTTGTCACCATATCACTGGAGTAGTTTACTCGCCAATATTTTACTTTGGTGTTCAATATTAGCAAGTCCTGCTACCATCCGCCTTGTCACCATATCACTGGAGTAGTTTACTCGCCAATATTTTACTTTGGTGTTCAATATTAGCAAGTCCTGCTTCCATCCGCCTTGTCACCATATCACTGGAGTAGTTTACTCGCCAATATTTTACTTTGGTGTTCAATATTAGCAAGTCCTGCTACCATCCGCCTTGTCACCATATCACTGGAGTAGTTTACTCGCCAATATTTTACTTTGGTGTTCAATATTAGCAAGTCCTGCTACCATCCGCCTTGTCACCATATCACTGGAGTAGTTTACTCGCCAATATTTTACTTTGGTGTTCAATATTAGCAAGTCCTGCTACCATCCGCCTTGTCACCATATCACTGGAGTAGTTTACTCGCCAATATTTTACTTTGGTGTTCAATATTAGCAAGTCCTGCTACCATCCGCCTTGTCACCATATCACTGGAGTAGTTTACTCGCCAATATTTTACTTTGGTGTTCAATATTAGCAAGTCCTGCTTCCATCTGCCTTGTCACCATATCACTGGAGTAGTTTACTCGCCAATATTTTACTTTGGTGTTCAATATTAGCAAGTCCTGCTACCATCCGCCTTGTCACCATATCACTGGAGTAGTTTACTCGCCAATATTTTACTTTGGTGTTCAATATTAGCAAGTCCTGCTACCATCCGCCTTGTCACCATATCACTGGAGTAGTTTACTCGCCAATATTTTACTTTGGTGTTCAATATTAGCAAGTCCTGCTACCATCCGCCTTGTCACCATATCACTGGAGTAGTTTACTCGCCAATATTTTACTTTGGTGTTCAATATTAGCAAGTCCTGCTACCATCCGCCTTGTCACCATATCACTGGAGTAGTTTACTCGCCAATATTTTACTTTGGTGTTCAATATTAGCAAGTCCTGCTACCATCCGCCTTGTCACCATATCACTGGAGTAGTTTACTCGCCAATATTTTACTTTGGTGTTCAATATTAGCAAGTCCTGCTACCATCCGCCTTGTCACCATATCACTGGAGTAGTTTACTCGCCAATATTTTACTTTGGTGTTCAATATTAGCAAGTCCTGCTACCATCCGCCTTGTCACCATATCACTGGAGTAGTTTACTCGCCAATATTTTACTTTGGTGTTCAATATTAGCAAGTCCTGCTACCATCCGCCTTGTCACCATATCACTGGAGTAGTTTACTCGCCAATATTTTACTTTGGTGTTCAATATTAGCAAGTCCTGCTTCCATCTGCCTTGTCACCATATCACTGGAGTAGTTTACTCGCCAATATTTTACTTTGGTGTTCAATATTAGCAAGTCCTGCTACCATCCGCCTTGTCACCATATCACTGGAGTAGTTTACTCGCCAATATTTTACTTTGGTGTTCAATATTAGCAAGTCCTGCTACCATCCGCCTTGTCACCATATCACTGGAGTAGTTTACTCGCCAATATTTTACTTTGGTGTTCAATATTAGCAAGTCCTGCTACCATCCGCCTTGTCACCATATCACTGGAGTAGTTTACTCGCCAATATTTTACTTTGGTGTTCAATATTAGCAAGTCCTGCTACCATCCGCCTTGTCACCATATCACTGGAGTAGTTTACTCGCCAATATTTTACTTTGGTGTTCAATATTAGCAAGTCCTGCTACCATCCGCCTTGTCACCATATCACTGGAGTAGTTTACTCGCCAATATTTTACTTTGGTGTTCAATATTAGCAAGTCCTGCTACCATCCGCCTTGTCACCATATCACTGGAGTAGTTTACTCGCCAATATTTTACTTTGGTGTTCAATATTAGCAAGTCCTGCTACCATCCGCCTTGTCACCATATCACTGGAGTAGTTTACTCGCCAATATTTTACTTTGGTGTTCAATATTAGCAAGTCCTGCTTCCATCTGCCTTGTCACCATATCACTGGAGTAGTTTACTCGCCAATATTTTACTTTGGTGTTCAATATTAGCAAGTCCTGCTACCATCCGCCTTGTCACCATATCACTGGAGTAGTTTACTCGCCAATATTTTACTTTGGTGTTCAATATTAGCAAGTCCTGCTACCATCCGCCTTGTCACCATATCACTGGAGTAGTTTACTCGCCAACTGCAATCAGTCTCATTTGGACAAACTACAACACACTCACAAAATTTTGCCAGGAAATGCAATTAACTCGCCCTCTTTCTGCCTAGTGAAACTGTTGTCTGTACACACGTTTATGTAGTCCTCTAACGGTGACGAGTCTTATTTGTTGTAGTACTTGTTCTTCAGTAGCAGAGTTTAGCATCTCTCTTCCAACAATGTAAAAAAGCAGTCTTTTCACGTCTGGGTCGCAAGCCATTCTAAGCTCCTTACGAACACTTGCCAGGTCCATCAGCCCACACATGTCTTTATACCTGATGTGACCGTAATGTTGTAAGACTAAGAACGAATATATGAAAATATATTTGGATGAAAAGGCTTAGGTATAGATCAACAATAATAGTTATTAATAATCTTAGTATATTTACAACTGAAAGAAGAATTTACTTTTATAATGAGGACATTAATTGAAGCCACTGTGCGACGACGTTCATTGAAATCGTCTCTCTGAAAATGAATGCAAGGGACTAACTCTTCTCAAAATATTAGAATTACTTCCCTTTAAATTAAAAAAATTCATATTCATTTATTTTCTAAGTTGTATGTTGCCACCTAACACCTCCCCTTTGAGCTTTGTGCTTTTTGTCGTGACCTGACTTGCATTTGATTCGCACGATTTTGTATGCGAACAGCCTTCAGTGGTAATGTCTTCAGTTGAGTAAGAGGTTGTTCCTTTTGGATGACTGAAGTGCGTTGTTGAGGCAAATCAAATGTATTGACAATATCTCCAGTGGAAAAGTATCATCCTGCAGGGCACCTGCATGTTGTTTTTGTGAGAAACAAGGGACGCAATTAATTGATATGTCGAACCCAAATAGAAGACTGCACACTGACATCACAAATGATATTTGTGCTTTAGCGCAAGATATAACCTTGTAATTCCTATAGTCTTTTGCTAAGACCTTTTCTCTCGGTTTGAGAGTGCGACTTACTACACAATGATGATGGTTGAACTGTCGTTGAAATTTGTATGTTTCTCTTGTGAGAAGTTTGTGCAGATGGACGAATAGCATTCATTGGTAAATGGACTTTCCGGTTCAATAGAGCTTCAGTTGGTGAGCTACGGTTAAGGGGATTTGGGTTTTAAGTAGCTCTATAGCTTGCAAGGAATATCTCTAGGATTCTGGAGTAATTTCCTCCCCTTTGAGTTTAAGAATGTCTTCTGTCCGTTGGATTGAGCTTAAAAAGGTGGAGTGCAGATGTGTTTGATACTATTCTGCTTGCAGAAATCTGTAAATTTTGCTTGCAGAAATCTGTTCATCTTGCTTGAAAGAAATCTGTAAATGTTGCTTGAAGAAATCTGTAAATTTTGCTTGAAAGAAATCTGTAAATTTTGCTTGAAGAAATCTGTAAATTTTGCTTGAAAGAAATCTGTAAATTTTGCTTGAAGAAATCTGTAAATTTTGCTTGAAAGAAATCTGTAAATTTTGCTTGAAGAAATCTGTAAATTTTGCTTGAAAGAAATCTGTAAATTTTGCTTGAAGAAATCTGTAAATTTTGCTTGAAAGAAATCTGTAAATTTTGCTTGAAGAAATCTGTAAATTTTGCTTGCAGAAATCTGTAAATCTTGCTTGAAAGAAATCTGTAAATTTTGCTTGCAGAAATCTGTAAATTTTGCTGAAGTGAAAGCAGTACTATTGTCAGAGACTATGCTCTCTGGAACTCCAAATCGGCTAAAAAATATGTTGCAATCCTAAGATTGTTTCCTCAGAGGTAATGCAGCTCATTGGAAAAATCTCGGGCATTTACTGTAGGCATCTACTAGTAATAGAAAACATTTTCCATTAATGGGTCCTGCAAAGTCAATGTGAAGACGTGACCAGGATGAATCTGGAATAGGCCAAGAAAAAAGTTTAGCTTTTCTCAGAGCTTTAGCTGCTAACTGACATTTTGAACAGCTATGGCTCAGCTCTTCTAATTGTTTGTCCATGTTTGGCCAATAGACATAGCTACGTGCTAAAGCTTTTATTCAGCTAATGCCCTGATGTCCAAAATGAAATTGTTTTAATACACAATTTTGAAATTGTAATGGAACAATCACACGTTCTCCAAAAAGAATACACCCATCAACCTCAGACAATGATGACTGACGCTGAAAAAAGGGTTGAAGGTTTTTGTCTTTACATACCTCAGGCCATTTTGTACGGTGGAAGTGCAACACTGATTTGAATAAGGGGTCAGAAGCTGTAGTCTCGTGGATCATTTGTGAAGTAACTGGCAGTGCTCTGATAGTTGATGCGAGCACTACATAATTTCTGGTTCCACAGATAATACTGAAATGAATTAATCTTCTTTGGCTTTGGTTTGCTTATCCATGTATCTGGATAAAGCATCTGCATGTCCGATTGCATCAGTTGAACAATATCTGATGGAAAAATAATAATCCAACAGCATAGTGGCCCATATTTGCAGAGGGTTTGCTGTATTGACTGGGATACCTTTCTTGTATCCGAAAATACTAACAAGAGGTTTGTGATCTGTGAGCAAGGGAAAGTGACGTCCATCTTGTGAATTTTTTTTGTTGCAAAAATTATTGCCAATGCTTTTTTCTCTATATGACTATAGTTCCACTCGGCAGGTGTCAGTGACTTGGATGCAATCAGGAAAGCTATGCGAAATGACAGCTTCAACACCATAATCAGATGCATCAGAAATAACAACAATATCCATGGATAGGTTGTAGTGTGTGAGCAACCTATTAGGTTAGGGTTAAGGTTAGGGTTAGAATTAGGGTTAGAGTTAAGGTTAAGGTTAGAATTAGGGTTAGAATTAGGGTTAGAGTTAAGGTTAGGGTTAGAATTAGGGTTAGAGTTAGAACTAGGGTTAGAGTTAAGGTTAGGGTTAGGGTTAGAATTAGGGTTAGAGTTAAGGTTAGCTTGAGTCCTAATCTGCATAAGTACCGAATTCCTAAATGTTTGCAAAATCATTTGTTATTTTGCTGTAATCAATGCTTTGCACTGTCAGTTGTTTTTAAAATTGTTGATCTAAAGCTGATCATTTTTTAGATTTCCCCTTTATTATGGCTTCCGGTTGTACTCTGCAATAAATGATGCTTCATATCATATACGGATGACCAGAAATTATTTTTTTAAATTTTAATTCATATTAATTTGAGACTTATATGCTATAATAATAATACATTTGTTTAATTATTTGGGGGGTTTTAATGTTTTCACAAATTGTTTTTTGGTTTAATGTATTAATACACAAATAATATTTAAATGTATTTCTTCAGAAATACATTTTATTAATAATGTAAGTGTTTGAAATAAAACAAAAATATGTTATAATAATAATACATTTTATTACTTTTTTATGTTTTAACAAATTGTTGTTTTTTATTTAATCTTAAGAAACAAATTATCAATCGAAATTTCTTTTTCTTTTTTTTTTTTTGCTTACACAGTTTACGGACCGGAGCAGGCTATTTTTTAGATAGGATTTTAAAGTTAAATTTATTTTTGACAGTATCTTTTGTTTATTGAATTGTTAGGTGAAAATACAGAATAGTTAATAAAGCCCTCTCCCTTAATATCTTAATAAACAAATTAAAACAAAATGATTTACTTTAAAATGTTTTGTTTTTTTACAAATACTCAAATGAATTGAATGCATGTTTTAATATTACACTTAATAAAATGTTCGTATCCAATATAAAATATTTCCGAAAAAGTTAGATGTTACTCGCCACCGCCAACAAAAAATAGCTTTAAAAACATAGGGTAAACTGGGGTATTAAGCACCACCTTTTTCACTGACTATCTTTCATCTGCATAAAAGATGGTTTTCTAAGTTTCTCTGAACTATCTGGGAAAAATATATTTATGATGTCTTTGTTTAAACAAATACCAGTTAACAAGTGTTTATCAGAGAAGAAAATGTATATGTGATGTTTTTGTTTAAACAAATACCAGTTAACATGTGTTTATCAGAGAAGAAAATGTATATGTGATGTCTTTGTTTAAGCAAATACCAGTTAACATGTGTTCATCAGAGAAGAAAATATATTTATGATGTCTTTGTTTAAGCAAATACCAGTTAACATGTGTTCATCAGAGAAGAAAATATATTTATGATGTCTTTGTTTAAGCAAATACCAGTTAACATGTGTTCATCAGAGAAGAAAATATATTTATGATGTCTTTGTTTAAGCAAATACCAGTTAACATGTGTTCATCAGAGAAGAAAATATATTTATGATGTCTTTGTTTAAGCAAATACCAGTTAACATGTGTTCATCAGAGAAGAAAATATATTTATGATGTCTTTGTTTAAGCAAATACCAGTTAACATGTGTTCATCAGAGAAGAAAATGTATTTGTGATGTCTTTGTTTAAGCAAATACCAGTTAACATGTGTTCATCAGAGAAGAAAATATATTTATTGAATTGCTTAAAAACTCGGGTTAGCTTTCCACAAATTTCAGTCACCTGGGGCAATAGGCACCACCCTGCGGGCATTAAGCACCGGCGCTACTGTGTGAAAAACTCACACAGCCATTCCTCATTTTGGAGATCTTCCAGTGAAATGTTGATGCTTATGTACTGTATGTGATACCAGGAATCACAGATGTCACACTGAACCTAGTTAATGCCATTCCCTCTACTACATCTGCAACATTCCTCAGTGTCAGAATCCCCTGATGTTGACAATGGGCTTTTTGATTGTGGTGGTCATGGTGTTTCTTGTATTGGTGTTCTTTTAACCTTACATCCCCCTTTCCTTTCTTTCTGCCCCGCCATCTGGATACTTTAGCAACCTCCTTAGCAGCAGATGTCTGCATGATACTTTCATTTGTTGTGAGACTCTCCACATATTGGAATCGCTATATTCTAGCTGATTTTCCTCTTGCTGCAGATTAAAAGTGGGGAGTCATTTGTTTGAGAAAGAAGTCTTTCAATGAATCAGATGAATATGATGAAGTCATCAAGGAAACAGGCATGTCTGAGGATGAGGGTCCTAGCTTCTTGTTGACTTTATAATATTTAGCTCCTTGATTGGCAGACATCTGCTTCTTTATGACAGCCTCATATGCAGCAACCATCTCCTCAGATTGGTTCAGATTTCTCGTTCCACCCTCAGTCTTCTTTTGATAGTTTCGAACCATTTGTGAACAAACAATGTTTTAACGGGACATTAGGCACATGCGTGCCCAAGTATTAGTATCAGTAAATGTTGACTTGTTATTACAAAATTCTGGTTTTATATAACTTCCTCAATAATAAAAACAGGTCAAACTTAACTAATATAATCATGTTTCTTATTAATTAGATCACTTTAGGGGATTTTCTACTCATTTCCTTCAAAAAAATACAGACATGAGACATTAAGTACCACCTTTTTTCAAAGATCAAGATATTTTAAACAAATGAATTACACACAATTACATGCATTATGTTTAAATGAGAACCAGTACAAAGCAATTAACTTACTAAAAGCATACAAAAACATGGCAAGTTGAATTTGCAGCAGTTTTTTAAAATTTGTGCGGAAATCATGATCGCATTTGATAGGCTGTGGATGCAGACCACCATGACACACTTTCCAGCTCTGAAAAATACAAAATCTGAAGTAAATCAAGTGTAAAAATATTTTGGTACTTATTGTAGTAACAAAGATAATTGATGCCCATCTCACCCCTTTAAGTAATAATGGAATGTTCTACATTCATGTATATTAAGAGTGAATGTTAAAACACTATTTGTCTCAGTAAGCAACAAATGGTTAAATAAAGCTTAACCTTAAGTTATATTCGGCGTCCAGTTTTTATTACAATTTATTTAACCATTCGTTATGGAACGTTACTTGAAACCCGATCGTCTAGACCTTGATACGGCCGACTCGGAATCTACTGACAAATGGCGGCATTGGAGAAAAATGTTCGAAGGATTTCTTACAGCTCTACAGTTATCTTCAAACGCGGCTTTAACAGATACTGAGAAATATACCCTTCTTTTACATCATGTCTCCACTGCTATTTATAGAAATTTATCCGAATGTGAAAATTATGAAACTGCGGTGGACATTTTAGAAGCCATGTTTGTCAAGAAAAAAAATACTATTTTTGCTAGACATTTACTTGCTACCCGGCGTCAACAACCAGAAGAAAGCCTTGAACAATACCTTCAGATTCTAAAGACGTTAAGTCGCGAGTGTGAATTTACAGCCTTAACTGCGAACCAAGCGAGAGATGTTTTTATCAGGGACGCATTTATTAATGGAATACAGTCCAACCAAATAAGACAAAGACTACTAGAGAATAAAGACCTAGACTTGCCAACAGCTTATGAACAAGCTCTAACGTTGGACATGGCACAGAAGCAGTCTGTCTTCTATTTACAACCCGATATTTTGGGAGCTGCTATCGTAGCCCCTCCTCTGCATGTTCAAAATTCTTCCATTGTTCAAGATGCTGCCACCCCCCTTCTAAGGATCACGAACAACTTATCACTGCCGCCTCAGCTGGATCCACATGCTACTTTTGTGGCCTTCGTATACATGCTCGTTCGTCCTGCCCGGCTCGAGATGTTAGATGCCACAAGTGTGATAAGCAGGGACATTTTTCGAAAGTTTGCCGGTCAGCTTCTCAAAAAAAACGTTCGGCTACTCTTGCTACTGTAGCACCAATTACAATATCAGCTGCATTCCCCGGCTGCCTCTCAAAAACAATCGTGAGGGTAAAAATCAATGGATTGACTATTCATGCGCTTATTGATACAGGCAGTTCCGAAAGTTTTATTAATGCCAGTATTGTAAAAGCGAATAAATGGGAAATATTTCCTTGTTCCAACCAAATATCAATGGCAAATTCATCTTTATCGTCCCATGTAATTGGATATTGCATGGTTAACCTGAAACTAAAAGGAAACTCCTATCAAGGGATCAAATTATCAGTAATGAAAAACCTCTGCTGCGAAGTGATTTTGGGTCACAATTTTCTAAAACAACATTCATGCGTTGAAATTCCTTTTGGTGGCCCCAAGCCGGTCCTAAGCGTATGTGGACTAGCAGCTGTCAAAGTGCGGCACCCGTCACTTTTTACAAACTTAACTCCTGACTGCAAACCAGTAGCAATAAAATCAAGACGCTATTCAGAAACGGACAAACAGTTCATAGCAGCAGAAGTAACAAAACTACTTAAGGAAGGAATTATAGAGCCAAGTGAATCTCCATGGCGAGCCCAGGTCCTCGTAACAGCCACTGAAAATTACAAGAAAAAGAATGGTCATTGACTATTCCCAGACCATCAACAGATACACATTACTCGATGCCTATCCACTGCCTCGTATTGACGAAATGATTTCTAATATTGCAAAATATCACATTTTCAGTACTTTGGATCTCAGAAGTGCCTACCATCAGGTACCTATCAAGCCAGAGGATAAGCCCTACACGGCATTCGAGACCTGCGGTCGCCTATATCAGTTCTGCCGAATTCCTTTTGGGATAACAAATGGTGTGGCTAGCTTTCAGAGGGTAATAGATGAAATAATCTCCAATGAAAAATTGAAGGGTACTGTTGCATATATAGACAATGTCACCGTATGCGGACATAACCAAGCTGAACATGACCACAACCTTAAACGATTCATGGCTGCCGTCAAGAAATATAATCTGACTTTGAACAGTGAAAAATGTTCCTACAACTTGAAAAGCATCAAATTATTGGGATACATTGTCAAAAATGGCACCATGACGCCAGATCCCGAGCGACTGAAACCCCTAATGGAATTACCAATCCCTGGAAACATGCCCTCTTTACGACGAGCCCTCGGTATGTTTGCTCACTACTCCCAATGGGTTGCGTCTTTTTCAGAAAAAATACACCCATTGACGCAAGTATCTACTTTTCCGTTGTCCTGTTCCGCCATCAGAGCATTTCAAAACATGAAAAGGAACATTGCTCAGTCTGCCATTTCTGCTGTGGATCCTTTTATCCCTCTATTAGTTGAGACGGATGCCTCCGACTGTGCGATAGCTGCCTCACTGAGACAATCCGGTCGTCCTGTAGCTTTTTTTTCAAGAACACTTTCGCGATCCGAGCGACGACACTCGGCAATAGAAAAAGAAGCGTGCGCCATAGTTGAGGCATTACGAAAATGGAGGCATTACTTAATCGGCCGACATTTTGAATTAATCACTGACCAAAAGTCGGTCTCGTTTATGTTTAACCCAAAAACAACGAGTAAAATAAAAAACGAGAAAATGGAGCCGAAATAAGCGTGATACCAGCGCTAGGTAAACAGAAAGCTACTCCACAGCCTTACCACCTCCAGGCAGCTAATGGCACACAAATACCGACATACGGTGAAAAGTACTTAAGCGTCAATCTCGGCTTGCGTCGCACATTTTCGTGGATTTTTACCATAGCCAACGTGACGACACCAATATTAGGAGCAGATTTCCTAGCACGATTTAATCTATCAGTAGACATGACTAATCGCACACTGACTGATAACCAAACAAAAGTCGTAATTAAAGGTATCACCACAAGATACCAGTCTACTGGGATTAGTTCTGCCTTTCCTGAAGAGACGTACATTCGTCGGCTGTGGCAAAAATACCCACAACTTACTCAGCCATTCACAGTCGCGGATGATATTAAACATAATGCAAGACATTATATTAAAACGAGTAGACAACCCGTCTACGCCACCCCCAGACGTTTGAAACCGGATAAGTACAAGATCGCAAAGGACGAATTCCAACGCATGTTACAACAAGGAATTATTCGACCTTCCAAAAGTGCGTGATCATCTCCTCTACATATGGTACAGAAATCAGACGCGACAACATGGCGTCCTTGCGGCGATTTCAGGAGATTAAATGCACAAACTGTACCGGATAGATACCCTATCCCACACATTCACGATTTCGCAATCGGACTGCAAAACGCCACGGTATTTTCCAAACTGGATTTAGTGAAAGCATATCACCAAATACCGGTGGCGGAAGAAGATATCCATAAAACAGCACTGACCACGCCATTTGGACTTTACGAGTTCGTCAGAATGCCATTCGGACTTAGGAACGCCTGTCAAACCTTTCAAAGGTTAATAGACGAGGTTTTTAGGGACCTTCCATTCGTATTCGCATACATGGACGATGTCCTAATTTCTAGTAGAAACCTCGACGAACATAAACAACACTTGGAACAAGTTTTCCAAAGACTGTCCCATTACGGTTTAAAAATAAACTTGGACAAATGTATTTTCGGTCAGCAAGAAGTAAATTTCCTCGGACATTCAATTGATAAGGATGGAATATCACCATTACCCGAAAAAGTAAGTGCCATTACGAATTTTCCACAACCTACATCTGTTAGACAAATTCGTCGCTTCATAGGTGTAATTAATTATTACAGACGATTTTTACCCAACTGTTCCACAATCCTTGCACCGTTAACGTCATTATTGAAGAACAAAACGAAAAACCAACAATTAAAACTGGAAGGATCAGCTTTGAAAACTTTCCATCAAGCTAAAACTGCCTTAGTCAATTTCACAAAATTGAATAATATTAAGGACAGTGAGGAATCGAAACTTACACTTACAACAGACGCATCAGACATAGCTGTAGGAGCAGTTATACACCAACTGACAGGGAATACAATGACCCCTATTTCGTTTTTTTCAGCCAAACTGAGCAAGACACAGACAAAGTACAGTACCTTTTCAAGGGAACTATTAGCAATTTATTTGTCAATTAAACATTTTAGACATCTGTTAGAAGGAAGAAACTTTTGTATTTACACTGACCATAAGCCGTTAACATATGCACTGCATACACATGTAGATAAATATGGCCCAAGAGAAATCAGACATCTTGATTATATTGCTCAATATTCTACAGACATCAGATACGTCAAGGGACAAGAAAACATCGTGGCGGACGCATTATCACGAGCTGCAATAACTTCGATAAATTCCAGTTCGCTGAGTATGGAATTAATTACACAAGAACAAAAGACGGACGAAACACTCACTGACGTACAACAGAAAACGTCTTTGCAACTGAAGGAAATGCCTGTACCTTTTAGTACAACAACATTTTATTGTGATACAGCAAAAAAACAAACACGTCTATACATACCGCCAAGCATCAGACGACATGTTTTTCAACATTTCCACAATTTATCTCATCCAGGCAAACGAGCCACGGTAAGAGTAATAGCAGACCGTTTCGTTTGGCCGAAAATGAATACAGATATTCGAAATTGGACCAAGACGTGTGTATCCTGTCAAAAGAATAAAATACACAAGCATACAAAGTCACCACTGGGCACTTTCAGTACGCCAGATGCTAGGTTTACCAATATCCATGTTGACTTGGTGGGGCCATTACCCCCCTCGAAAGGACACACCCACATTCTCACCATAGTCGACAGGTTCAGCAGATGGCCAACAGCCATACCCGTGAAGGACACATCGGCGGCGACAGTAGCTGGAACAATATTAAAAAACTGGATAGCGATTTTTGGAGTACCGTCAGTACTCACAACGGACAGAGGCTCGCAATTTCAATCGAAACTCTTCGCAGAGTTCAACCAATTGTTGGGAACAACCCACATAAAGACAACGGCTTATCATCCTTGCTCGAACGGCCTCGTCGAACGCTTCCACAGACAGCTAAAAACTTCTTTGGCTACGAGTCATAACAACGCAGACTGGTCAGATAATTTACCATTAATCCTATTAATGATCCGAAACACGATAAAAGAGGATTTACAAAGCACGCCAGCGGAGGTAGGAAAGTCCACTGGCCGAAACATTTCAAGGAATACATTACATATTAAAAAAAAAAAAAAAAGAAAAAATTATTTTCCTTTTTTTCAATCTGGGGGGAGTATTGTGCCAGTTGACACGGTTAAGATTCGGATAAAAATTGTTGTTTGGGATAAATACAATTTAGGCGCGCAGTGTGAATATAATTGTATTGGCGCGTGAAAAATAAAAAATAACGCCCACGCAAATTCCGGCGTGGCCTTATATATTAAATCAACTCAAAACGAGCGGACGTAGTAGGGAGCACACCACGTGATATTTCTGTCCAATGGGATTTCTCCAAAGACATTTTTCTAAACTTTTCTCCTTAAGCTCGCTGGAGCCTATCCAAATAGTATTTAAGCACACACAAACATCAAACCCTCTCTCTCAACTGACTCTTCATTCAGAGGTTACACGCGTCTTACTATCACTCTTTCATTTCACCTTTCGCGCGCTTCATACAATTACACAGGCGAACATTACCTATTGCCTCTCTTAACATTTTATAACATATGAGCATTTCAACAAAACAAAAGACATTCTCCTTTTTACTTACCCTGAAACTAAAGAAAGGACTTCTGAACTCATTACAAAAGGAAATATGTTATATTTGTTAATGGTTTATTTCAGTGAATAAACTTCCGTTGGTTTTGCATGTAAGTCTTCTTATTATTATTTTTATTTTTATTTGTGGAGGAAGTTATTATCAAAAAAAGGCACAACCTTTTAAACAAGCCGATATTGCTTGGGGGGGGTACATGAAGATGGTATCGCTAAGGAAGTAGAAATCGACTGGTCCTATTTCTTCAGGACAAAGTACAACAGAGGGCGACTTAGAAGCAATGTTTGGGTCTTTGGAACAGTGGAAAGAGGAAGCAATAAATGCTACATTAAAACAGTGGAGCAGAGAGATCGCGGAACATTATCCCCAATAATTCGCTCGTGAATTTTGCTGGGAACACGAATAATTTCCGATGGATGGGAAGCATACGATGGTTTGCAAAAATATGAAAATGGTATATACACACATACCACAGTTTGTCAACCCTTATTATGAAACTGATCATACCCAAACTATTGTAGGTTAGTTTTCTTTTGACTCGTTTACAAATAATTAATAGCGAAATTTATGTTTCATTATTAAATATTCAGGCACGTTTAAAAATAACTAACATTGATATTTTTTTACTTTTTAAATGAATGGGTTGAAGTCTCATGCAAAAAGACACAACGGAGATTGTTGGGTAAAGAAGATGATATGTTCCACCTTCATCTGATGGAGTTTTTATTTGGGGGGGGGGCTAGAATAATAATCTGCATCAGAGAGCAATAGATTATATAAATTATTTAAAAAATTTAAAAAAATGTGCAGTTTTCTTAAATAAAAATTACAATTTATCTGCAACTATCGTCGAATTTTCTTTTTTTTCTTTAATGGTAAAGACACTAACATTTTTTTAATTAATATTATAAAATGTGTGACATTTAAAAATGGAGACTTTAATAAAAATTAGTGTCGCATTTTCTTTCTTTCTTTGAGTTAAAAACCGTAACATTTTTTAATTCATTTTTATAAAGTTTATAAAGTTTGTGACATGTAAATAAAAACGCTTACAAGTTATCTTTAATGAGACTTTATTAAAAATGACATTGACATTGTGACATTTACAAAAACAGTCGCATTTTCTTTCATGCAGCGATAAAAGAGTTATCACCCTTGCCAAAGTTTCAGCGGATTTGGAATAGCGACGTTTAAGAAAAATAGAGTTATCTCGGTTACTTTTTATCCTAAAGCGCCGAAAAATCTTGGGTTATAGATCAACAATAAACGGGCGCTCTAGTATAAGGGAGATAACTCTATTTTACTTAGCCGCCGCTATTCCGAATTGGCTTATACTTTGACAAGGGAGATAACTTTGACACAATATTTATAAACTTTATAACAATTAATAAAAAACATGTTACGGTTTTGAAATGCGTTCAAAATAACTTTTAAGCACTTTTATTTACATGCCACAAATTGTATACACTTTATAACAATTACTTTTAAAAAATGTTACGGGTTTTAAAGTGCTTAAAAGTTATTTTGAACGCATTTAAAACCCGTAACATTATTTTGAACGCATTTAAAACCCGTAACATTTTTTTTATTAATTGTTATAAAGTGTATACTAGGGACCTCCAATCGCAGCCACAGAATCGCTGACGTCGCCGGTTTCTGCTTTCTTTAAGAAATTCATACATTCGCGTTCCATGTAGTGTTTTTAAAAATCTCCCTAAAATAAAGTTATACTTATAGGAAGTTGTTTTAAAGTAAAATAGTTTATTTAAAGATTAAATTATCTATTTGGGAAAGAAACCCTTCTTTATCTTGCGATACAAGTACGAAATTTTCTTTTTCTACGGCTGGATGTCTTGTTTACACAAAAAATTACCATTATCATGTGCGACATTGCGAGATGTTATGTACCTATGGATGTCCAAAAGTGATAGAATTAATTACTTTCATTATGTTGTAGACAAAATTAACGGGTTTTTTTTACATTTTCCTTGAGTTGCACATTTTTTAGACAAATTTATTACTTCTTTTTTTATTGTAATTGCCTAAATAACTTACCTGCTTAAACTAGTATTTACAGGAAAGAATATTAAAATGGACAATTTTAGGATTTTATTTTTACAAATACTATATTTATTAAGGTACTGATATCGATCCTGAACCAGTTTTCGTGAGGTTCGACTCGGAAGTGTTCGGCTGTCCTACGCAAACGCCCGACGACAATTTTGATACATAAATATAAATGTCAGCCATCTTTCTTTTTCTCGCCGAAACGGAAGAGTGGCCACAGCATCTTTGGAACCAAAAAACAACCCTTTAAAATAAGTTAAAAACAAATAAACTTATCCAGGTAGGTAGTTGAGTAACTCAAGTTAGCTCTCTGGTAACATTTATTTGTTGCACATTTATTTGTTAAGCCCGCTCTCGTTCTGTTGACAATAGTATAAGATTCCCCAGTCACGTTTAATTTTAAAATACTTCTGCAAGTAACGATTTGATCTATTTTGTTTTGTTAGCATTTGACTTAAATTTGGGTTAAATTTTATATAATAAAAATTAAACTGAAAATGAAAATGGAGAAAGTATTGTCGTTTGTTAATGATTAAAAATATTCGTCCATTGAATAATAAAAATTCAAAGTAAAAATAAGTTTTTATTTCGAAATTTCGAAAGAAAATTCTGAATGGATGAACATTTTAATTTGAAAAAAGAAAAATGATAAAAAGTATTATAAATATATAATAATAATAATAATAATAAAATAATAATAATAATAATAATAATAATAATAATAATAATAATAATAATAATAATAATAATAATAATAATAATAATAAATATAATTAATACTTACTTTTGTCAACGTTTTTTTTTTTTTAGAATGAGCTTAGCTCTACAAATTAATTAGCGTGCGTCAATTTCACTCTAAAAATGAACCGCGTTAATTACGGCTAGTATTGCGTTCCATAGTTGCGGCGAAACTAGCTACAGCAAAAAAGGCTTTCTTACTTCTAGCAAATGAAGGACTTTTTTCCAAGTACATATGAGGTCGACGTATACAAAGTTGTATACGACCTGAGGTCGTATACAACTTTGGTCTTTTACGATTCCTAATACTTCGGGCTATATTATATTAAAATATTTTGAAAAATTTAGAACACGTATTTTCAAAAATGTTTTTAAACATTTTGACTAACCGATAAACTCGATCAAATGAATAAATGTCTCTGAAAATAAAAATTATTTCGTAAAACTTTTTTTTTTTTTTGGCATTTCAATAAATCACAGTATATTTTATTGAGAAAAGGTAAAAAAAAAATTCAAAACATAATAATATTGCTTTTATTTCCACTTTTTATTTATGCATTCACGGACCAGTTTACTAAAATATGTGGACGTAAAATTTAATAAAATTAATCCAATGTGTTTTTTAAAAGACTTTAGTTTTATATAAGAAAAAAACCAGCCGGACCTGAATATATTTCGTTCAATATTTCATAAAATTAAATGGGGGGGGGGGGGTCACGTAGAAAAAATATTTTCCCTAATATATTTTAGGAAAACAGCTTTTTAAAGATTAATTAGTCCTATAGTGAATAAGTATTGAAAATTTCGTGAAGATCTGGCCATAACTTGATTTATGCGAGATTTATTAAAAATATGCCTATCACAGCGCGCAGAAATGCTTATACATAAGAACGTTATTTTATCACGTAAAAAAAGTAAACAACATTTTAACTTCACATTTTCATGAGTTTCGTATGCTGGAAAAAAATCTAAAAAATCAGCAGCAGTTTATTTTATGTATCCTCTTTTGAATGGTAAAATAGTTTTGTTGATAATCTTAATCTAAATTAAAGTTACATCGTATTACATATAGGGGGGGGGATAAATAGTTCACAACCAATGGGAGGTCCTTAGTGTATACAATTTGTGGCATGTAAATAAAAGTGCTTAAAAGTTATTTTGAACGCATTTAAAACCCGTAACATTATTTTGAACGCATTTAAAACCCGTAATATTTTTTTTATTAATTGTTATAAAGTGTATACAATGTGTGGCATGTAAATAAAAGTCCTTAAAAGTTATTTTGAACGCATTTCAAAACCGTAACATGTTTTTTATTAATTGTTATAAAGTTTATAAACTTTGTGTCAAAGTTATCTCCCTTGCCAAAGTATAAGCCAATTCGGAATAGCGGCGGCTAAGTAGTAAGAGTTATCCCCCTCAGATCGGTTACTGCTTATACAAGAGCACCTATTAATATATTTACAACTGAAAGAAGAATTTACTTTTATAATGAGGAAATTAATTGAAGCCGTTGTGTGACGACGCCCATTGAAATCGTCTCTATGAAAATAGATGCAAGGGGCGTAACTCTTCGCAGAATATTAGAGTTACTTCCCTTTGAATACAAAAATGTTTTCATATTTAATTATTTATTTTCTAGGTGGTATGTTGCCACCTAATAATACCGGTTCCATGAATACAAAAATATTGTCCAGTCGATGTCAGTTGATTCCGCTCCTATCGTAGAGTAAACAAGTTTTCTGACATAATTCTGCTAGCCATTAACTCTTTCCTTCCGAACTGTAATGTTTTTTCTTTGCAATTCGACAATTTGTCGCAGAGTATGTAAAAGCCGATAGTATGGCCATACTGAAAGAATGGGTGAGAGTTCTTGGATCAGCACAAGTAGAAAAGTTAAGGTAGCGGGTCCAGTTCACATGGGAAGGCCAAGGAAAATATGGGAGGAAGCGATAAAAATGGACTTGAGATACAGAGGGATAAATAAAGACCTGTCCAGATAATAGGTTAGTTTGGAAGTCAATTTCTTAAGCCATCCAACACATTCCAGCATGTAAACCGTATGTTAAACCCAAACTGCTGCTGCTGCTGCTGCTGATGATGATGATGATAATGATGATGATGATGATGATGATGATGATGATGATGATGATGATGATGATGATGATGATGATGATGATGATGATGACAACGACGACGACGACGACGACGACGACGACGGTGGTGGTGGTGGTGGTGATGATGATGATGATGATGATGATGATGATGATGATTTTCTAGTTCGGTCTCCATGCTTCAATGTTGTTAATTTTAACCACAAATAAAATCTTAATTTAGCGATGCCATGTATTGTTTCAAATGACTGTCGAGTCAGCTGGTTTGTTTATAGTAGTATGTCTCTGTCGGTCAGGGTCGACCATGGGTGATGCATCCTTTGCCTATTTGTCCTGTCTGTCTGCTCGACTGGAGCAGTACCACTTGTGGCTAAAGAGACCTATATGAGAGTGGCAGTCTCTGTCGCAAAGGTCACTGGAGAAGCTAAAGTGTACTCTCCATGTTGTAGGCTGTAGGAGTGTTGTTGGATGCTAGCCTGGGCGGTGTGATATGGATAACAGGCTGTTTCCCACATAGTATGTCCCCCCTCTGCACGTCACGGATGGATCCAAAGGAACAGCAAAGCTGTTACAGTTTGGCACTAACACCATCGCAGGATCTGATATAACGGAGTTGTAGGCAAAACCGAACTGCCTTAGGGGCTCCACTCTTGATTTTTCCTTGAGGTTTTCTCCTGAAGCCTTTCACTATAGGTGGGTATTCCACAAGGCAGTGGAGGTCTGAAATCAAGGTTTTACCTTCCCTGAGATGGACTGCCTTCCAAGGCTGACGAGTTCCATCTGGCTTATTTATATGGGCACAGTAACCCATTAGTGGTTTGCATGTGTGCAGGTTATTCCAATGTCATAGGTAGTCTATGCTGTTGCAGCAGTCCCGTAACCTAGCAATACGTGTTCAATCCTTATGATCAGTGTTCTGCCCAAAGACATCCTTTAGTTATATGTACTACTCTACATTTTTGGTATCAAATTTATTTTGCATGTTCTTACAAGGCATAATTATTATAAAATACAAATATTTGATACTCAATGTTATTATTTTTAGCTGCACATGTGCAGAGAATATATAATTATTCTCACATAGACAACCATTATTTGTTGCATATTATTATTGATAACACGCACTTATCTTTATTGCTGTATCAACAAATATGACATGTGTTTCGAGAAGAAAAGATAATAAAGAAACAGTTGGCTAACAATAACATTTTGTTTATGAACAGTTTGTCGAGAAGGTTGAAAACACAATTGTTTCATGACAATAAGAAAATGCACTTACAGTTAGAGGCAAAAATGGAAGTGTGTGCCAATGCACAAAATATTTAAATTTACTTACGGAAATCTCAACAATGGCGACACGTCACTGAGAATAATGTAGGACAATGTCATCTAGTCCTTTTGCTGTATTGACTGGTTATTGGCATAACTTTAATGTCGTCTGTCGTCGTTAGATTTACCTTCGCTGTTGATCCAAAATGGGGCGATGTGTCGTAGCCACTCGATCTGCTTCTCAATCACTGTCGTCGAATTGCAGGGAACTATTAGCGCCACTCGTGCGCGCTTCTCAGTCACTGTCGTCGCCACTATTCGTACTGCCTGTACTAACCTTATTTCGCCGTCGCAGCTTTCTGTTGTCGCGACTATTCGCACTAACCTTTTTTTCGCCTGCAACTATTTGTTGTCACGACTGCTATGGTTGTCGCTTTTTCGGACTGCTTTCTTTGCACATCTCGGCGGTCTCCTCGCGGGCTGAAATCAATCTTTTCACTTTAAATAAAGCACAACAATCTTTTACTGTTTAAATTCTGAGCCTTTTATTAACTATTTAATAGCCGACAATTGAGAGAGTTCATTGGGAATTTGAGAGAGAGAGGCCACGCTAATTAAATTTACTAAGTTAATTTCGTAATTACTTGCAGAGGAAGGAATATGAAAGATTCACTAAGGCTCTTATATTTTGGGACTCTGAATCCCTTCTTGTAACAGCTACATGATTGTGAGTTGTTCTCTCGACGCTTCCAAGTGAGAAACTGATCAAATCTCAATTTACTTTCCCACGCAGAAAACTCTGACGTCAACAAAACCTTGTGACCACGCAGATGCAATCTCAACCCTTGACCCCTATCAACTTAAGGTCACGTCACCACGGTCCATGGGAAACACATCGAACCGAACTTGCACGAGATGACTTCGTCACAAATCGCGCAAGTCAAATTCGATCCCCGACAGATGCGTCCATTCCAATAGGGCCATTATTCAACACTTTAACCATAGTTTGAAAGTCAGTTGAATGCATCAGAAAAACAACCTAACAGGACAAATTATTAGGGTTTAAAAAGCATGACAAATATCAGAGCTAGTTCAGTCTGTAAGTTTCACTGATGACGGGCAGAGCTTGTTTTTTATTTTCTGCTATGTAGTGTTACAAAAGTACAAAATCTTGCGCTGGGAGCGACCTATAAATTTAACACGAAATATCTCCAAGGGAGACAGCTCTAGCTCAACAGATGTTCCCTTTAAATAAGTAAGGAAATAATGAATTGATGTCTGAAATAAGTTAGAGGTTGGTCAATATTTTTATTTTAACATATCAGATTTTGACATTGAGCTTATCTCCTTGACATAAACAACATAGGATCACCTTTGTTGTGCATAATTATTATGTTAACCACGATAAAAAGCAGGCAGTTATTTCCACCAACTCACTTTGTACCCGGCCTTGAAAGCGACGATGGTTAAAAAATAAACTTGAAAGCGACGATGTTTAAAAGAAGACTTGAAAGCGATGATAGTTAAGAGAAGACTTGAAAGTGATGATGGTTAAAAGAAGACTTGAAAGCGACAATGGTTAAAAGAAGACTTGAGGGCTACGATGTTTAAAAGAAGACTTGAAAGCGACGATGGTTAAAAGAAGACTTGAAAGCGACGATGTTTAAAAGAAGACTTGAAAGCGACGATGGTTAAAAGAAGACTTGAAAGCGATGATAGTTAAGAGAAGACTTCAAAGCGACGATGATTAAAAGTAGACTTGAAAGCGACGATGGTTAAAAGAAGACTTGAAAGCGATGATAGTTAAGAGAAGACTTCAAAGCGATGATGGTTAAAAGAAGACTTGAAAGCGACGATGGTTAAAAGAAGACTTGAAAGCGACGATGTTTAAAAGAAGACTTGAAAGCGACGATGTTTAAAAGAAGACTTGAAAGCGACGATGTTTAAAAGAAGACTTGAAAGCGACGATGTTTAAAAGAAGACTTGAAAGCGATAACAGCTGAAAGAGTTTTACTTGCGAATATTACAATCTATTTCAGCTGCGTGATGACAGACAAGTTTGGTTTAAAACTTATACCAAAGTTTAGCGAATCTATTGCTGAATGGATTAAGAAACATGAGCTTGAGTGTTCGCTGTGCTTTGTGAAAAGAAACAAATTCGTGATCCCATGCGTCTAACAAGTGGTAAGTTGACGGTCTACTAGCAGTTAAGTAAGGAAGAAAAAAGGAGATTTTTCCTCTATAAAGAAAGCCTTTTTCATAACATTCACCTTGGACTTGTATGCAACATATGCAAAGTTTGTAGCATGTGTCTGGTTGAAACTGTTGACATTTTCCTGGTGGACCATGGAAGGTTTCTGTGCCATTCGATGGGCTGACAGAGAGAGGCTTTGCAGCCGCATTTATTCAACAGCTTCATGGGAGTGAGCAGAAAAATCACAGCACAGAACCGCGATCAAAGGCATATGCTGGCTGCGGCCAGAATTGGACATACGACACATCAATCTCACCGAGTTGGATTCGGTTATAATTGAGGTGAATCTTGCCATACACTGGGAGGCCAGGATTCTACACCCAAGAACTGACCCCTTGTGTGTTCACCAATGGTTCATCAACACGTTAACTGGTAAAGCCAGAATAAGCATTAAGATTGCCAGTGAAATTCCAGTGAAATGCTCATGAAAAGTAGACCTTTCGGAATTGATCTGGTATGTGCTGGTGGTGAACGTTACACTCATCAAGTCAAGTCAAAATAAAGAAGACAAGATCACTAGAGTCCTGTAGGGGTGGCTAGAGGCAATGAGGAGGGAACATAATCTGTGTTACAGATATGTGCTGCTGCAAGTGAGAGCATGGAGCCGAGTCAAATACGACAAATCCATTTGAACAGCAACCACTCTGGAGTACAATTGAACAACATACCTTATCAGGAGGATCACACCTTGTACGACAAAAAGGGTAATGAAATCAGCAATTAGGTTCTGTCGTGAGTGTATGTCCATTGATCCTGCACCAATTCGATGGCAAACTGAAATCTCAAATATATGGCAACGGTTGGGTGTGAATGTTACCCATTATGGGGATGTTGACTACCTGAGCTTCATCGATTGTGGATCCACCCTGTTGCAATCTTGCGATTTCTACAAAAAGAGGATTCTGTCATAGTGATTCAATGTTTTAACTCCATTTTCCTTGACAGGAGTCCACCTGCAGAAATTCTGACTGGCAATGGAACAGAGTTTAACAGTAGAACCTTCAGAATGTTTGCTGAAAGCTGAAGTGTCTGACATCAGGTAATGGCATTATTGAGCAATCTCACAAATTAATGAAGCAGATGCTGCTAGGAAGCGATGCATTGTCCAAGTGGCGAGTTACTAGTATTATGTCACGCATAAAAATGGCGTATACAGTGCAATTGCTCCGGCTTTAATGTGCCTAGTTCATCCTTGAAAACATCAGGATATTTTCTATATATCTCTGAATACATGGTGTTATGCTTTATTCAGTGTAGATCGCTAATTTTAGGATGTAGGATTTACTGATTTTAGCTGATGAATAAGTTTCCAGCTTAGTTGCATGACTTGTAACCAGTTTCTGCCTAGAAGCAGAGGGTCAGTACCATGAACAACCATTAATGGTAGACAAAACTGTCGACCATCATAATCTACTGACACCTGACACATACTACATAGTGTGATGCATTATTCAGTGTAGATCGCTAATTTTTGTGACATGGGCCAGAGCTTGGGTTTATCTAATTTGCATCATAGATTTTTAAATGCAGTGCGACTGATCTATTAAACAGCAGCTCTAGTGTCTATTTACCTACACCATCAGAGGGTCGATTCTGCTATTTCTTTTGAGATTAAAAAGCTTGTGTATTGAGGTAGATTCACTTTCTGTAGCTTCAACTTCTGCTTCGCCAATGCTGATATTGTGGGTTCTTCGGTTTCTGGTTCTCTCCATATTCTTCCAGGTCAGACAAGCTGATGAAATATGACCGGGTTTGTGGCAAAAATTACAAACTGTTTCTTTGAAACAGCAGGAGTAGAGGAATTTTTACCATTGCACCTGAAACACAATTTTTGTTTCGGTTTTGATCTTCAGGGTGGAGTGGGCTGTTTAACTTGGTTGACTTTTTTCTGTGATAGACTTTGCGTTGTATAGGCTGCTATGTCGCTAACGTTTTTATTTGCACTTTACATAGCAAGGGCTATATCACAGGCGTTAGGAAATGTCAGTTTCTTTTCAGATAGTAAACGCTTGCGAATACGGCCGTCTGTCATGCCCACAAATATCAAGTCTCTTAACATGTTCTCCGGCATGTCTCTGAACTTGCAGAATTTCGTTAATTTTTTTAAGTGGGCAATAAAATCAGAAATAAATTGAACTGGCTGTTGGTGGCACATGTAGAAGTTGAATCTTTCAACTATAACAGATGGCGCTGGTTGCAGTGCTCCCTCAGTGTCTCCGACAGTTCCTCATAGTTTTTGTCTTTTAAACTATGTGGTGTGACGAGGTCTTTACTTAGGGAGAATGTGTCTGCCTCGACAACAGAAAGTAAAATTGCTTTTTTTTTCTTGGGTCTTTAATCGAGTTTGCCTCGAAATAGAATTCAAGTCTCTCTGAATACGTGTTCCAGTTGAAAATTTATCAATACGACCAAATGACGTCATGTTAAAAACTGGGGTAAGTCCCAAAGTTCAAACAATAAACAATGAGGATTTGTGATAAATGTTACATGTAAAAGCTTACCGTGCTTGAACGTGATTCAATTTTCGTCGTCAGGTAGTGTTTCTCACAAGAAAAACAAAGTAATGGTGCAGATTCAACATTTTATTGTGACTCCCATTATTTACTAGCGTGTTAGGATGCCAAGTCAGCTTAGCCGGAGATGGGCGGTGTTTTTGTGGCTGATATCCCCTGTGAACATACATTCGGTGTTTTGCCAGTCTGTATATGTTCTGAACATATGTACATTACAGCGCGCTGCTGGACTGTGACTACACAAGGTCCATATATGGTTCAACAGTCTCAAGAGTCAGTGTACGCAGCCAACACTTTAATCATCATTCCAAAACAAAAGGAGCAGAACGAGTTGCCAAGTTGTCTGCAAAGAGAGCAGAGATAAAGATGCAAACTGCTATTGATGCTCAACAGTAGCAGCCTAGAGACTTGGAGAGTAGAAGGAGCATGGAAGTAATTAATAGAAACCTCACCTGGAGAGAAGAATTGTGATCCTGTGAATTACAAAGCAAGAGATCAACATTTTCCTTTAGCAATTATAGTAATCGTCGCAGGTATGAGGCCGTCATGTTGGTCCTGTGGGGAAGTGGGCCACGTCACTATTGAATGTCCTAGGAGAGAGAAAAGCTGGTCCAACGATGAACCCCAAGAACAGGGTGGGGGCTCACCTAGGTCCTAAGGTCGGGGAACCAATGACGGCCAGAGTTGGGGCACCTATAAGACCCGACACCGAATCATCATCTGAAGACGAGTTCTCCGGTCTCCCCGACCTACGTTGGTGCAAAGAGCAGAAAAGAAAAAAAAGAGTGGGTCCTGGTTTAGGGTAAGAAGACACCTGGCAGACTTACCCTGGATCAGATGTGAGAAGAAGAGGAGAAAATAAATATGTCTAAAGACCCAGGAAAGGACAAATTCGTGGAAGTGGTTCAACTAGAGAAGAGGTTGAGACTTTAAAGAACCTCCACCACAAGAGCTCTGGCAGAGAATCCTCCACTGACATCATCCCGCCACTCCCGAAGTGAATGTCACCACTTGTAACTGCTCCTATAGAGGAAAAACAACGTAAGATTTTCGCACTGAGTCCCCCAAAAAAGAAAATCAACTACTCCCCAAGACCTTCCCCTTTCGTTTCACCAGCACAAACTCCCCAAAGCACACCTCCTGCCTCCCCTTCAAAGTCTCGAATGCTCCCCCCTCCTTCCCCTTTATTGGAAAGCCAGCCTAAAATCATCCCACCCCACTCCCCAATGAAAGCGGGCATTTTCCCTCCACCTTCTATTCCAACTTCAAGTCAAAAAATCAAGAGCAACCCTTCAGTTGAGGAGAAAAGAAAAATAAACATACTCAACCGTATCTACCTGGACAAGATATTTGCAGGGTAAGTGCGAATACATGCGTGAGAGCAAAAGGGCACAAGCTCAGTGACCTGCGCAAACTGTTAGCTGTCACAGAGGTGGATGGAAAGTCAGTGGAGGACCCTGAAAATTTCCCCGATCCACTACAGATCCTCATTATTATAAAACCCCCAAGAAGATGTGAAGGCAGTTTGGTGGATGCTAGAGGAGGCAAATCGACCCTTTGACACCACACCTCTTCTAGCCATATTCAAAGAACCTGGATTTCGAATATTGCGAAGTTCGTATTTTGGGAGAGTCCTCATCAAGCTTCACTCCTCCCTTTATAGGGCAGCAAAGTTAACATTCCCTTTGGATGTCGGTGGTGTGTCCCCATATGGAGTCATCAGTATTCCGATGGGTGAACATTCCATGATCCGTGCTGTCGACACCCTGTTAACATTAATGTTCGCTGGAGAAACTCAACCCTAAGATACCATAATGGCTCTCTTTCTAGCAAGTGTGAATGTCTGGGGGTTGAGGCCCGATTCTCGTAAAATGCGATTATGGCAGGACCTTGTAGTGGATGTGTGCTGTGTGCAGGAAACCCACTTAATTCCAGGTGATTATTTAAGTGCGTTGTCTAGGGATTTTCATGTCTATTCAGTGTACTTCAATTCTAACTCTAGGGGGGGTTTCCTTGCTAGTGAAGTGAACCTTAGATGTGTTGTGTGACTCTTGTTTCATGGATCCGGTAGGAAAGCTTTGCGTTCTGGATGTTACCATAAAAGATAAGGCGTTTCGATTTATTTGGGTTCATGTGCCAACAAGGTGGCTGAGCGTGCTCCTTTTTTTCGGCAAATCGAGCAGTTCATGAACACACCTCATTCAGTTATTTTAGTGAGAGACTGGAACACGGTCCTGGATCCCGATCTAGATCGCATGTGTAATCCTTCTAGAGGTACTAACACAGATCAGGATGCTACAACATTTTGCGAATTTCTTGATAAATTTGATCTTATCGATAAATTCCGAAATGAGAAGCCTCATGAATCTAGATGCGGCTCCGGTTTGGTACAGTTTTTGAGTTATATTGACCGGTTCTTAATTAAGAGAATCGACGTAGGATAATTAGAACGTCCAAGTTTTCATAAAATAGTTTACTCGGATCACAGACTTATACGTGTACATGTAAACTTAGATAGCCCCAAACCTAAGATAGCTAGTTACTGGAAAATTAACATTTCGTTGTTCAATGTGAAGAGTTACCGGGAAAAACTTGTACTAATATATCAGCAGGAAATGACGGGGCTATAATTGGGAATAAGTTGTGGGTGAAATTTAAGAAAATTATTAGGTCTTTTTCTGCTAACTTTAGTGGACGACTCACCCTAGAAACTAGGGCAGCAAAAGCGACACTAGAATCTAGATTAGATCGGGCGGTTGTGGCGGGGGATAGTACTAATGTTACTATAATTAAGGCGAAGCTCGCCTCTTTAACTATCAAGGAGAACGAAGCTTCTTAATTAGGGCTAGGTTACAGAGAATGCCTCAAGAGGTGACAAACATGGCCGCTGAATTGCGTGCAGAGGAGCGTCGACATGCTACAAATTGACATATCGCACATTTCACATTACTGAACAAACGACTTGTGGCCACAAACGAAGGTATTTTGGACACGTTTCGATCTCACTTCCAGAATCTTTTCATCAGGGAGTCCGGTTTGTCTTTAGCACATTTCGACCCCTATTTAGCTGACTAAGCAGCTAGGTGCGAAGATTGCATAACAGAGGATGAAGTCATGGAAGTCCTAAAGAAGGTCGGCCTGAATAGATCTCCTGTGATCGATGGTTTGCCCTACGAGCTGTATTTGAGATTGTTACACATTTTTGTATCCTTGCTGACGGTTTTATTTAACGCTTGATTTAGGAATGGGTCATTTACCAAGGGGATTGTGAAATTGGTTAGTGGGGATGGGATAAATAATTTTCGGCCCTTAACTATGCTAAACACAGAGTTAAAGATTTTGGCTGAGGTTTTAGCAAATCGCCTGCAGGCTGTTTTGGCTGGTCTGATTAGCCCCGAACAGACTTGTTCTGTAAAGGGTAGGACCATTCAGGATAATTTGCATGCGATATGCGTAATCATTGAGAAAGTCGACACAGAAGCCGCGCTGATCAATTTGGATCAGTACAAAGCATTCGATAGGGTGGACCATCGTTACTTGGAGGCTGTTTTGGCCCGCAGTTTTGCTCCTGGATTTGCTTTCTTTATGCAAACCCTGGTGCGTTGGTGAAAGTGAATGGTTTGAGGTCGGGGGGCCCTTCATATTATGCAGATCTATTTGTCAGGGTTGTCCGCTTTCACCGATGCTCTATGCACTTGTGTTGGAACCCTTCCTTCACAGGCTTAGAGTGAACCCAGTCCTATGTGGGATTACTTTGCCAGGTGCTTGCATCACATTGAAGTATTCTGCCTATGCCGACGATGTAACTATGCTTGTAACGAGCAGTGTCAAGATTAGTGTCGTCGACAGAGAAATCAGAATGTATGAAACACTAACAGGGGCCAAAATTAACTAATGACAAGTCTGTGGGCTTGCACATCTATGCATGGAAGGGTGAATTCCTAAAAGGGCCCTTCAGTTGGACTGGCAGGCCTTGAAAGCTACTCGGTGTCTGGTTTGGTCCTGATCTTATGCTGGAGAAAAATTGGTCAGAAGTATTGAAAGCGATTCGGGCTGCAGCTGGTCTGTGGATCCGTAGAAATCTTTCATTAAAAGGAAGATCGGAAGTATGTGTTTCACATCTCTACCAATCATCTTATATCAGTACTTCCACTCCCATCGGATACATTGCTTGAATTGCAGAAGGCTCTTTCCAAGTTTTTATCGCTTGACAGACCCCTAAGGTTCGTTACAAGATCTGTTATCTACATCCTTCTGAGGGCAGTCTGGGTATGCCAAGTGTTGAGATTCATCAACATACGCTTTGGCTATACTACCTGGATCGAATGTGTACACCTGTTGAGGGAAACGGTGACTTCTGGATGGAAGACACTAAGAAAGACTTTCTAGCTTTGAAAATTGTGCACTTGGATGAGTGGAAGGCACATAGGTTGCCCCGAGGTGAGTGCTCCTTTTATCGCGAGTGTCAACGGGCTTTGAAGTTCCTCTTACGGGTGAAAGAAAGCCTCTCTGACACCCAGCTGTTGTCCTGAAAGGCATTATATCGGATTATGGTGATGGGATCTGTTCGAGGTGATAGGAGTGAAGGGCTCGGTTTGACGAGGGGGTAGCTATGCTCAATATGGCCTTGGGCGCCTGGGCTAAAATGCTTCGATAACAACGAAGCATCGCTAGCCTGGCTGATTATTAGAAACGCACTCTGGGTCGGCAAAAAGCTTAATTCAGCTGGCATTAGGAGTTCGCCTATTTGTGCTTGGTGTGGTGACGAAGACGAGACTGTGAGTCACACCTTTGTTTATTGCCACATCGTTGTGCTGCTGATTAAGTTGGTTGCAGATCTTATGGTCTTATACTGAATGTAACGTCTCTCTTGGGCTCTGACAAATGATGGGCAAAGGCATTTTGTGTTTTACAGCTTACTAGCTTTGTTAAGAAGTGGGATATAGCAGACACGTATGAAAATAGTCTACGAAGGAAAGGTGAGCCCTTCGCTGCTCCTGACCTTATTCGAATTTTCCAACATTAGGACCGAGAAGGCAAAACTCCCTTCGGCAGATTTTGCTGAAAGGTGAGTGACAATTGCACGATTGTATCGAGTGAGAGGTGCTAGACTGGAGTGGTACTTGGACGTGACTTAGGCAAATGATTTTGGGTTGCTCCAACGAACGCTAAATATGTCTCATTTAATGCTAGTTTAGGAGACATGTTTTGGTTATTACTTAGTTAGTGTATGAATGATTTCATTAGGCCCCCCACTTTATTTTTGTTTTTTGTTTTTTTACCCCAATTTAAGTTGTTTAATTCCCCAACCCAATTAGGTGACAGATAGCTTGATTTGCCAGAGATGTAGGTCTCCTTTTGAGATTTTCGAAAGTGGTGATAGCAATAAAGCGTTTGGGCCTGCATCATGTTTTCGACTGGAAAATCTGCATATCTGCCACAGTTTAGTTTTTACTGACACTTGTTTATTTTCATTGTACATAATTGTCATCATTTTTTTTTTCCTGCCAAAATCCCCCATTGCATATTATATAATTATGGGTTTTAACTAGAATAATCATGGTATGACTTCTTTTGGTGTATGGTGCATGAATGTGGTATTTTGGTGAATGATGAGTATGAATGAAACTAGCCAAGTTAGACCAGTCAGTACATGTTAGTGAAGACCGTTCTTTCCAAACCCCTTTTTTGGCTTTGTGCCACATTTTTGTAATATTTTATTACGGAATAAATACCCACTTGACTGCTGAATAAAAGCTAAGTAATGTTTCCTTGCTTTTTGTCTTTAATTTTTTGCAACAAAGAGACAAAACGCCCAACATGAATAGGACAACCACTACAAACAGTAAGAAGGGTTATAAAGCATCTACGGCAAATCTGAAATGCATGTGTTGCAAAGAAAGCCATTCCTAAATGCCCGAAGCTAGCAGACAAGTCTGTTGAAGAGAAGAGAGAGTTTGTGTTTGACAACAAACTGTGTTTTGCGTGTCTAAGAAAGGGGCATAACTCAAAGGACTGCAAGAAAAGGCCACATGCAGCTTGTGCAAGGGGAGACATCCAACTCCTCATCATGAAAATTGTCTCGTAGCAACTGATCCTTTGCTAACCAAGGAGTGTGTCGAAGGATTACAGGCAAAAATGGAATCTTTTCCACCATGATGGGAAGAAATTTCCTTATAGAAAGTAGCAGAGTCACTGGACTAAGAGTAAGGGGGCTCCTTCTCAGATATTTGTAGAGATCTGTCTCCTGCTTATACAAGAGATGACATACGACTTGAATGCTTGGACATTCCCACACATAAAACAGGTGTGCAACAATCACACAAAAGATTATGGTGTGGGACTGTTGATTGGGCATGACTGCTCAAGGGCAATAGCCCCACAGAAGGTCATCACAGGAGGCGATCAGGAACCTTATGGTATCAAAACTGCACTGGGATGGAGCATTGTGGGAACTATAACACGCTGCTTGAACTCAAGTGTCACTGGTTCTTGTCACCAAATATCTGTAAGGAAACTTCCGCTTGTGACTCCATTAGCCTGTCTTAAAGAACTTGAGGTTGACTTTGCAGGCGTCAGACTGAAAGAATCCACGAATAGGAACCATAAACTTCAAGAGGAATTCCGCTGTGTTAAGAAAGAATGTGAATCTTTAAAACAGAGGCATAAAGAGGGACTCCATGAGGGAAACAATTCAACAAATATAATATAAACATCTCTAACACAATCCAAGAAATTTTGAATATAAAAGACAAAATGGTTGAAAGAGAAAATCAAACTTTTATTGCCCAAAATAACATCTTGCAAAGTCGTCTGCAGATTGTGACCGACCAACTTGAGAAGGTAAGGGATGAGAATCAGAAACGTCATCTTCCGCTGAACTCGTTGCATGAACAAAATCATTCCATCCACTTGCAACAGGCCAAATTCCAGGTGGAAAATAAAACCTTACAGATTCAGTGTACTGACTAAAAACTCTAACCTTCAAACCCAGTTGAACAACACAGAAATCGAGAGTGAACACCAACTTCAGAAAATTGACGACATACATGGTCGTTTTGCTAACCTAGCTTCTGACCACAAGAGTCTGAAGAAAACTGAATCACTGCAATGGATTGAGCCAATCCCCCAACATAAGCGACAAAAAATAGCCTGTGCCGTGCATGAAATTTGCATAGCGTCCAGGTGAATTGATAAAAAGAAAAGATTTAAAAATGAAATCAGAATGAACAGGAAATTGGCAGGAACGACGGTTGATTGTCTCAGATTTTTCATTTTGTTTTGTGCGTTGCTTTCTTACAAGCTATTTCGGCATCATGATGGGACACAATATTGATCTGAAGCTTATAGCAGAGTTTAGTGGTTCGGACTCCAGCCAATCCATTATTGAATGGATTGAGAAGGCTGAGCTTGTGTGTCGGCTGTACTCTGTAAAGAAGATAGAATGCATAATCTCTATGCGTTTGACAGGCGGCGCCTTTGCAGTGTACAAACAATTGAGTAAAGAAATAAAGAGGGATTATGCCTCCATAAAGGAAGCTTTATTTATAACGTTCGCTCTGGACCCCTATATGCGGCGTATGTACAGTTTGTGGCATGCTGCATGCACCTGGGTGAAACCGTAGATGTTTATCTGGCGGACCTATGGAAGCTTTCTGTACATTCGATGGTATGACGAACCAAGGCTTCAAAGCAGCCTTTGTCCGATTGTGGATTTCCGGACCATGTCCGACAGCTCCTACAAGCTACTTTTCAAATGAAAGAAATTAGCATTTCTCAGCTTCTGATTCGAGCGAGAGCTATATTTAAAGATGACCCACCTGAACCCACATTAATTATGGCAGCCATGGAGCCAATACAAACCAAGGAAAGTCAGACAAAGAACACCAGCAAACTGATGGAATGGAGATGGCAAGGATCAAATGTAGCGTTGCTGGATCTCCGATCTGCTTATCTTCAAGTGTGTATTAGTGAGTCACTTTGGCCCTATCAGATGATTGTTTTCCAACGTAGAAGGTACTGTTTAATGAGGTTCAGATTTGGTCTGAATGTGGCTCCACAAATAATGAAGTCCATTGTGAATGCAGTCTTATCACAAGACAACCTCGACTTAAATCGATGATGTGTATGTGGATGACAGTATCGCATCTGCAACCAGTGTTACTGAACATTTGTCGTGCTTTGGACTGGTCAACAAAACTCCGGAGTGACCGAAGGATGGAGTTTGGGTACTTGGCTTAACTGTCTGGGGAATAGACAATGACCTGTTTTGGAAACGTGGGAATGAGCTGTCGGACGTCCCAGACACTATTACCAGAAGGAAGGTGTTCTCTCTCTGCAGAAAGCTTGTTGGACATCTTCCAGTGTGTGGCTGGCTGCGAGTAGTGACTAGTGTCATCAAGTGAAGGGCAAGCATGGAGATAGAAGGATGCGGCGATCAAACCGAGGATGTTCTATTAAGACGTATGCTAACCGAGACTGTTAATAGAGTGAGTCAGACCGACTCATGCAAAAGTAAATGTTGCATCAATGACGAGGAGCTTGATATGTGTGTTGACGCAAGTTCTTTTGCCACAGGCGTCCTGATTGATTCACATGGGATCCTGATTGAAGATGCGTGTTTGATGCGACCAGAATCAGACACATAACACAAAAACCTTGCAGAGTTGGATGTCATTCTAAAAGGAGTAAATATGGCTATACACTGGGAGACAAAATCCTTACATCTGAAGATCGACTCCTTATGTGTTCACCGATGGCTTACTAAAATGTTGACTAACAAATCCAGAGTGAGCACTAAGGCTGCTAGTGAAATGCTTATCAGAAGACGATTGACAACGTTTTCAGAACTTGTCAAAGAGTACGCGCTGGTGATAGATGTTGTGCTCGTCAGGTCAAGTCAAAATGAAGCTGATAAGATCACAAGAGTCTCGCAGAGGTGGCTGGAAGCAATGAGGAAGGAAACAGAGCCTGAGTCACAGATATGTGCCGCCGCCGATAACAGCATGGAATTGAGCCAAATATGACAAGTCCATTTGAACAGTGCTCATCCTGGAGTGAAACAAACAACTTACTTCGTCAGGAGGATCGCCCCTGGTACGACAAAGAGGGCTGTGAAATTTGCAATTGCATCCTATCGTGAATATCTGTCCAATTGTGTTTTCAGTGTGCATATGCATACATCTATAAAGCGGATTGCCACTAGGAAGGGAGGCACTGCTGAAGAGATGGTTTATTAGTACAATGTTATGCCAAAAGACGATGTCCGGCAAATGCACTGTAGAAGTATGAAGTCCGGATGAAAGGCATCGATGAAGACTTTCCGTTGCTATCAGAACACAAGCATCACATTTATGAACAGGGGGGGGGGGGCGTTGTGCTAGTGGGAGCCCGGCTAAACAGGAGTGCATGTGTGGATGGAGTGCCTCACTATGTAAGGGATCTTCGCTTATATCCTCCGATGGTGAGCAATTCCAAAGACAGTAGACATGCAGTGTCAAACGATGGCAAATTGTGTGTGTCGGTGATGAACGATGAGTGACAGTGACGACATCGATAGTGACGACGACAATAGCGAAGATCAATATGTCTTGATAGAACCATCTCAAGAAGCGACTGAATTAGCTGTGCCACGTCCCAGAAAGACCCACAGTCGAAGGTGGCCACCTCGGAGCTGCTGCGTGTGTAATGATGAGAACAGAAGTGTAATAGACTGAGCCAATCCCCTCGAAATAAACGACAAAAATAGCCTGTGCTGTGCATGAAATTTGCATAGCGTTCAGGTGAATTGATAAAAAGAAAGGATTTGAAAATGAAAACAGAATGAACTAAAAAGTGGCGGGAACGACGGTTGATTGTCAGACGATTGTCCCGGATTTTTTTGTTTTGTTTTGTGCATTGCTTTCTTACAATAGCGATCGGACAACAGAGCATGAATCCCTTCTCGTAGAACACAGATCTCAGAAATTAATCTACAAGTCAACATGCAGTGAGATGAAGGACATGCAAAACCAACTGTCCATTCTGTTGTGGGATAAGAATGATGTGAACCAGCTGCAAGAGATACTAGAGAAAGAACGGGAACAGCTAAAGAGGAACAAATTTGACAATCTGCAGTCTGGCAATGGTCAACATGAGAAAGAGCACCACGAACTGTTCACAGATTACAAAGTGTATAAAATCTGAATACAACAATTTGCAACTGCGTTTAACAGAACTCCAAAGAGATGATGCTGAAAATAGGAAGCAGGTGAATAGTGCAGAACTGAAAATAACCAAACTATCCACCTAGTGTGAGAAAATAGACACAGAAAATGGAAAGGTTAGAGATCTAACTGAAGAAAATTCCTTATCGGAATTTAAGAATAAAAACAGACTCAGAGAAGGCGCTTGAGCAGGAATTAGAATAAGCCATCTATAATCGAACGATCCACCCAAAGCTTTTAGCTCTTACAGAAGCCACTTGACAATTGAGCTTCCCGTGCCAATCAGACTTTAATCATACTTCTTTCTTTGTCACCAGTCTGTGAGTGAACCTGCACACCTTGATTTCTTAACCAATGTGTGAACATTACAAGCATCTATTCATAACCAGAGGCCTTATCTCCTACACTGACCCATAACTTGAACACTCACAAACTTGATCTGCAATTGCTTTGAAATTATAATTGATCAATATAATTATTAATTAATTATCTAAGATAATTTGTGGGGAAGTGTAACGGTCACTAAATGGACTTTTTAGTAAGTTAAACATTATTATTATTATTTACATATTTTTATTGTCAATTTAACCACAAAAGTTAGTTATTGGAATAGTTTTGATAACTTCATAATTAACTGCTTTTTTTATCAGTTAGTGCTGCCCTTATTTATTGTGAGCCTTGGAACTAAGTGACAAATAGCGTTCCTTCCTCATTTTCACTACTGCTGGCAGAAAGCCAACATGGTAATTATGACTTTCCCCTTTATTTTTATAATTTGTCCATTTCATCTTTGTGTTTACTTTTCTATTAAAATGTATTCTCTTGTCCCTTTTTAAAATGTTATCTATTCCTTTGTAGCAGTTACCTCCTCCTTTCAAAACATAACTACACCGGTTTGCCGGTAGGTGTCGCTTTTTCACCGACAGGTGGCACTGTAAAGCGACACCAGAGTTATCTGCCCTTCTGACTATAAAAACCGTTGCAAACGGAAAATCCATCTCTCTTGTTCACCGACCAGCCTCGACAGCCTAACGCCGGCACCAGCGCTCCGTCTCTCTCTCTTCTCTGGTCGACAGAACAACGCTAATACACCAGCGCTTCGTCTCATGCTTTTCTCTTCAAATGGCATCGGCAATAACAACTACCAACACACGTGGTCAAACAACGGTAAGAGTTCTCAACTCATTTTCGTTGTGTACGGCTTTCAAAGACTTTCCACACGCCGGATTCATTTCTTCTTATACCTTTTCAAGAACTGTTTTTCCATCGACACACATGCATACATCACACACTTCACCATTCCACGTACACACACGTTCAATAAACGTTATTTGAACTACTTCATTTTGTTTATTAATTATTACTCTGTCTTTGCATGCAACATTGCTTGATTCAACTTTGCACGTTTATAGCCTGGGAACATCACCCTCTCGATCATAACACCTTCTTTTGTAGTTTTCACGGTGACTATTAAATAAAATTTATAACATGAGTATAAAGCGTCAACCCCTTTTTCTTCTATGGTATGATGTAGTTATGGTAGGTGAAAAAAGACTTGGAAGCGACGACGGTTGAAAGAAGAGTTGAAAGCGACGGCGGCTAAAAAAAGACTTAAAAGTGACGGAGGCTGAAAAACAGACTTGAAAGCGACGGCGACTAAAAAAAGACTTGAAAGCGACGGCAGCTAAAAAAAGACTTGAAACCCGCAATGGCTTAAAATAGACTTGAAAGCGACGATAGCTGAAAAAAGACTTGAAAGCAGTGGCGGCTGAAAAAAGACTTGAAAGCGACGGCGGCTGAAAGAAGATTTGAAAGTCGCGATGGCTTAAAATAGACTTGAAAGCGACGATAGCTGAAAAAAGATTTGAAAGCAGTGGCGGCTGAAAGAAGACTTGAAAACGACGGTGGCTGAAAGAGACTTGAAAGCGACGACGGCTGAAAAAAGACTTGAAAGCGACGGCGGCTGAAAGAGACTTGAAAGTGATAACGGTCAAAAGAATTGTATTTCTGAATCTTACAAAAAAGGTTACGTTTTTTTTTTGTTCTCTATTTTTCGAATTCCAGTGGATATGGTTACTCATCTATAGAAATATATTTTGTTACATTTTCTCGATAAAATCTTTGCAAAACAAGTAAAGAAGTCTTTAAAATGGAAAGTGGAGCTTGCATGAGAGGATTCCACAATCCCAGGAGCAAATCAACAAATTAATATCATTTTTTCAGTATCAATAAAATATGTAGTAATTTTTTCAATTAATACACAAGTGAAATATGACAGTTAAAAATAAAATAACAGGAAAACTATTTGATATACTTACATATCAAGCAAAACTATTTGTGTACACCAAAAATGACGGGAAATTATCAAGTAGAATTTCAATAAAAAATAAAATTATTTTACTATACTGTAGTCAACAAACTCCAAAGGACAAGACCGCATGGTGTCTTCATATTAGAAGAAGGGAGATAATCTTCTATGACGTGCCGACTTAAAGACACATAATGGAAATATGAGTAAAAAATGAATTTTATTTATTAAAAATTCTACTCGATAATTTTCCGTAATTTTTGGTGTAGATATCTATTTTTGCCGATACATAAATATATCAAATTGTTTTTCTTGTTATTTTATTTTGAACTACCATATTTCACTTGTGTATTAATCGAAACAACCACCAAATATGTTTATATGATTCTTATTTTGATCATAGTAGGAATCAATGGAAAACTTCCTCAAGTATTGTAAATGACTTTTTTTTTACTGTTCTTCACTCTGTTCTGTTTAGCATAGAATAAATCCCCTAGCATTTATCTCCCTTTGCCGGCCAAAACACTCATAATGCTCCTTCTGAGTTGTGACATTCTGAGGGTACATATAGCACGCCAACAAATAAACGGCCCCACAAAGCTCCATATGCACAGAGACTGGACCTGGAATGGGTCATAGTAAGCAATGTCTGTTTAGGGAAGGTTCACCCACCCACACACACACATAATAAACACATTGCACACTTACATATCCGATGGATTCCAACAGACCAAGGATGACGAAAAGGCAGCGCCTTCCATTGAGGATATCGCCAACCTTCCATTCATGGATAAGTTATCAAAGAACGGCCACGCCAAAGCAGCTTCCCCATTCAGATCTCCCTTCGGATTTTCCCCTGTTTCTAAATTATCTGCACTATCTGCTACAAATAGTTTGCCTTTCAACCAACCCTTAAGTTCTCTGACTCCAGCAGCTGTTCAGCCTATCTCGACATAATATAAAAACTTTAAATATAAATATAAATGCATACATACATATATATATATATATATATATATATATATATATATATATATATATATATATTTATCAGCCCCCTCCAACAAAGGCCGAGTAACTTTAATAACAAGCAGTGCAAATAGCTACATGCACGATCCGAACGCCATTCGTAGATCACTCTAAACTGCTTGGGTAAATCTAGCCGCCGACCTGCTATTTACATTTAAAATTCCTCTCTATTTACTAACTAATTGGCTATGGCCGATGGGATAAGACCCTCGACTACGAATCAGTGGCGATTTGTGATCGGGGTTCGCGCCCACCGACCATTGAGAATTAGTTCCTACACTGAAGATTGCGTTAACATGAAACATCGATGTCTGTAGGTATTAAAATATTTAATAAATATTTATTTATAAATATTATTATTTATATATATATATATATATATTAGATTTCTTGAATGTGAGATGATATATATAATTATTTCCACAATCAGACAACGCCGCAACCCACAACCTATGAAAGAAACAAACCGGAAGTCCTAGACTCGAGTTTCGCCCTCCTTTGGGCTCATCAGTTCGGATGTGTTCTACTGATGAGCCCAAAGGAGGGCGAAACTCGAGTCTAGGACTTCCGGTTTGTTTCTTTCATAGGTTGTGGGTTGCGGCGTTGTCTGATTGTGGAAATAATTATATATATATATATATATATATATATATATATATATATATATATATATATATATATTTGTAATCAAACTTTTAAAGTTTAAGATAAATAGATATTAATTTATAATTACAGAAAATATGCAATAGAAAAGTAGATTCCAGCGACTACATTTTTATTTAGCAGAGAGTGATTTAAAGAGATTGATTTTTTATGTCCGTTTCACCATTTATCCAAACAATCAAGCCAAATCTAGAGATGCAAAACTTGAGAAACAATATAAAAATTAGAAACCAAGAATAAAATCTGTTATTAATTCAACACTCAAGAATCTTGCAATGCAACATAAAACTCAACGCTCAGCAATGGTATCTGCTCAGCCCAAAATTGTGGATGAAGGCTTACCGTTATCTTCGGCCTCACCTGCTAAATCAAGTGTTTTAAAGATTACATCTTCACATCATGTGACATCTCTTGTTGGGTATAAAACAAACACCACTTTAAAAAACGACCCTCCAGCCAAGTCAGGTTTATCAAAGATGATTACAACTACAAGCACAGCTAAAGATGACGGGACCCAAAGTACATTTGAGAGGATTGAACAGTATTCTAAAGTTGCTGCTGGCATAGATACAACACCATCCAAATAACCACCAACATTAGAGGTTAATCCTTCTAATGACCATCAGGATAAGTAAGAACAAAAACAATCACATCTAAAAAGGAATGCATTTCCAACCTCAACAGCCATTACAACTATAGCTGTCAAGAAACCATTCGCCTTCGAATCCACTAAGAGACGTAATACAGTCAGATGTATCTTCAACAACACCAAAGTGAAAGGACGGTACCAAGCACCTCCTCAGACCAGTTACTGAGATTGCCCTTTTTGTGCTAAGGACTAGGGCAATTTCATGAGGTCAAAAACACCAGGTGAGGAGTGTTCTGTCTAGTGTAGAGTAGATCCCCTAAAAGTTATCTCCCTTTGACAGCCCTTTTTTCTTGGGGGATTTCTTCTAGCTCATCACTGGCAAGATTCTTTCGATGCATTGTCCCCGGTCTATTTAGCTGCTTTCTTCACGAAGCCTCATGCCGCAGTTTTCTATCCCTTTAAATATCCCAACATTTTAAGTATCGCCGGTAAGAATTGTTACCTTTCTTCTCTCTAAAAATAGAATAAAATAGTGCTAGTAGTATTTTTAATATCATTTCTTTTATCTAAACGAACTTTGTTTATCTTTTCTCCCACGTTTTAGCCTATATCTCGTCGCTTGTAACTCGCCTATTTCCTAGCATAATTTGTATTTTGTTTCTTTCTAGCATTATTTTTATGCTCAAAATATTTTCTATTCTGTAATTTTATTAAGCTTACAGTTCTTTAAATTTTAGTAAACTCCTCATCTTCATTTTGTATTTACATGTTTCTGAAACAATGTTTTCGTTCTTTTTTCCAGTATTACCTTTGTCGATGATCAATAAACCTGTGTCTAAAATATACCATACCTCAGAGTCTTGATTGTTGATAACAGTTTATACTAGCTGTTCAACGTTTGCACGTTTCTATGAAACAAACGCATCCCGGAGACAGCATACACTCCAAACAAGGCATATAGCTACTGAGACGTATAATCCAGTCAAATCTGTAAAAGATGTCAAACTAATTGCAACACAAGTTTCTTTTGCACAACGAGGTGTCTATATGAACATATTAAAAGTCTAGAAAATCGACCGATACGAAATATAAAAATCTGACAATTATCAATCTGCGAAAATAGTGTGTTTATGGCAAAGAAACCCGTTTTCATTTTTCCTATTTTGCTCAAATTTGGGATAAAATTGATTGTTGGTTTTAATTGTATTTCTTGTTCTGAAATAAAATTTTAATTTACTTTTTCTAGTTTTGAGAATTGAACTTTAATTCAATGTTTTCATCGCTGGCAGCCATATTGTTTTTCCATGCACCAAAAATATTTGTAAAACTTAAAAAGCTTATTACATACAAAAAACAAAGTTTTTGATACAACTTTGAATATTACTTTTACACACAAAAAAACTTGTTTAAAATAAAATGAAGAGGTTAAAACTAAAACATATAGGTCTATATTTAAAGAATTCCTTAGAATATATATCATAGTTTGAAAGTTTAGAACAACTTACTGAAATAAATTTCTAGTCTATTATAGACTGTTGGTTTTTACTGCCATTTTTTTTTTGTTACACATTGAATAATGTCTGATGCAAGTGCAGGAGATATGTACATGGTTTGTAAGGAAGGTACCATGGGTAACAATATTGGGGATACAGTGACAATTATCCAAAAAGGAAGTGATAGTATCAGAAAAGCATATGAGGAACGTGGAAGTGGTCTTCGTACATGTGCATCGCAACGTGCTCATAAGAGCTGTAGAAAACGATAGTGAAATCCTAACATCATAAAAGCAGATAAAAACATGGAATGGGTCGATATATCAACATTTAATTGTAGGTTATGATCCCGAACATCAATTTTTGATTTCCAGAATGACTGCCTTTTTTGTAGTGCATCAATCAAATACCAAGAAAAGCGAAAAAGTTAGAGTTATCATCTTGTGAAAACATTAACATTTGATAACACTATAGACAAAATATGTAATTCCAGAAATGATGAGTGGAGTTATATAGTGTTAGGAAGATTATTCTCTGCAAATGATTTACATTCCAAAGATGCAGTCTATCACCAACAGTACAGTACCAACTTTAAGACAGACAAACAATGAAATAAAAGATATGACTCCAAACTCAAATTATCCATTCACAGATGAACTTACTTTACAGAAAACTTTGGTATTTCTCCCTGATAGTGTTGCTTATTTTATGCAGATTATTGCAACAGGAACAAATACAGAGAAGAAGCAGGCATCTCTGGGACATGCTATAATTTAAGTTATTCGACTAAGTATGGTAATTGCTCCTTTAAAATTATGGTTAGCCATACGAATACATCACCATTTTAGTTCCAGATTTTTGATAGATTAATTACAGCAACATGGGTTTTGTAGCTCATATGACGAAGTCCAAACATTTGAACGAAATGCTTCTGTAACCCAGCAAATTACATCTGTTACAGAAGGTCAATTTATGCAGCAGACAATGGTGATCACAATATACGAGGGTGGATCAAAAAGTCTGCTAAATTTTCGAGAAATTAATTTATTTTACAAAAACAACATATATATATGAGCTTATTTCTTAACATAGTTGCCATTAAGGTCAATTCACTTCTCACGTCGATGATTCCAGGTTCGTAGACCTTCTTTGAAGAATTCTGGAGGACGTTTTTGGAGCCAATTGCAGCACAGTGTTTTGCTTCTTCTATGTCATTAAAATGGCTTCCTTTGAGGATTTCTTTGAGTTTTGGAAAAAGGAAAAGGTCTGATGGAGCAAAATCGAGACAATATGGTGGGTGAGGAAGCACTTCCCATCGAAATTCTCGAAGGACATCTTGCAAAACCCTCGAAGAATGCGCTTGTGAATTGTCATGATGAAACAGGACCCCACGATGAAGTTTCCCTTTCCGTTTTTAATCAAAGCGTCCTTTAGCCTTCTTTAAAACCCCAACATAGTAAACTCCTGATACTGTTCTTTGATTTTCAAAGTAATATCAGTATGACACCCTCTGAATCCCAGGAAACCGTGGCCATTACTTTTTGAGCCGACTTTTGAGATTTGAACTTTATGGGTCCTGAATATTCACGTGAGAGTCATTGCTTTGACTGTTTTTTTTTGTTTTTTTTTGACTCAGCATCATACTGGTAAATCCAAGTTTCATCTCTGGTTATAATTTTCTCCAGAAATTGCTCTTCGTCTGCTTCAATTTTGTTCAATAATGTTAAGGAAAGATTACTTCGAAGATTCTGTTGATCAGGCTGCAACGCTTTTGGGACCCATTGTGCTGAAAGCTTGCTCAGTCCCAAATTATCATGAAGAACTAAATTTTCCCACCCATAGGAAATGTATAGGGGCGTGGCTATCTGATTGACAGTTATTCACCAATCTTCTTCAATTAAATTTTGAGCAGCCTCAATGTTTTTGCCATTTTTTGATGTTCCTAGTCTTCCTGGTTGTCTTCAAAATCGTCTCTTCCTTCTTTGTATCGCTGAATCAACTTGTAGACTGTAGTCTTTTTTTGAAGCACGAGTTCCATTGAACGAGTCAATGCAACGGTTTGCCAAAATAATGCAACACTTTCTTCTTCTGTTCGCTTCCTTGAACGAGTCAACACAACGTTTCACCAAAATAAATAAGGCACTTTCTTCTTCCGTTCGCTTCTTTGAACAGGTCAACACAGACATTGACCTTACGACCGTCAACACACCACTTGCCTCGCACGGGGTCTCCTTCGTGCACTCTCGCAACGATTTCTGTCATCATCGTGCTCAATGGAACATCATTCACCTCATCGTCCCAGCCCTGCCACTGCTCTCCTCTTAATAAACGCTGCTGCCACTCTGATCCATTTACCAACCGGGAAGTGTCCGACTAGTTTTCCGCACAAAGAGAATGCAGCACATCGAGTGATGCTGCGTGGCATACTTGTGATCTCGTTACCTCGTTTCCATCTCAGCATATTGCACTCCCCCCAAACTTTCAGACCAAGTACTCGCACACCGTTCTGCAGCCATTCAGGTTCTTTGCTTACCAGCCCAAAGTTGGCCAGGTGCTGCCTCACTTTAGCTGCGGACATTATATTTTCGTCTATAAAGACATTATCGATATAATAGCATCATCCTTTGACAATGCAGCATCTATGATGACTCGCATAATGGCCGGTGCCACATTGAGCCCAAAACCCATGCGCGTCAAGCAATACCTTTTCCCCTCTAATATGACAGTCTGGTATGGCCACAGGGATTGATGCACATGCATCTGTAAGTACGCCTTCCGTAGATCGAGCACTGACACATTGGAGCCTTTTGTTTGCCACTCTCTCAACCTGTGTGCTGTATAGGCATCGATGTGCCCATTCAGTTCTCAAAAATCTAGAACTGGTCATACCTTAGATTTGTTTTGCTAAAAGACTGCCATTAGCGGCATTAGGCCCTTTGGGGGCCCTAGTTTTTCTTCAGGATAGGGAAGTAGCCATCCATTATCCAGCCACATCCATAGCTCATGTCTATAGTCTTGCCGGATTTGAGCGGGCACTGAGTATTCAGGCACACTGTTGTTAAGTTTACCAGGCGGGTGATCACCTGACCACTTCCATGATGCCGTCCACACCTTGGTCTGTTGGTCAAACACAGCGCTAAAATCAGGTTCCTCTATCTTAATCGCAGTGCAAACATGAGGATCTGTTTTGTAGAAGATGGCTTCAACAGACTAGTTAATTCTGACTCCACCCAGCATTTTGATAACATCCATCCCAAGTAGCATGTTGAAACCTAATAGTTGACTGTCCACGACCAAGACATCGACCTTTATAGGACTTATATTGGTTATTGCCAACAAAATGGTTCCAACGCCATGACTGGATATTTTCGCCGTCAGCGGTCATGATGTTAGATTTTTGACGACTCCAAGGACTACATATTGATCCAGTTATCAGCGACCAGGAGCATCCAGAGTCCACCAGAGCTCTGCATTTCTTCCCATAGATCCATACTTCAACAGTAGGGAGCACTTCTCTTAAATTGACTGAGGAGAGACTGGCGCTGATATCTCGCCTCCTTTTTTGTTTCCCCGACACTCAGATGCAATGTGGCCTATCTTCTGGCATCTGTAGCACTGCATCTTTCCTCGTGATTTGTATCTGGGACCATTACGCCCTTCACCATGCTGATACTGGCAGTCTCTTGCCAAGTGGTTTGGACCAGAGCATTAATAGCATTTAATGCTACCATTAGCCGACACAGTGAGTAACGTCCTATTGATATTAGACTGAACTGGTTGTATAGCTGCCGCAACTAATTCTTTTTCGTCTGCCATGATAGCCAGTGCTCTAGTTAAAATCTGCCCTAGAGTCATGTCATCCATTCTCGACGACGCATGGAGATGTTGCCTTACATGACTCGGCAGTCCTGCTACAAAAGCGCACACCATCCATTTTTTGTGGAGTATCTCCCCAACAAGGAGGGCAAGTCTTCGAAGCTCAGACAAAAACACATCTACAGTCTCGCCGAGTAGTAGATGTCGCATCGTAAAGTCCTCATCTGCCACAAATGAATCAGTTGAAAACGCAGTTATCAGTACCTGCTTGACATGATTTATATCTGCCCTCTGTTCCTTGCCTAGCTGTCTATACACAGCAAGAGCGGCCCCTTTTAACCGCAAGGGAAGGACTCGTGCCACTTCGTAAAATTCGCACAATTCACAAACAAGTTCCACCTGTTCTATCCATTCTACTATCGGGAGATCAGTGACAGTCCCACTAAACTCTGGAATCAATCGAATGTCGAACTGCTTGCTTGTCATATTAATGCCGAAATAGCTTGAACGAGTCAATGCGACGGTTCATCAAAAGAAATGCGTCACTTTCTTCTTCCATTCGCTTCTTTGAACGAGTCAACACAACGTTTCACTAAAATAAATGCATCACTTTCTTCTTTTTCCGTTCGCATCCATCTCCCAACGCATCTTGCAGAATCACGTTTTGTCATGCTCCTTATAGTAGCGGCATCTCACATATGCTAATGAGCCATGCCAAAGCCGCCCGCTGCCGTTTCCTCACTTTGAAAAAATTAAATTAAACTTTTCGTAAATAGGCGTTTCCGGGTTCGCGCCCGCAGCTCTCCTCCTCACAAGCAGCAAACCAAATGTCTTCTCTTCGATCGCTGTGGACAAGTATCTTGGTTCGCAGCAGCTGCCTCTTCTGCTCTCCGCTACGTCCATAAACTTTTTTCAAAGCCTCAATGATCTGTGCTCCTTTCCATTGGAGTTTTACCAAAAATTTGATATTTAACCTTATCTCAAAATATGTTTTCCATGGTCGAAAAAGTAGCTTCTTTTTTTAGATGGCCTGAAGAATACAGAGGCTTGCATTAAACTGATTGCAAGATAAACACTCAGTTAAGTGTTCTGACATGTTTTAACTTGATAATTTTACTGCTATTCAACAAAATTCGGCAAACTTTTTGATCCACCCTCGTACAAACCCTTGATGGATATGGTACCTTTCATGGGATGGGTATTGTTGTTGTATTTAAACCAGGTAAATTTGTCACTCAAGTGATTTTCCAGCATAAACTAGTAATGAAATACCATTATCACAAAGATAATCTATATAATTCTGTTGAATTTACCCATCTTAAGCCCTGTGATAATTTCCCAAAATCACTGTATTTACTTGATATTCTGCAATGGCCATGCCCAGGGTTGTCAGAATTCATGCAAATGGTACACAAAGAAAATCATCCGGGGAGGGCAACTGTAGTGATTTTGCCTTTCATAAAATATGTCATGTACCTATTCGACATGGATATTCCTGGTTGAACAAGTAAATTATAACAAAAAGAAAGCAGGAAAAAAACGTATATATAGAAAGCAGAAAGGAAAAATAGAAGAAAGAAAAAATGTCTCATTATGGAAATAGATTTGCATTTTGCCTTCCCTTATTCATTGGGCAGACTTTTGTGTGATGAGACAGATGTATATATATATATATCTATATCCTGGATATTGAGCTGTATACTTTTCACAATAGGTTTTACCTTTCCTAAAAGTTCGCTTTTAGTTCACCACTTTATATATATATATATATATATATATATATATATATATATATATATATATATATATATATATATATACACACATTGCTCTTTATTATAGAGTGGAGGATAATTATATCAATGAAATGTTCAATAATAACTGAAGTGATGTAAGGGAGATAAGTCATATTTTAAGCGGCAAAGATTTATCTCCATTACATTATTTGAGTTGTTATTAAAAATTGTCACCATCATAATAATCTTCCTAACCGGAATAAAAAAATTAAAACAAACTGAACCGAAAGATATTTTGGTATTCTAAAGAACATCCTGGAAAGAAAGAAAAGACAAGGTGGCTAGGTGGAATCAAATATCAATGTGCCAGATGTTATGTTATTAGGTCTAAATTATAAATATCCGGTCAGATTACTTTATATATTAGATAACTACCTGTATCTCCTGTTACCACATTTGACGATCCACTATATCAGAAGGCTCAAACTATTGTAGTTAATGAGCCATCTCGTGCTGTCTGAAATATGTAGTGCTGAGAATTGAAGGATTACACATAAAGATGAGTTTTCTTTGGTGTATAGGTTATCTAATGGAAACAGCAGAATTATCAGAAGTTCTGGAAGAGATATATTGCCACAACTCAGTGTCAAATATGCTTAGTGGAAATGCACTTGCTAGAGTAGGAAAAGGTCATTTCTTAACAGATGCTGCATTTAATATATTACTTCTTGAAAACACAGTGGAACTCTCTGTGCCACATACTTCTGTACTTGACAATGACACTCAAAGTCAAAAAGAAGCCTCACAAGTGAACAGAGACATATGATACAATTCAAGTGAGAGGTACTAATTTAGCAGAAAGTTGGATAATGTCAGCGAAAAAATGTTTGCACAACTCATTGCTGATCCAAATATGATGGTAGATGAAAAATCTATGATAGCAGTTATGGCAATCCATGAAAATTTGGAACAGGAAAAAGATGAAAATTTGACTAACTGTACTTGCTACTTGTGGTTGCAATATATGAAAATGGTAAACATTTTGAAGCGCTTTCTTTGAGCTGAAAGAACAAAAAATTGGAGTCTACATCTTGCTTCATTGTATGACATGCTACCATTCTTTGCTGCTGCAGATCACAATTTGTATGCTAAGACAATATTTTTATATCTGAAACAAATGGCTACCTTGTCAAGAGACCATCCTGATTTCTATTCTGTTTTTAAGAATGGTTTACCTGTTGTTTGCTGCAGTGATACGGGACAGGACTTTCTACTGATCATATTGTTTATGCAAAGTATCAAATCCACTGGCAGACTCACAAGAGATAAGAAAGCAACAAATCATGTCAAGTAAATCTTTATGCACTTGTTCTGAACTAAATCAAGTTATGCAGCAGTGTCAATTATAACATTACTGAACAGCAAAAAGAAGTAACTGACACACAACAAAAGAGAGATACAATCAGCTTTTTGAAAGCAAGAAATTATTTCAGTAAATCTGACAAGTCACTGCATAACATCATCTCAGGTGTTGTACAAGATTCAGTAAATGCAGATCAAGCAGAAACGGTTGGCTATGAGATTCTTCAATCCATGGAAAGCAATGAGGTATTTAACTATTCATTCAAGTGAAAAGAAAACAGGCAGTTACCCTTGGATGAGACACATCTGATTATAAACAAAGAAGCCGTGCATATTCATCCACAAGCCCTGTTTCAACACCTAACATTAGTTGCAACAAAAGAAAATATGAACTGTGTAGTTACACAACATCTATGTTTAATTCCACTGGTTTTTTCAGGTGTGAAAGCAAAGCAATTCTCAGAAGTGCCCTTTGGAGCCATCTTCGATGTCAAGAATGCAAATTTCCCACTGGTGGACTCTTTGTTTGGGATGGAGGGGCATTACTACATCGGATTATTTTGCATCATAGTCTTACATTTAAATAAATATGTAACGTATATATTAAATATGTAACGTATATATTAAATATGTACTGTGCAAATGTGTCATATTTGATGGTTACAGTGAACACCTTTCAGTAAAAGACATAACTCATTTGAGAAGAAAAGCGAATACTGTCTATGTATGCTGTGAATTAACTATGGTCCCAGCAACAAAAAATGACATTTATTTGGCAAATAAATCTAATACACAGATTTATACAGATGTTTTCTGAATATTTGGAACAAGCAGAATGTTAGTGTATCCGTGCTAATAGGGATGCTGTCTTATTGAAACTGCTGTTAAAATATACACTGTTTGAAATCTGCTCTTGGCTCCAGCATGTTCTTACATTTACCATTTCTTCATGCCGTACTTGGATATGACACAATTTCATGCTTATCCAATGTAGGCAAAGCAGTTGCTATAAAAATACAAAGACTTACAGCATTGTGCAGATGTTTTTTTGTCAGAGTAAAGCATCAAAAGAAAGCATTACTGCATCTAAAAACACCAGAAAAACATCTGAAAATTGTGCTATCGTCGGTTTTTCCAAAAGATAGATAAAACATAATCACGACGGATTGAATGTCTTGCCTCCGATATCAGCTGCTGCAAAATTCCATTCTATGCATGTATACTAATAAGTACAATCAAATCCCATCGATTGGGGATGGCAGGCGATCAATCCTGTCATGATACCAGAAATGACTGATATGCTACCAGCACTACAACGTCTTTTTAACTTTATCGAGTGCAACTGCAAAAAGATGGCAATACAACACCATGTGCATATAAAAAGCATGGACTTAATTGTTCAACAGTATTTGAAGAGTGTCCTGGTACAGCTTGTTCTAATTCGTCAGTGGCTGAAGATAACATTGAGTTAGATGATGACAAAATAATTGAATAACAAAAGCACTCGGAGAACACAAACCTCCACCAAGTTTATTGTAGTACCTTACTATGCAGGTGAAATTTGGCAATGTATTTGAAAATGAGACACTATATAAACACATGAAAGTTTACACAGATTAATTGAGAAATGCCAGATTTACAGATTCATCTTCAGTTGTTAAATGTGATGTTATATGTTAAAATGAAAAGTGCTGCCAAATCTTGCGTCTGTATAAGATCCAGGTGAAATTTGAACTGGTGATACGTAATACTATCTGGTACCCATATGTCTAATTTCGCAAGAATAGATAAAAAAATTGACTGAAGTGTGATTTCTTTGAAAATTTGACAATGATGAAAGATAAGGCTTTTCCGAATTTTCAAAAGAATTCTGGATTCAGACATTAAACTGGATCACATTATTTAATAGAGGGCTTTCCTGGGCCAAGATAGAATTTTGGTAAAAAAAGGTATTGAAATCTGGTGATTATTTTTTTCATAAAGTTGGTAAAGAACAGACAAATAAACTCACAAACAAATAAATAAACGATGATTAAAATATGACCTAGTTGTGTGTGTGGGGGGGGGAGGATAATTGATAATATATTCATTAGTTTTTTTAATTGAAAAATGATGATGTAGAAGTATATATAATAAAATTGTAGCAGTTACATGAATGACCGGAAGTGCACTCTTCACTGCACAAGATTCACGCGATAAATCATGATTTTTGTGCAAACCCAAATCACGTGATCAGCGTGAATGACCAGTTTGAGCCAGTATTCCCAAGAGACAAGATGTACGTTCCTGCGCTCTCTATCAGGCCTGCTGTAGAGTTGTCTACGAACTCCAGGAAAAAGTCTATTACATCTTGTCTGCTATATTCAACCCCATGTATAAAGAATGTTCTATTGGTCCCCCGATTTATACAATCGGGGGACTTATGTTTTGAGGCATGTCCGTCCGTCCGTCCGGATTTTTCTCTGCAACTATCCATTGAATTTCTCTGAAATTTTGCATAAAGTTGTAACTTTGGTCAGGTTAGAAAGTGACATTCTCCGATTTTTGAAAAAAAATCTGGTTAGCCCCCCAGGGGGTCAAAAAGCCCCGAAATGGCAAAAAATGACATTTTTTGCCCCATAACTTTTCATCCATCCATTCAATTTCTCTGAAACTTGGCCAAAATGTGGAGGCAATTGTTCCTAATAGAAAATAAGTATTGCTGACCGTGGAAAAAATCTGGTTCGCGCCCCCAGGGGTTCAAAAGCCCCCAAAATTGCAAAAAATGATCCTTTTCTTCCATAACGTTTGATCCATACATTCAATTTTTTCTGAAACTTGGCCAAAATGTAGAGGCAATTGTTCTGGATATAAAATGAGCATCCTTGACCTCAGAAACATTCTGGTTCGCGCCTCCAGGGGGTCAAAAATACCCCAAATTGCCCAAATTTATTGCATTTTACACTCACCACATCGAGTCACATACAGAGGGGGACCACGCATGCGCGGCTTGTTTCTTTTGTTCCTGTGAATAAACTTATATATGTATATATTATACATGTGTCATTGGAGACCACAGAGTTTTTTTTCTTTGCTATGGTTAATTTCTCGACTCGGCGAGTGATTTGTCGGTTTTCCGGTGTCAATTGATGGATTATGGTGCCTAACGTTGTATCTTGAGCCATTTCTCTAGCGCTTTCAGTCTCGCGACAGTCTTCAGGAAGCTATGTCTTATTGTTAGTAAAGAGCCGTATATATATCCCTTTAGTTGATGTATCTCATTTATTCAGTGACCATACCAGCTAAAATTGGTGATGCCGACGTGATTTAAAATACGCAACCTTCTTCAAAAAAAAAGATAAAAGAAAAAAAAAGAAAAATTGTCCAATTTTCGTCGTGATTAACTTGGAGATTCTTGTCGGAGTTAAATTCTTTATCAGGAGAGTCAGAAATTTTCTTTTTCCCTCGTTACAGCAACCTACAAATCTGTTCAGAGGTTCTTTCAACATTCGGCAGTTTAAAAACTTTGAATCTACCAGAAGAAACACAATGTTACAATCTCAAAGGTTTACGTCAGAACATTACACTAAGTGCATTTTAACATGGGTTTTATTCATTCTTTCCATGTCATTTTCATTGCAATGCGTTCGGATTTTTTGTCGGAGAAAGCTAGCATTTGAACATTTTGATTCAGAGTGACTAATAGGGAATAGCAATTAAATCTTGTTGATTCTGTTATAAAAAGTACATTTTCTATTGCTAATAAATTCTATTGAAGAAAGATTTGTCGCGATTTTCAGAATTGTAATGTTAATAACACATTTTCTTTTTCTTATGCATTCCCACCCAATTTTTAAATATTCCCACGTGGCATGCATCTTACCCTTGCCTGGATGACTTTCACCCAAGTCAATCGTTTTTAAAATAGCTATAATTCTAGGTAATCCTGTGTGGTATAGACTTCTGTTGTAAGGATTATAGGCTTGCATTAAAGTTTTTTCACATATTTTTACCAAATATGTGTGCCATTTTCAATTTGGCCATATTTTACTTCCCTCATGCTATTTTTATGCGTCCATTTTCTGTAATTCAATTAATACAGTATTTTTTCTAATACTAGTGCTTGTGATATGTGATATTTCCCATTCACATAAATTTTTGGCCACCTTTTTTCAAATATATTTTCCTAAATTCTTCCCTAATTTCATTCCTTCATAGTAAGAACCTCATATTAGTGTCTTTATAGTCAAGTTCCAACCAAGCGCCTAAATAAGATACCCACCAGCCATTTGCCTGTTTGATTCTCTTGCGATTGCTTCTTGGTAACTCAGTTACTTCTTCCCCTGTTTTACAATGAGCTCCAATTCGATCCCCGCTTACTCGGGGGAATGTCCGTGTTTGCTTCACACAAATCAAGCATATTTCGCTGCCCACAGTATAGTGTCTGCACGGAAATAACTGAAGCGGGAATTGCACTGTTAATTAGTGCAATTCCACTTCACTCAATCCTACAGTGAAGGATCTAATTACGGATCCTCAACCTGGCGCATCTTACGAGAATGTGAGGCGGGAAATACTTTGTGTACTATGGTTTCTGCCGAGCGTCGATTCCAAAATCTAGTAAATGACGAGTTGCTGGGGTATCGGTTGCCAACACAATTACTGAGATGCATGGGTGAGTTAGCGGAAGAGGCCATGGGGACAGCAGTTTGTTGAGGCAGCTGTTCGCGTTCCATTTGCCATCTGCTGTACAGGCTATCCTTGCGACAGTGATGGAGACCGGTACGGTAGAAACACTGGCTTCCTTAGCTGACAAGGTCATAGGGTTTACGGGTAGGTCCCATACTGTGGCAAGTGCTAACTCAGTTGCGGACATCTCGGCAGTGTCTGTTAAGCCAACGCCGGACCCTGCTTATGCAGCCATGCAAAAGTCGATCGACAATCTTTCTAGGGAAGTTGAGGCTGTAAAGTTGTCTAGGCATGTGACACCTGCACGTCGATACCATCATCGCTCTCCTTCACCGGCACAGTATCGTAGAGATGTTAGTGGTTATTGCATGCCCCACAGACGCTTTGCCGATTCGGCCTACCGGTGTCACAGGACCTGTGCATACACCCCCCCCCCCCACCAGAACCATGGAAACGAGAGAAGGGAGAGGTGAGCATGACGCTTTCTCCCCAGAAGCTACCCATCGGTTGTGCGTTCTACATCAGAAACAACATTTCCCAGTATAATTTGTTAGTAGACACTGGGATGGCATGTAGCATATGGCCTCTAAGTTTTTTCAAAGAAAAGCCCCCCCACTTCAACGTTTTTCTTCAGGCCGTAAACCGTTCTCCTATACTCATGTTTAGTCAAGTTGCACAATCCTTAGACTTTCAACTACGCAGAGATTTTTTGTGGATTTTTATCATCGCTGACGTCTCAAACCCCATCTTAGTTGCTGATTTCTTGCATCACTTTGATTTGATGGTTCATATGCATGAATGCAGAATGAGGGATTCTAGCATGAACCTGTCGTTATATTGGGTAGGAAAGTCGAGCAGCTTACAAGTCCTGTATTTTTTATTGCTTCTGTTGACAATCCTTATGATTTGTTGTTGAATTCATTTCCTGACCTAACAAACTTGAACTTTGACATAAACAAACCTGCTCATTCCACTATGCATTTCATTGAAACAACCACAGCTCCCATTTTTGCTCTTCCCAGGCACCTTTCCCCGAAGAAGTTAAAGACAGTCAGGCATGAATTTAATCACATGCTCCAGCTAGGGATTATTCGACCCCTATCTCTTCCTTGGGCATCCCCTTTACTTATGGTTCCTAAGCAGTCTGGGGACTGGCGTCCGACAGAAGATTTTCATCGGCTGAACTCTACTACAGTTCCTGATCGTTAATCTATCCCCCATATTCAGGATTTTGCTTCATTCTTACACGTTGTAATATATTTTCAAAGTTGGATCTTGTTAAGACTTACCACCAAATACCAGTTAATCCTGTTGATATTAATAAGACCGCTGTTACTACTCCTTTTGGTGCTTTTGAATTTTTGACTATGTCATTCGGCTTACGTAATGCAGCTAGCACTTTTCAACGTTTTATGAACGAGGTGGTGCATGACTTAGATTTTGTGTATAACTATATTGATGACATTCTTATAGCTAGCACCTCATTGGAAAAACATTTAAAACATCTTCACATTTTTTCTGACCGTTTGCAGCGTTATCATGCGAGGATGAACCCTGTTAGGTGTACTTTTGGTGCCACAAGTCTTGTTTTCTTGTGACATGTAATAAAATCAGAAGGTATTTCACCCCTTCCTAAAAAATTCAACGATTTGCTTGATCTACATCCTCCAACTTCACTACGTCAATTGCGACATTTTCTTGACGTTTCATCACACATTGTGCTGACATACTCTCTCCTCTGACGGATCTGTTGAAAAATAAAAAAAAGAAGGATGAACCCATTTCACTTGATAACTGCAAACTGAAAGCCTTTCATGAGGTGAAGAAAAAGCTTGCAGATACATCATTGCTATCACATCCAATACCTGACACTTTATTTTCTATTGTCGTTGATGCATCCAGTTCAGCTGTTGGTGCGGTCCTACAGCAACATCATCGGAAACAGATTTGAGCGTTGTCATATTCTTCTCAAAGATTGACTCCTATGGAAAGTCGTTACAGTATTTTCGGACGTGAACTTTTGGCTATTTACTTAGCTATTAAACATTTTCGCCACGCATTGGAAGGTCAGCAATTTGCCATTCACACTGATCATCGTCTACTTACGGTCGCACTACGTGCTAAGCCAAACAAGTATTCTCCTTGTGAATCAAAATAGTTGGACTTCATTTCCCAGTTCTCCAGCAACATATATCCAGTTCATAGAACACTGCTGCAGATGCATTACCCATCAGCGCTATCTCTTCCCCAAAAATTATTGACCTGTCAAATGGCTCTTGATCAGCCAGCTTTACAGGATCTGAACCTTTCATCTTCACAGTTTGTTAATTGCAAATTCCAATACATGCCCATCCCTACCGTGGATGAGTAAATCTTGTGTAAGATTTTACAAATTCACCTCGCCCACTCGTTCCTGACAATCATCAAAAAACTGTTTTCTTGTCTTTGCACATATTTGCTCACAACAATATCTCTGCCTCTGTGAAACTCATTTCAGCATGATTCTTCTGGCCTAACATGAGACGTGAAATCACTGCTTTAACCCATTCCTGCCTACCCTGTCAGAAATCGAACGTACATAGACATGTACAAGCCTCTCTTGGCACTTTCAACACCGCTGATGCTAGATTAAAACCATACACATTGATTGGACCCTGGCCGGTCAGCCAAGGTTATTCTTACTTACTGACCTGTATTGATCGTTTTTAATGGTGGCCTGAAGTCATCCCACTAAGCGATATATCTGATGAAACAGTAGCGCGTGTCTTTGTCGCGGGATAGATTTCATATTATGGTGTCCAAGCAACAAATGCCACTGATCGTGGCAGACAGTTAGAATCCTGCTTATTCCAAGAGTTATTCTACAAACTTGGTATTAAACATACTACGACTACTAGTTATCACCCAGCTTGCAACAGAATAGTTGAGCACTTTCATCGACAATTAAAAGCTTTATTACGTGCAGTCCCATCGTTATCCTTGGCTGCCACTCTTCTATGAAAAAGACTTGGGATATTCCCCAGCCAAACTGCTTTACGGTACATCATTGGCATTGCCTGCTCATATGTTCACTCCACTAGAGTCAACGGTAGTGGATTTGGAACTCTATGTTAACAGACTTAGATGCTATTTCAGCAGTTTACCACCCATGAACACTCGTCATCAAAGCATCAAGTCAGCTTTACCTAAAGACATTTCATCATGGACACACGTTTTTATTCAAAATAACTCGGTTAAAGCACCACTAATCTTATTCCAGTCCATATCGTGTCCATCGGCCTAAAAAGTTTTGTAAAAACTTATATATCAAAATATTTAGATTTCCTGAAGTAATTAGAGACATTTTGCCTTAGGCAGCATAACAAAGACATTCTTGTTCAAGTTTATCAGTCATATAATCTATTTTTGCATTTTCATGTTCTTTCCATTGTATTCTCATGTGCTGCTACTATCAATAAAGTTTCTCTTGTTGTATCAGTTAAAAGCCTAAGCAGGGGGTTATGTAGCAGTTGCATGAGCAAAATATTTTGTATCGGTCTACGTGATCGGCAGCGAGTTGTGATTTGACTTGGCAATGATGTAACCATCGCCTGTTCAACGCATGAACAAACAACTCACCTAAGCTCAATGAAATTCATACGCAAGGAATCATCTTGGTGTGAAAACCAAACCATGTAATGAACAGAACACTTCAGTTCCAGTCTTTCTTTCAAACAGACAAGACGTATATTCCTGCGCTCTCTACATGGCCTGCGTCAGAGGAATCGAGGAACTCTAAGATAACATTATTTCGTGTTTGTCTACATCAACCAACCCATTGTACAACCTTCATTTTGTTCCTGTGTTCCCATAAATAATACTGCATATCTCTTTAGTTGGGGAGCCATTATTATTTCGTGGAAGAATGGTGATCCCTTTTTCCTTATGTAACATTTTATTTCAGTCAGATTTGGCCAGATGAATTTCTCTTCCAAGTAAGTTCGTCATGATTTTCTTCCTGATTTAAGCGCCAAACTGAAATCGGCTTCCTCAGCTAAAGTGCGGTTACTGTTATACAGATACTATTTAGTGACTTCAAAGAAATTAAAGCTCTATTGAAATACCTCACTAACTGTATGATACAATTTGCCAGTTTTAAAAACTTGGAAATTTACACATTTAATTTATAATTCATGGCTTAAGGTAAAGAGATACTAAAATCTGACTGCATAATCAGAAAGAGCACATAATTTTACATAAGAGTACTAAGTTTCATGAGAATAGCTTAAAAAATAAATAAATGGAGAAATTACTGAATTTCTTGAAATGATGAGGTCCGTATTTTGGCCCACTTAAAAAAAAAAATGTCCAATGGAAAACACAAATTTCGGCACTTTAAATTCTTATAACTTTTGAACCACTGATGCCATTTGCATAATTCAAACGGTTTTAAGCTTCTTTTACACAGCTCTATTCACCCAAGTTGATAAAATAACAATCAGCTAAAAAAAAAATCAACTTGTAATACTACCTTCACTGAAAAATACAGGGCACTTGGAGATAAAAAAATGTCGAATTTGCATATTTTACATTAGTAAATTTTTCTAGACTTTTAGTATCTTAAAACACAGACCTTATAGAAATGCATTGTGCAAAAAAGAACCTGTGTTGCAATTAGTTTGACCCTTTAGTAAAAATTGAGGCTTAGTAAGGGGCTAGTGTGATTAAGGGCCAGATTTATACTCTAACAGGGGAGTTGTGTAGCAAGATGTTTGTTCACATTACATTTAAATTTCTGCATGTCGATACAATCGGTGAACAAGGATCAGAAGGGGGGGGGATTTCAACGGCAAACGGTCCGAGGAAAGCAGCTATAAATGTGTAAATTGTCACATAATACCAGTACCTTTTCAACTTTCAATGTCATTATCTCATTCTAACTCACCTCTGACGAAATTGGTAATCGAGCAGGTTGTGCTGCTCGATTACCACGAAATGTCATTTTCGGGTAAATTTTTGTAATTCTCCAGACATTTCGACATAATTCATTTCATTCTAATGTTTTTTTGTAAAATAGAGAGATGGATTACATGAAGTGTGCTAACACAAGGGAGGCAATTTATATTGTTGAGTTTAAATGAGTTTTTTTTAATCATGGGTTTTAACGGTCATCTTCGGATCTTTTTCTCGAACTCAATATGTGTAAAAATAATAACTAAAAACAACTCATTTCTGAAACTTTATTACACATAAAAAGTTGCTGTTTTTTTTACACGCGGTTACTTTAGTATGATGAAAACAGAAAATAATCTTTAATGATTAAAAAAGTATTCAATATCGCTTTGGTTTCTTGGTTAATCCACTAAAAAAACTAAAAATCTTTTTCTTTTTTTAAGTTACAAAAAAAATAAAAATACGTAAAATTGTGTCTTGTTTCTTCAAAATCTTTGTGAATATAAAAGAAAATCTTAGAACTGTGTTCCTTAGAAATTTTTTTTTTTTTTGCGATAAAAAAATAAATAAATATAAAACTTAAAACTATCTTCATTATTCACACTTTATTTGAGAAACTGATGGTACGACGTATTTAAATAAATCAAATCTCACCTAAAATAAAATTACAATACTTTTAGAAAAATTAACCTTATTTAATTTATGAAGTTTAAATTTGAATTGTGTAGGTTTCTTCGGGGTACTTGTTCATTATTTATTAAATTAAAATTATTTATTCTAAAAAAAAAAATGTAGAATCGGAATTTTGAGTTAATAGATTTTTTTTCAAATCTCAGTGAAAAGTTAATCGTTTTTTTTTTAATTAACAAAGAAAATAAAATAGTTTTTATTTAGTTTTTTTTTTAAATTAACAAATAACCAGGAAAATTATTCATTTGTTACTAGTTGCTTTTTAAATTCTTAATTCAAACAAAAAGAATTTAAAACTTAAAAATATAGAGTAAAAACTATTTTTAACTACTTTTTATTAGATTTTGTAAGCAAATGAATAAATTAGAAAAAAAATTTGAGGAATAAAAATCATTCACGAAAATGTAAGTAAATTTTGATTAAGAATTTTGTGATTTCTAAATATTTGAACGGAAGCAGATAAACAAAAGCCTGCTTACCACAGGTTAATTTTTAAAAAAGATATTTATTATTAGTAAAATTATTCGTAAAACGAAATGCAACTGCTCGCGAGGCTACTCCTCTATTTCGACTAACTTCGTAAGTGTGTGAAACGTCAATAAGAATTGTACACAAATATCCAGTGATGTCATTTGACGTCATCACTCTTTGTGCTTGAGATCATTCGACATTGGAGGAAAAAATATACTTCGGCAATTTCCGGTAAATGTTCAAGAAGGTAACCATTTCGAAATAAATCCGTAGGAAATCTATTTTAAAGCAATAGTAGCTGAGCAATTTAATTTTAACTTTTCTAAAAAAATTATTTAAAAAGAATTACGTTAAACATTCAGCGTTTGTTATTTTAGAGCAGTTAAATTGTAGAGAAAAATAGAGGCAACGGTAACTGTACTATCCGGAATAGGTTCTTCTGAAACGAAACGATATACCCGAAACGAAATGGTAAAACTTATTTAAATAAATGATATTTGATCATCGAAGTGACAAATAAATTATTTTTCTAATTATAAAAAATGTAGAATTAAATATATATATTAGTAAGATGGCAAATATGATCAATTGTTTTATGAATTTATATTGTTGCTTGAAATTTGCAGCTGAGATTTAGTGCCATTTTTTTTTTTTACTCTCTCTCTCTGTAACGAGGCTTGTTCGAGTGAACGTACTGGTGTCCATGATAGCAAAGTCTATTATTCTTGGTCATTGGTTCGATTCTAAGTTTTAACAATATTATAATAACTACTAGCAGTCGTCGTGCTGTCATCATCATTATCGTCTGACAATTCTGTTGGTGTTATATATTCTTCAGCTTTTTTTTTTTTAATTTGTTTGTTTGTTAATAACTGTTACTGACTTTGGAGTTACCAAATCGAGTTTCCAAAAAAGAAAAAAGGGGGAACGACATCAATGGCGTAAAAAAAAAGGTCTACTCTCTTTCTACGACGGAACACTCACTTGTTTCTCGACGTCTTCTTCATATTAATATCCACGTCGACCGCTATTTCTTATTTAACTTGCTTAACACGAAAAAGAAAAGTTAAATGGATCTAAAAATAAATTCTGATTGCAACCAAGTAGAGAAATCTTTCTACCTGGCGGATGTAAGATCTTGATGTAAAACGGAACCCAAACTAAATGTAACCTGAAAACAAGCACGTCTTCATAGCCAAATATACATCTAATACATACAGATCTATATAGATAGATATCTATATAGATGTCGAAGCTCACTCTTCCATTTAACACATTTCCTTACATATGCGCATAATTAAAATATCCAGATTTAAAAAGATTGTTTGTAAAATAATCTTTAAAAAAATGACTAAATCTGAGATTCAGACATAAAAATACAACGAAATTTTATGAGGAAATCCTATTTTCTGTGAGAAGGAGGCGAAAAATCAATAAGTATAAAAGTCTTATCTCCATAAGTAATATTATTTAATAAGAGTATTGACTCTTCCAAAGTGTTCGACGTTTCTACTTGCTAAAAAGAAGAAAAAAAAACTCGATCATTCATTAAGGTGGAAAAATCGAAGCTTGCTCTCTAAAAAGAAAGATTTTGTTGTTGTTTTCCTCCCTAAAATTGTGAAAAATTCCGATTCCTAATCTGTCAGAGTGAAAAGCTTTTTCAAGCAATGGCAAGCAGATGAAGAATTTTAGGAGTGAATTTCAATTTCTTTCTCAAAATAATCCGTTTGATTTTTGGTGATTTCAGGTGAGAATAGATCCACTTTTTTCTGCAACATTTTCATGCAGTTATTTCTTCTAGGATGTTGATAAATATTCGAAAAGGAATGTGAAAAATAAATAATTTGTAATTCGAAACATTAAATAAATTGTAATTACTATGTGAAATGGTAATAAAAATATGTAATTCGAAAAAAAAAAATTGATAAATATTCGAAAAACATTCTTGGTTTTTAATAATTGCACAATTCTGATATTACAGGCATTAATTAATTAATATTGACAAAATCTTAATTTCTCTGACCGATTTCTATTATTATTTTAATTACTTTTAAACCCTACTCGTCGAATGTTAACAAGGTAAACGTTTAGGTGTGATTTTATGTATATTTTTCTTTACCTTTAATTAAAAAAAAATGTTATGTAGAAGAAAGGTTGAAATCGTTAAAAAAAAAAAACAACTTCCATAACGAAGCCAGATTTTCTATTTAGTTTATTTGTGTAACCTTTCTCTCGCCAATGCCTTATTTAATATCAACAGTTTAAAATATTATTTCATGTTGATTAACAAAAAAAAGTATAAATAAAAGAGAATTTGAAATCTCGCAAAATGCTTTCTTATTTAGAGCAGATTCGCTGGAAAGTGCGAATTTAGTAGTTGCTGAAGACGACGACGCTGTTGTTTTAGTCCTCGTAAAATAAAACCATATTTATTCGTTTTCTTTATTATTGAAAGAAGGTCCGTTTTTATTTTCTTTTGACCATGAAATAGGGGTGAAAAGTGAACCTCTTGAACCGATTTGTCTAAAGAGGGGAAACCTGTGGATGCCTTCGCCATGAGTGGACGCCCCAGGACGACATCGTTCGCCGAAGGAGGCAAAGCCGGCACAGGACAGGATTCGCCATTTTACCGTTCCATGCGGACCATAAGTAAGTAAAAGTGAAAAATTTATTTAATTCGAATATCTCTTAAATGTCTCCCTCCTTCTCCCCTCCTCTATCTTTCTCCTCTTCTATCCCTCTCCCTCTTCCCACTCTCCCTCTATCTATTCCTCTCACCCCCATCTTCTTTCCATTTCCTCTCCTTTCCATTTCCTCTTGTCTCTCCATCCCTCGTCTCTTTTTCCTCTTGTTTCTCCATCTCTCGTCTCTTTTTCCTCTTGTTTCTCCATCTTTCGTCTCTATTTCCTCTCGTCTCTCCATCTCTCGTCTTTATTTTCTCTCGTCTCTATTTTCTCTCGTCTCTCCATCCCTCGTCTCTTTTTCCTCTCGTCTCTCTTTCCTCTCGTCTCTCCATCTCTCCACCTCTCGTCTCTTTTTCCTCTTGTCTCTCCGTCCCTCGTCTCTTTTTCCTCTCGTCTCTCCGTCCCTCGTCTCTTTTTCCTCTCGTCTCTCCGTCCCTCGTCTCTTTTTCCTCTCGTCTCTCCGTCCCTCGTCTCTTTTTCCTCTCGTCTCTCCGTCCCTCGTCTCTTTTTCCTCTCGTCTCTCCGTCCCTCGTCTCTCCGTCCCTCGTCTCTCCGTCCCTCGTCTCTTTTTCCTCTCGTCTCTCCGTCCCTCGTCTCTTTTTCCTCTCGTCTCTTTTTCCTCTCGTCTCTCCGTCCCTCGTCTCTTTTTCCTCTCGTCTCTCCGTCCCTCGTCTCTTTTTCCTCTCGTCCCTCCGTCCCTCGTCTCTTTTTCCTCTCGTCTCTCCGTCCCTCGTCTCTTTTTCCTCTCGTCTCTCCGTCCCTCGTCTCTCTTTCCTCTCGCCTCTCTTTCCTCTCGCCTCTCTTTCCTCTCGTCTCTCTTTCCTCACGTCTCCTTTTCCTCTCGTCTCTCTTTCCTCTCGTCTCTCCGTCCCTTGTCTCTCTTTCCTCTTGTCTCTCGCCCCGTTCCTCTCGTCTCTCCATCTCTCTTTCCTCTCGTCTCTCCATCTCTCTTTCCTCTCCATCTCTCTTTCCTCTCGTCTCTCCATATCTCTTTCCCCTCGTCTCTCTTTTCCCTCTCGCCTCTCCGTCTCTTCTTTCCTCTTTTGTCACTCTCTCTCTCTCTCTCTTTCCTCTTGTCTCTCCATCTCTCGTCTCTCCATCTCTTTCCTCTCGTCTCTCCATCCCCTTCTCTCTCTTTCTCTCTCTGGCCTTTTATTTTGCTGCTATCTGGGTCAGCAGGAGGAGGCGGAATGATGCTAATATGGCGTTACTGACCAACAACCACTCCGTATTTCCTTTTACACACATAGCATTATTACTTTTATATCTTTATCTAATTTCCTTCACAGTCGACGTTAAATCTTGTTTTTCTTATTACTCGTTTTCGATTCATCCTTAATTTTTCTTTCTTAAGCATTTGATTTGGTCTATCGTTTATTTCCATTCGCCTTTTTATTTCATTTATTATCAGGTTAATAAACCCAATGTTATCATTGATTCTTTCTATAAAGTATTAATTGTTGCATTCTCGCTCATTTCACTAAAAATGCAACATATTCGATTCAAGTGATTTATTTTTAAACCAAAGATCATTTATGCTGTAATAAAATTTCCAGATTTTTGCGATCCTTTTTTCATGAAAGTAACACACAAAAACAACTTTTTCGACGACCCTTCGTCGTCTCTCAAAATTAAATTGTTTATTAAATTATAATGAATAATTTAACTTTCTATTTTGTTGTTGATGATGATGAGTTGAAACATAAGAGCGAGATTACACGTGATCCCTTGCTTAAAACTCCAATTTGAATTTCTAAATCTGCAGATAAGAGAGACCCCTTAAAAACAAATACCCCCCCCCCCCAAAAAAAAACCCCAGATGTTTTTCTTTAAAAAAAAGAAAGAAAAGGAAACTACCCCAAACCCCGTTGATACGACGATCCAATTTTATAGAATGACATTGGCATGATTACATCCACGTGACATTTATTGCTAAGTGGAAAACTTGAAATGGATGACACATCCAAATTAAACATGTCTTTTGTTAATTTTTGTTTCTTTGTTTGGTTTCAGGCTAAACAGTTTCGTAAAAATGTCTTGAAACACATTTAAACTTTGTCTAAAGGGCAGATTCAGAAATCTTATAATACTAACTTTAAAGTGAGGTTGACCTTGTTTCTGCGGCAAAATACATTTTTGGTTGATTCAAAAATTCTACTTTACGTGTTTTACGCTTGAGAGTTGTCCATGATCTATTTTAATCAACTCGTGTGACCACTTCTCGTCCCTGCGTGACTTACATTGGTTTATTTTTTATTTAGTATAAATCGATTATTTGTTAAAATAAAAAAGCAGTAGCGTGAAATAAAACGAAAAATTAAAAATCCCATTTAAAACAAAATATGTAATTATCAAATTAAATCCACCACAATGCATTTCGCTTTCTTCGTAAATAAATCGGTCATTGTTTTGCTAATAGTTGAAAACCAAATAAATTAATTACTTCGTGACCCTTCGAAATTTTAAAGGAATTTGGAAGCCTTTTAACTGTCGAATAAAGTCATTTAAACTGGCTTTAAAATTAGCAAATCCTCATGTATAAAAAAACACGTTAGTTTTGGCAGCTATTTAAATCTAATAATTTGGTGCTTCTACAGAATTTGAACCGAACCTTTTGTCCAACTAAACCTAAAACTTCGGTTAGAATAAAAACAAACAAAAAACAATTTTATAAATAGAGATTATTACCTTAACAAAATTAGTTAGTTTTATAACAATTTGGTTAAATTATTATTAATTTAATGACTGAATGATATTGTAATAATTAAATTTAACTTTCAAGATCCTATTTTTTTTTTAAATAGTGGAACAAGAATGAAAATAAAAAGACTCCCGGGCAACGTCCGAGTAGATGCAGCTAATTCATATTTGTTCTGTCTTTCCTTCAAACCGTATTTATTAAAAAAGAAATTGAAATATATTGCAAATTAAAAAGATATATATGAAAGGGAAACATGTCCAATGGCAATAACATCTCAGGAATGTAACAAGAAATAATAGTTAATTAATAAAATGTCCTTTTTCGAAACCAATATGCAAATATCAGGAAGTTTCATCAGATATTTGTTTAATTAATCATTTTAAGCAATTCCTGAAATATTTGATTTGAAATTTTTAAAAATACTAATTTTAGTTGACCTTAAAAATGTTTGCTATTGTTAGTAACGACAATTGTTTAATCACCATTTCATCGTTTTATTTATTTATCCGATAATTAATAGGAATTTGCATTTTGGAATCTATTTGAAATTCTTTCATTTTCTTTGTCACTTAGCAAACCTGAGGAATCCAATTTGTTTTGTAATAGTTTCAACTCTTTCTTGGTCAAACACAAAATTAATGCAGAATATTAATATAATGGCGTAATCTTTTCTTTTCTTTTTTAATCTATATACATTTGATATAAACTTCCCTTTTAATGTGTTGCTGAAATGGCGATTATCTCTATATTAATAAAAATAAATGTGACTACTTCTTGCGTGGCCTGTATTTCTCGCTCCTATGTGAATTACACATTATTTTTAGTTACTATTAATCGAATATTTATTAAAATAAAAATTCAATACCGTGAAATAAAAGGAAAATCTTTAAAAATCACGAGATTAAATCCACCATAATGCATTTCGTTGTTTTTTCTAAAGAAATCAGCCATTTTAATTTCATATTAATTAGTAAAAAAAATAATAATTACTTCGTGACCCTTCAAAATTTTAAAGGAATTTGGAAACCTTTTAAACTGTCGAATAATTTTATTTAAACTGGCTTTAAAATTCTTAGCGAATCCTCCTGTATCAAAAGATTGAAAGTTGTGGAAGCTATTAATTTCCGATAATTTTATAGAGATTAAAGCATTACCTTAATGACAAAATTAGTTATAATTTTATAACAATTGAGGTTCATTTAATAATTTAATGACCGAACTGGACAAAACGATACCGTCATTTAAATTTAGCTTTCAAAATTCCATAAAAAAAAAACGGAACAAAAATGAAAGTAACAAAGACTTCCGGGCAATGCCGGGTAAAGCTAAATTAAATTAAATTTTTTTTAAATGTTCAGTATTGGCACGTCTTATTCATTGAAATTCTTGTACTGAAAAAATCACGAATCCAATAGATTCAGAAACTAAAATAAAAAATCCCAAATAAACTAAAACAAATTGAAATAAAATGGTTGCAACATCATATTTCGAATTACCTTTTTGTTGTTGTTATTTTTAAAATAATTTTGACCCCTTCTAAAACTGATGTAAACAATTATGTGGTTAAATTAAAACAATTATTTGATGTTGTCTTTTCGGATAACTACATTACCCACCCCACCCCCAGGTCTAAAAATCTTTTGATTAAGTTAAAAGAAACAACAAAAACAGAATAATTATTTCTTTAAGTCGTAAAACCCATTCTATTGAATTTAATAATTTGGATTATGAGACAAAAAAAAAAAACTTTAAATGTCTCCATTTTTTTTAATGAGATAGCCATTGAATACCTGCATACAATCATCATATTCGGTTTAACGTCCGTGTTACATGTTGGCATGTGTTAGACAGCTTTCAGAAAATGGACGTCCACACTTATCTCTGGTCAGGTTTGTTTGAAGACATCATCTCTAGGCGAGCCCACCAAAGCTAAAGAGAGTTTCACCTGCCCTTAATGAGATTGGCCAACATCGTGCTGTACAACCATATTTACCACATAAAATAGTGGGGAAATATTTTTACTGCATTTTTTTTTTATTGGTGAAACAAAATAAAACCTAAAAAAGTAAGTCGTTATTAATTTAGAATCTGGATAATTATTGCAAGACGAATCTAAAACTATTTTTAGATTTCTTTTAGGTTCCATAGAATTTTCAGATATATTTAAAAAAAAAAAAAATTTAAAAAAAGATTTAACTACCAACTTGATTAAGTCATAAATTTTTAGCCCATAAAAAGATCCAACACATTTTAAAAAGAGCATATGACACTCCTGAACTTAATAAATGCTTACTACACTACAAAAATGAGGAGGGGAGTAGGATTGCTTTATGACAACAGTGTTGTCTTTTTTTCTTTTTCTTTTTTTTTTAAATATTTTCAGAGCCTTGTTAATAAAGGAAAAGTACATCAGATTTACTTGCTCTGATTGTTGCATGTTTTTGATCTGAAAACTTCGTCCAGATGGACCTCAATTAAGTTGTCATATTGAGAAGATACTTGGAAATCAAAATTTAACATAGAAAAATGTAAAGTGCTATTGCGTCGAGTACATTTAAAACTAACAATGATATTTTGTCTATTGTTATTGATGACAAATAGAATGATTGGTAAGATGGTTAGAAATTTGGATTATTCGGACTACTGTTCTCATCTTGGATGTTATTCTCACAACGTTTCGGCCGATGTAACCTCCGACCTTCAAGTTCATCTTGTCGAACTCTGGAATCTGTATGGAATTTTAGAAGGAACTCTTTATTTAATCCATGGGGATACCTTGCTCTCGTTCCGTCAGCCATGACCAAGTAGTTATTCGTAATTGTATCGCCCGCACTGACGATTGAACCTTCCACCATAAGAAGACTGTCACTTAGAACTGATTATTACATAACACTTATATCCGTTAACGCCACCGGTTCTTGTATGCATTTTAGGAGCCTTAAACCTATTATTATTTTAGATGTGTAGTCTTACTACTTGTCAATATATATTACTACTTACTACTATATATTAGTACTTGTGGCCCCTTGCATAGCTTGGGATTATTGCATAAGAAAAAAAATTACTATATATTAGTACATATTACTATATATATATATATATATATATATATATATATATAACACCAGAAAGATGTAATACATGGAGATATTAAAAAGTCAGGTCAAAATTATAGACACAGAAGTTAGCGCATATGTTGGGCGACAATGACCTAAGTAGACGTATAGAATGTAATACAATATGGGAACCATTGATTATAAATAATAGATCAGAATACCATTAAAAAAATACATATATCTAAATGAATAAATGCAAAGGTTTTTTATCCAGCTATCTTAACTGTTAACATCAGAACGTGTTATGCTTATTTAATTCAATGATACAACATGTGATTTTGTAATACCGTATATATAGTAATCTGCAAACACCCATAAACATATTTAGGTATTGCTAATTTGCATATTTATTTTATAAAGTTTCTAATAAATTAATATTCTGTAATATACATTTGTAATTTGCATTGTCATATTTTCCTTATATACCCAATAGTTTTGTTGATAGTAAAACGTCTGAGGTTGCTAGGATGCGAAGAACAGATACTACACTTTATTTGCAGAAAATATAAAAATGTACATTTAAAACAAATTAGGCACAAGTTCATCAAAAGTGTGGGGGATGTTGGTCATCCTTGGTCTAAAGTGATAAAATGCCTATCCTACTCTCAACTAGAATCATCTCAGTCACCACAATACCACATTTACTCTAAGGGCTGTGCTTCTTTAGATATCCCTAAAATTCTTGGAAATTTTTATTTTTCAAAATTATATTTATGTACAAAAAATCATTGGAATACCACTGGGAGTGGGCGAAAAAACAAAAAATTTGGTTAGTAAGACCCTCCCAACCTAAATAATAGAATGCTCACTGTTTTCCGATGTGTTCATAACCTAAAATCAAGCAGGTCAATCTCTAAATGCAAGTGGGATCTAAGTGGGAGAAAAAAGAAAACTGAGGATGGAGTTTGGAGAATGGGTGGTGTATTTCCAAGATAAATGCAATTTGGGAAAGGCCAAGGACAAAAGAAAAAATTGAAAGTGGGGAGTGGGCATCTTGGAGGGATTTTTATTACCAGGGGGTAGGGGATAACTCATTCACTCACCTAGCTAAGAGGCTAAACTTACCCGAAGAGCTGGGATCCGATAGGACCAGAAACTGTGTGCGCCATACTCAGGCAGGGAACACGTACTCATACTTGACTCTTTTTGACACAGAAGCTCGCTACTTGTATTCACCTTTTTTCAAAAATCGAGGAATGCCATTTATCACATCTGATCTTGACCTTCAGCTGGTACTTAAAGAAACCCATCAGATCCTGATCAGCAAAAGATTCAAACCCTTGATCATCTCTCAGATGCAATGTCCACATTACCATTCTCTCTATAGCCAGGATTACAAGAAACACCATTCATCTCTCCCAGTCCTGCGCCGACCCAACTTGTAGGATACGTTTAGCGTCAGGATGCCCGGGATTGATACGAGCCATAACCTCGTTGACATACCCCCAGAATCGCCAGAGTTTGCAGCATTGGAAGAAATCGTGATACTTTGATCTTAGCCAAAAGGCGAAGGAACTATGAAAATGTTTTTATTACTAGAAATTTTTAAACGAATGAAGAAAGAAAAAACCCTGATTTAATATATTATTGTATTATTTTTAATGGGGGTCGGTAGTGTAGTATCGGTTCTGTTGTCATAAGACCGTTTTCCCACAGAATTACCTCTTACTTTAAGGGGTCGGGGCTAATCCTCCCAGGTATTACATCCTCCTTTGAGGGAAAGGGTAATGTAATATCTGTTCTGTTGTCGTGATACCATCCTACCAGGCATTACCTCCTCCTTTGGGTGGTAGTAGTATTTCTTCGTAATAATATCATCCTCACAGTCATTACCTCCTCATTTGGGGGAGGGTGGTCAGTGTACGTAATTCGTTCGCCATTATATCATCCTCCCAACCTAGCAAAAATATGCGACCAGAGGGAGCAAATATTTGCTATTATATACATATATATATATATATATATATATATATCAATCTTCATCACAAAAATTCCGAAACATAATGGTTAGAAATATTATTTTAAGAGAGTCAAATGTTGCTTTAAAGATTTAATCAGACCTCATATAGAGTATTGCACTCAGGACTGGAATACAGTGTCTAGCCGTGGAAATTAGAATGTAATATTGAGATTGGAAGGCATACAAAGAAAATTAACAAAACTAATAAAAAAGAATAAGAGATTAGAGAAAGAATGGAAAAATTAGGATGAATTACTTTTACTGGTGAGACTCAGAGATTTAATGGTATTTCTAACTATGGACATTTTTTTTTTTAATCAATGATTTATTTTTTGTAATTTGTAATATTTTTATAATACGTTGTCATATCAGATTAAGAGCAGCAATAGCGTAAAAGATTTGAATATGGAATTAGATGAATTCAGAAATAATGGTGCGATTTTTTTTTTTTTTGATTTTTTATATCATTTGAAATATTTCAAAGAATCTGTATATCGATGTTGCATTCATTGAGTAAATATCTGCAACAATATTTTTGTTTTTTAAAGAATTGAAATGAGAAGATAGTTACAAAAGGAGATCCACTCAAAGAAGCATAACAAATAATATTCACAAACAAGCTATGAATGTTTGAATGAAAGATTCGTTTGATAAAATAAATGCAATTAAATTATTATTAGAGAAATATCTTTGATACATTGCATTTCGCCAAAGTTTGATAATGAAGTTCCTTTTAAACAGGTAATATAGGGGAATTCTTTAATGTAAAGTTTCAATTTGAGGATATGTAACATAGTTCATTTTGACACGAACAATATTTTTTTATAATCTTATGTCATATCAATGAGTAATTCTTATTTGTATCCTTTTTCTTTTTTTTTCACTTTTTATATTGAAAAAAAATAGTTCTGCATAATTCCTATAAAAGTTTGAAAATCAAGAATTAATTGTTGAAATGTGGCACAATACAATGTTAATATCAGTAATCTGTTTTAATTTAATTAGCCTCAGTAATTGAAAAAATGATGTAACTATAATTAAAATCTTAAGGTCATATATATATATATATATATATACACACAAGAGCAAAAATGTTACTTTTCAGTTCGGATTAGTGTTTGAATCAAGAAAAAGTGAGGTTTCAAAGCTAATTTTTTAAAAATCTCTCTCTCTCTCTCTTTTTCTCTCGAGGGAAAGAGAGAAATAAGTTAAATAGTTTTACTACTTGTGATATTATTACATTTTCTTGATGGACTATTCCAATCTTTTTATTCTTTCCTTTATTACATTTGACTGTTAATAAACAGGAAGAGAGGGAGTGACTGTATAATATAAGAGTGGGACACACAAGATACAGTGAAAGAGGAAGAGAGTGATAGACAGAAACTTAATAAGGGATGGTTCACTTGGTGTGTTAATTGCAAAATGCGACTAATTAAAATAGATTAAAAAACAAAAAAAAATGATTTTTAAACATGACTCAATCTTTAAACCGAAGAATATTTTAGCATGTATTTTATATGATTAAAATATATAGGAAAAAAAGTCTTAGGAAAACAAGCGTTGATTAACTCCGCTTTAGCATCATAATAAATAGCTTTTATCTACATATTTTAAGGCTACTTTCTCAGATGTTTTTTTGTTTTTTATAGTGAAAGATTTCTTACGTTTTCTTTACTTGCTAAAACAAATAACTAAACCACAACTGAAGACGCATCACTTTTCAGTGGCTGAGATTGAGCCAGACAAAAGTTTTAAGTTTTGTTGAAGAGTATTTATTAACCTCCTCTCCAGGAGGTTAGGCACAAGGCCAGTTTTATCTTACTCCCACAAGTAAGATGTGACCCAAGGTCGGGTCGGGAAAGTGGGGTTTGAAAAGCCAGCGCCCGAGAAAGTGAGTAGGGGCGCCTCAGACAGTAAGCAATAAACTTACTCCTCCCCAAAGAGGGCAGGCAAAGCCTGGGAGGGTGGACCTCCTAGAACTGCACAGGACCGACCCATAGACCGGCGTAAATCAAGCCCCGAAGGCCAAGACAATACCAGTTTATGGGGTGTAGTATCCATCCGAACAGATACTACACTTTGATCTTAGCCAAAAGGTCAAGAACAGCTTGTTTTGTTGAAGAGTAGATTTGCTAAACATTGATTTTAGTTTCACACTGTCGCATTTGTATTGATATGCTTTCATGGGTGATACTTTGAGAAATCACTCGTGATATAGATTCAAAATTTATCACTAGGTAGATAAATTAACATTTAATTGAATTCAAAATTACTTGTAAGCATTGGGTACACAAGAATTGCAGTGGAATTACTGGTAGGTTGAGAGGGTAACAAGTCTGTGTGCAGGAACTGTAATACAATGGAGATGGATGAGAAATCAAATGTGGAGAAAATATATCTGGATGACAAAGCTATTGAGATTGTCCAGAATTTTGTTACCTTGGTGATACCATTAGAGCACAGAGGGGAGCAGGTGCTAGTGTGGTTGCAAGAGTTAGAAGTGATGGGAGTAAGTTCAGGTAACTTCTGCCATTACTAACCAGCAGAGCGTTACCACTGTCAAACAAGGGAAGAGTCTATCAGGCATGTGTATGCAGTGTGATGATGTATGGAAGCTAAACCTGGCCTGTGAGGGTTAGGGGCATGTGTTGAGGAAATGATATGAGAATGATACAACGGATGTGTAATGTGAGTCTTAAAGACAGGCTTAGTTCTGATGACCTCAGAGTAAGATTAAATCTGGAGAGTACAGAATAGGAGACTCCAATGGTATGGCTACATTGGAAGAATGAATGAGAGTTCTTTGGGTGAGTAGATGTAGAGCAGTTGAGGTAGCAGATCAGTTCACAGGGGAAGGCCAAAGAAAACCTGAGAGGAAATGATAAGAATGGACTTGAGAGAAAGAGGGATAAATAACGCCGTGGCCAGAGATAGGTTAGTTTGGAAGTTAATTTCTAAAAGCCATCTAATGAATGCCATCAATTAAAACAGATGTTAAACCGAATCTGATGATGGACGATAACTATAAAATTTCATAAATAAATTGTTGAAATTCAAAATTCAAATCGGAATGATGGTAGTCATCTTCCGTTACCTACGTACCAATTTCTTATCGAAACCAGAAAGTTAAAGATTACAAAACCGTTTACCTGAAATCGATCAAGATAATTTATTTTCTCGCAATTGTGGCTAACATTAATTTTTTAAAAAAAGTATCAACTGAGAGCAAAGTTAAAAAAAAAAAGTTTTATCAAAATCTCTAAAAAAATAACATTCAATTCTAGAATATTTTGTAATATTTAAAATCATTCATCCCAATAGTTAAGAATTAAAAAAAACTAAATTTATATTACATAAACATTTCTGAATTTAATGAAAAAATTCAAACTTCCGAAAAGTTTTGCTTGGGTAACACCGAGTAAATCCAGCTAATATATCGTATCACATGCAAGAATATAGTAAGAATAAGGAGTAACTCTTATGTTTACTGTGTTTTAAATTTCATAATCTTTCTAATAGTAGGTAGCACAAAGCAGCCTAGTTTAGAGGGAGAAAATGGGTAAATATAATGAAATTCCCTTTAAATTCAACTTGCGATACTTCATTTATTTTTTTTTATTATCCCCCCCCCCCCCCAAAAAAAATCCAAGTCAAAAATTTTATTGCGTGAAACTTTGACCTATTATCAAATTGTATTTCTGTTTCCTTTTACATGGTCCAAATCTGAGTTTATTTTATTGCTTTATTATTAAAACAAAATTCTTGCTTGATCTCGAATGTCTTACAAATCATTAAAAAGATTCAATATGTTAGCTGTTGAAATGAGTCTTATATGCGCAAAGCTGCGTTTCCATGTCATTTTTGCGCGGGGGGGGGGGGGGGGGGTAAAATTTTGCCCACTATTTAGGCTGGTTTGATTTAATAATTATTTCTTCCGTTATGATTAATTTTCATTTATCACCAGATGACGTTGCATTTACACTGAAAATTGGCTTCTGGACCAATAACACACAAGGCGGCAAATTTTCCAATGGACTTTGTTTGAATGGTCATAATTCAGTGACTAAAATAGATTTGGTACAATTGTTTGTTTTGCAACGATCTATTTGCTCGCATTAACAGAGTTTAGATATAATGGAAATAAAATTTTTGTTTGAGATATCTACAAGTAATTTTTAATCAACGAGAACCTTCATTTACAGGTGGGGGGGGGGGGGCTGTCCCTTTTGCTCCCTTTAAAAATAAAACAAACCCAATTCATTACAATCCCTATAATGTCTACTATCTATGTTCCAAATTTAAAAAAATCTTTCCAGTAACTGCTGGAAGGGAAAATATTAATTTCAAAAAAGCAAGTATGAGGATCCTTTGTTTACGTTTTGGTACACTAATTTATAATTTGAAAAATCCTAAATTTTAAAAATCCTAAATGTACATAAAAAATAAACTGTAAAAATTCTTAAGATAATTCAGTAAACCTAAAAATGGTAATTAAAGCAAAACAATGACAACAAAAAGAAAAAGATCGCGAAATTATTCCAGGAATAACTTTCTTTAGACTTTTTCGGAGACAATGTGTGATTTTTGGAAAAATGGTAAATAAACAAAAATGAAACTCTGAACAGAGTTTTAAATAAAAAATAAACATATTTGCAAAAAATAAAAATATTTAGATTGAAAATCTTTTTATCAATGTGTGCTTTAAAAGAAATAATCATTTATAAGTATGATCATATATAAAACTCTGTAGATCTTGTAATCTTATGTTGCCCCCCCCCCTCGTACATTGGATGACGTCAATTAAACGGATTACCGTTCACAGTGTATGATGTCAGCCATCAAATCAGAGAGGGGGAGGGGGGTCCTTTATGATGTTTTATCTATACAAACTGTTTGGACTCTTGGGAGTGGTGGTGGGGTCATGTATTATACTAAAAGTGATAATTTTGCGTGAATGAGAAGTAGAGGAGGGATGTATTAAACACAAGTACATTGTCATTGTGTCTTCAATCCCATCCCAAAATAAATTTTAGTGTTATTGTAGTATTTCTGCTGTTCTTAAAAGAATGATTACACACTGATATATGAAAATATAATATATCTTTATTGGCAGTGAAAGAGTGTGGGTAAGTGAGAAAGGAAGATGCACGCACAGTAATTCGATGGGTGGTTTTTCTTTGGCCCAAATCACCAACCAACTGCCAATATCAATTTTGGGTTGTTATTATATAACAATTCTTTACCATCCGCCTCCACCTGCAAACACCCACTCTGGGACTTGGCTGCCGATGTAAATAATTTTTTTTAAAAATTTAATTGATACAATCCTGGTAAAATTCATAATTATTATTGGTGCAGTTTGCAATTATATTGTAAATAAGTGTAAAATACTGAGTTTCTTGATTAAAATTTTAAAGTTTGTTTTAAAATGTTAAAGAAAAGTAAATTGACAACTTTACATTTATTTACGTTGTCTCACTTATTTGTAATTTATTTAAGGTGGGTATTCTACTCTAATTCAAAAATCTAATAAAATTATTTTGGTGGTTAAAGCTTACAAAAGAGCACATGCATTGTTAAGTAGGTATGTTTAATATGTGGTCATGTTACATTTTAATAGTGTTGGAATTATTATAGCAAACATCCCCGGCCCTTTTTTTTTTTTTGTCACCACTCTTAGATGAAAAAAAAAATACTATAATGGCAATAAAAAAATTCTTTGATAAAAATAGAAAACATTTTTTAGAAAATGTCTTACCCTCTCTTTTAAAATATATGGTTTATATACTTTTGAACTTTCACGTCTTTTTAACCCTCCGCTATTTTTTGTGTTCATGTAGTATTTCGTATCTTGGATTAAAGTTTAATCATGAAACTTTCAAATAAAAATTGTAAGCTGTAAATACCACTATTAACCAAAAAAAAAACCCGAAAGAAATAGTTAAATTAAACTGTCAAAAAATATATCCTTTTTTGCATGTCCCTATTTACTTGCCTCCCCACAAGAGCAAAGTTGGGCAGAAGGTCGGATTTTAATGTTTTTTAATTTACTAATAGAATTATCTATACTGAACAATTTTAGTATTGTGAACAAAATTCTGTACAGTTTCGGTTTACAATTGAAACTGGGAAACAGTGGTTTTTCGGTAAAACAGCCAATCTCTAATATCTATATTTATTTATTTATATTATATGTTAGCTTCCTTTCAGTCTCAAAAAACAATTGATACGCTCTGTAAGAGTGCCTGTGCAGAGAGTTTATAATGATTTATGGGTTGTGCAATTTCCAACTGCACATCTGAACTAATATTTCTCAAGTGCAGTGGCAAGGAGAAGTCAGAATGGCTGAAAGAAATGCCGGGATAAGCAGAGAAAGACTGGTGTTATTTTAGAGTTTTCCATCCCTTAGACTAGTTGTGCAACCACGGGTTTAGGGTCTAGTCTACCTACTATTTAATCCATAGCTAGAGAGGATATGTGTATTTATACCATCCCCATAAATATTAGTGAAAGTGATGCACAGCCCTGGTACTCCGAGCCCACTGTTCTCATCTATAGCCACTACGCCACATACATAGGTATATATATGAGAATCTGAATATTGGTGCAGGAAAGCATGACATTTATTGCCTTGTCCTGGCATGTCAGCAGAAGATATGATTATTTTTTGTCATGAATGATAAAGACATCGGTCTGATCATCGATATGGAAATGGCCACAGAACGTTTGTGGTGATACTTTGAGGAGATATCAACCAAAAACTTCTCCCATGATCTAACTCCATTTGCAGACCCTGCTCATGGTGCAGTTCATCAGCTTAGATGCTGCGGTCTTTGAACCGAGGCAAGGCAAACGAGCCTGACAACGTCTCTATAGAGGTTTTGTCGGTTGACATACTGGCGCCCTGTTGCATGTCTGTTCAATCAAATAATGGCAGAGAAGAACCCATCTGATTGGAGAGGCAGTCTGGCTGATTAAGCTGTTTGTACATGCTTTTACCATGAAAATCTTTGAAAGAATCATTGATTGAAGGTTGAGAGAAATAGCTGGCTCGCAATCGGTGTGGATTCGTGAGTTATTGCGGTACAATAGACGCCATCTACGCTGCTCAGCTGATGACGGAAAAATACTGTGAGAAAGATTTTGTTGCTGCTCTTGATCTGGAAAAGACCTTTGATCGTGTACCACATGAACTCATTTGGTATGATCTGCGTGTACATGGCGTCCTGGAAGAAATGGTAAACTGACTCTAGTTTCTCTACGACGAACCAAAGAATCAGGTAACATTGTCTGCCAGAACATTAAACGTCTTTTCTATTACGATTGGTGCACATTCGTCACTTCTAGTGAATGTTTCATGAGTGCCACCACACAGGATCTTTAGTTGCCTGTTCGTTGGACCTTTCTGTAAGCGGACAATGATGTTATACTTTCTGCAATAATCAATTTGAGTGGTTTGGCTTAAGAAGGAATACCAGGAAAACTGAATACTTGACCACTGATGAAGATGAGTTAGGGACATTCCTGATAAATGACCAGGATGAGTGATTTTTAAACATTTCTGTTCAACTATCAGCTGCAACTGTGAAATCACCATCAAATCAATGCTGTTTGACCTAAATGGTGTACTTGCCACTGGTGTCCTCTGTGATCCACAGATCAGTGATAGTCAAGTCCAAGATCTACTGGACTGTAGTTCAATCTTTTTCTTTGTATGATTCCGAGTGCTGACAGCATTCAAACCGTTGGGGGGGCTGAAATAAAATTCTTAAGAGATTTTTCTTTTTAAAGGAAGATACGGACATCGTGATTTTTGTATTAGATGATCATTTATTGGATCTAGAAATCACAGTTGCTCCTCAGGGGGAAAGAGAGATGAGTCCTATTTTGTTCTGTCTGTGATCCCATGTTAGATAGGTCGGCTTAACATCGCTCCTGCGCTCAAACTGACGTCTTAATTTTCAAGGTCCCGTCTTTGTCTCTCCTTTATGATGGAATTTCCTATCTGATTGTGTCTCATCACTTCCCTTCTCACACTTAGTCATTTAGCCTTTAAACATCCCCATACGCTTCGTCTTAGAATGTTCCCCATGTGTTTTTATCAAACATGAAAAATAGGTGACCAGGTTTAGAAAGGCTAACAAAGGCATACCCCATTGTTTAGTTTCATCTTTTAAATTATTTTGCAACTACTGGTTGATTAGGTTGCTTTCGCGCTCCATGAAGATCTTTGAAAGAATCGTTGATCCAAGACAGCGAGACGCTTTCTTGCGGACACACATGAATCCGCATTATAGTGGTATAATAGATGCCATCGCGTGGATGCTCTATTGATGGTGGAGAAATACAGTGAGGGAAAGATTTCTGTTGCATATGGCTTTTCTTGATTTCAAAACGGCCTTTGACAGTCTACCACATGAAGTCATTTGGTATATGCAGCATGTGCATGGTGTCCTCGAAGAAATGGTCAACTAGATCAAGTTTCTTTCTTATGAATTGAAGAGTCAGTTGTGATCGGCCACCGGAATATCAAGGATCTTTCTTATTATATTCAGTGTTTTCACTGTTTTTCTTCGTTGTTGTCATGAAGGCATTCACACAGGATCTTCAGTTACCTGTTTCTTGGCTGGTTCTGTATGTGGAAGACATCATGCTGGGTTCCAAGAATAAACTTGATCTTCCATGCAATCCTGGAACAACCAGTTTAGCTTGAGATTGAATACTTGAGCATCGATAAAGATGAACAATGAACCGTCCAGGACTGTTCCAGAATGAGTGATTTCAAATATCTTTATCAGCAGCCACTGCAGTATCCTTGGCAAAATTACTGTTTGTATCAATGCTGTTTGGCTGAAATGGCATACTGTCACTGGTGTCCTCTGTGATCCATGGATCAGTGATTGATTCAAGTCCAAGATCTACTGGACTATAGTACTTCCTGTTGCTTTGTATGGCTCCGAGGGCTGGCCATCAATGAACGAGGCCAAGAGAAAGAAGACTATCATTCAAAGAGACGAAGATGTTGGATTGGACTTCAGGTCTAACCATACTCCAAAATGTCTATTCACCACAGTTACGACATTACGCCAATCTCAAACAAAATTAGGGAAAATCCTCTGCACAAAATCGTGATTCAAGATGAAAACCCCTTAGAAAAAACTATGTGGGATAAACATAAGGAAATTATGATATTATTTTTTGGATTGAAAAGAACAGTTTATCGCATTTATTTGCCCTCTTTTGAAATTTCTGATTGTAATAGCCCTATCCTGAGGAAGAGGATGATCTGTTTTATTGGAAATGATTATTTCATTGCTAAAACCTATTTCAGGATCGATGTTCATTTAAAAGTAAATCAAATTTGATATTGCTCTTCTGAAATCGGTGATTTTTGTATTTTTTTTTGCATGACTCGATTAGTGCATCTCTGATGAGAATTGTCTGTGATTTTATCCGTCACTTCCAGCAGGTTATAAAGTGATTTCTCATCAAAATTATCAAATGGTTTGAGGAAGCTTCGTAATATTTTATCATCCATCTTTTTTTCCCCTGAAAAGGCATTTAATATATCTCAGAAGTTGTGAAGTTCGATCTTTAAGAGATATTTTATTGAAAGGTTGTTTGTCTGACATTCTTTGATTTTCCAGTCCTCTGTTAAATGGCATCTTGTAGAACTTGAAGTTTTTCTCATGGGAGATTTTTCAAAATACCTTATTTCTAGAGCCGTTTTTGAAGGGAGTACTTTGACATGTAAGAATACATATTTTCTGTGGCAGTATCTTTCACATCGTAAATAGAAATTGCAGCTGGTAAAATCAAACTCTGCATCTGTTTATGTTGAACGGTGGAATTCTAACAGTTATTTAATTTTCCGATTCCTATGATGTTAGTAAGTTTTCGGTCTCCATGTTGATATTGTTTGCGTCGTATGGTCACCAAATTTTGTGTTGATATAACGATTGTCGTCTACCTTCATGAATCACCAAAGTCTACTAGTTGTTATGATGATGGTACATTTTGCTATGTTGAAAATACGAATGGCTGTGCTGCTGCTGCTTTCATCACCAGGGAAATGTTGCAAAGTCTATCACATTGGGATCGGCAAAATATGTAGAGAATTAATAATAATTATTAACACAGTACTACAAAAAAAACTTTGAACGTTGGAATATCAGTAGGTGATGGGTGAAAATTTCAGATTCATGTGAGTAGTATTTTTTTGTGTTCATTTATACATAAATAACACTAAACAATCAAACATTTTGAAAATTTTGCAAAATTCAGGTGCAGGCCAAAAATAGCCGTTAGGGCTCCACGGGACTCAAAATCTATCATTTTTCGTGAAAAAGTGGTTTCATGCGACATTGCAGGTCCTAAAACATCCTCAAAAGCTATGAATGGATATAGATGGTTAAATCTGATATAGTACTTTAATTTAGGACCATTTTCAGGCTGTGAAAGGGTTTTCATGAATGTAAAATAGTCAAAAACTATTGGCCTGCACCTTCTGAATTTTGCAAAATTTTCAAAATGTTTGATTGTTTAGTGTTATTTATGTATAAATGAACACAAAAAAATACTACTCGCATGAATCTGAAATTTTCACCCATTACATCCCAACCCTTAATATCAGTTGATTTTGTTTTTAATGTCTCTGAAAGGAAAGAGTTAAGGTTCTTTTTAACTGCAACACTTAAGTATTGATTCTGGCACTGTCGAAAAAGTGAGTATATCCTGAGACAAACGCAAGAAAAGCATCTTGGTAAAAAGAACCTGTATTTTGCTTCGTGGAAAAAGCTTTTGACAGAATGCCAAGAGACGTTTTCAGAAATTGAACCTTCAACTCTTCACAATCAATGTTTTCTCAACAAAACCAAGAGCCATTCTTTTGGAAGGATAATTGATGATTGGTTATATTCCTTGACTCTGTGGTACTGACAGTCAGACGTTGGAGTCTTGAAATAAAAATTGTGCCCTGGTGTTCAATTTCATAATCTTTGAAAAATCAACACTGAAGATAGATTGCTTCTGCAGATGTGCAACCACCACTCCTTCCTGTGTTCTGGTCCAAAGCTTCCCTGACTCTGTATGCAACCTCTGAGCTATGCTGCTCTGGGTTTTAACGGTAAAAACCTTAAATCTTGCAGGTCTAATGAATCGCTAGTCAACAAGGACTTCATGCAGACCAGACGATTCTGAGGCACAATCTTTGTGAGCTCCGTGCAGAAGTTCGATTCACTAAACAAACAAGCAACATCAGCACTACTATCAATATTCAGCCACTTTTACTATGCATGGACTTAAAAACTTCACATCATCGAAAAGGTCACTTCTCTCTTAACAAAGGACTGTGTTTCCTTTTTTTTCCTTATTTTTTGTCACTTTTGACCAAATGTTCTGTTATAATTTTTACAGAGTACAAGAAAGTCATTTTTTTCCTATAGCAATTATATTATATATATATATATATATATATATATAAATTGGGAAATGAAAAAGGAAAAACCAAGAGATATTTTTTATATATTCATCAACGTTTCGTCTTTATTGTAAGATTTTCTCAGGATGATAATTTTAAGAAAAATGTCATGCAAGTACATCGAAATATTGGGTTAACATGATGGGTTGATGAGAAAAAGTAGTAGCCGTGTCTACTAAGAGCGCAGGACCAAGGTCCGGGCTAAGACAAGTCAGTCAGTTTTTCTCATCAACCTATCATGTCAACCCAATATTTCGATGTACTTGCATGACATTTTTCTTAAAATTATCATCCTGATGAAGTCTTACAATAAAGACGAAACGTTGATTAATATATAAAAAAATATCTCTTGGTTTTTCCTTTTTCATTTCCCATTACGTCGGATTACTCTCATCCTTCCTTTCTCATATATATATATATATATTATATAAAAATAAAAAATTTTAAAATGGTTTCAGGATGTAAAGTTCTCTTGAAAAAACAAAATGGAAAATGTAATGGTCACATGTCACCAAAAACAAACATATGGAGAAAAAGCAGCATTTAAAGTACTTATTCAACTTCATTGATGATATCCTCTATTTGAATCTGACAGGTATCATTACTAATGGGCCACAAAAATTGATTTTGTGGCCTTTTTGAGTGAAGAAATTTAACATTAACATCCATTTGTTCAACGGATACATTTACCAGCATAATAATACAATCCAGATTAAATCTATTTTACTGATATTGCAATTGCCTTACTCTAACCCTAACCCGACGTACAAAGTTATTCCGTGAAATTAAATTTATAGAAATGTTATTTCGAGGTGGGATAAACTGGTGATTGTTACGTGCTTCCTTTGAATGTTGTAGACTTTAAAAACGAGTCTTTAGAAAACAAATACTCATCTTGATTGACGTTGTCAACTATTTCAATCTTGTAAACAAACATAACTGGTTTGGTGTTAGAATTTGGTCAGACATTTCTCTTTATAAACTTGTCTGTGCTTCCACTATTGCAAACATTCTTTCCATGGGATGTGGCAAAGGAAGCACGATTCCACTTCAATTCCGAAATCGTGCTCATGGTGAATTAAGTTAGTCATGTTTTTATGGTTCTTGTATTGTACCTGAGAAGGTTCATCACTGAAATACAATATTTTTTAGTTCAGGAAACATTGGTTTGATCAACTCATTTATAATATGCTTTTGTCATGGGATTATATGATCGCTTCTTAAACAGAGCTGGGAGGAAGAAAAGGACTGAATACCAAGGTCTTACGTATGAAAAGAAACTGGAATCTTAGGAATATCTTTTACAATAAATGAATAGTTTTACGAAAAATCCAGCATTAAAATTACTTCATCTACCTTTAAACGTTGTCCCCTTATTTTGAAATATTCATTTTTTTTTTTTTAACAAAATTGTCTCCAAAATCTTCAAAATCATCTTTGTTTTCAACAAGCCCAGCAGACCCGTCCTGTCTGTGCTACTCCATTCTTAGTATTCAATAATTGAATCAATAGCATAGCATGACAGGAAACATTTACGTAAAAAATTGTTCAATATAGATACATCTGGTGTAACATAGGCTTTTCACTTTCAACATTTGCCAGCTAGTCCTTGGACGAGAAGGAAGCCGAGTGCGTAAGTCTTCCCTGCTGAACTTCTCCACCAACAAAACTGGCTGAACCTCTCCATGGTACACCATGGATACTGGGCGCCTTGCAGCCCCAGGCTAATTGGTTAGGGATCTCGGAGTAGATTGGAGCCCTAGAGATGCCGTGTGCAGGGCTCACTGGTTTGTGGACACATCCAGACACTCACCAATTCAATCCCCAGCCTCAAGGCGTGGCAAATGTTATCTTTGGATGGCCTGTCACAACCTGGGTGACAGTAGTGTATGCGGCAACTCACAGGTAATATGTGACATTAGTCTATGCTCAAGTGGAAACCACATCAGCCCTAGTTAGATGGGAATGATGGTGGTCTTGGACTGCCAAAAGTGTTCAAGTTGGTGAAGGATAGGCATCCAGCTTTAAAACTGCCTTAAAAACTATGTCTAGTCGAAATACGACTAGACAATCAGGCCACACCTGAGGATTAATTGTGGCCTGATTCAACAAATAAACCGGATGATAATCATCATACACTATTCATTCCATCACTTTTTAGTCAACATGGCATAGTCAACAACTGATAACATGAGTTTTACATTTTGGTAGTTAGTGGCAACACCAAGTCAATTTTAGATTGGGTCCTAATCTGGATAAGTACCTTTAGATGAACCTACTAGCATGCACCATTTGGCTCTCAGCATTGTAAATTTGGAAACAGATGTCTGTTTGGCTATTCTAATTTGATTAAAGCATATATTTCAGATATGTTCGCAAGTAATAGTCTTTTCTGACACTTTTCCTTTCTTCCATCTGACGTTTTGACTGTTACACAATCTTTTTATTTCATCTCTTTTGAGAATAATCTCATCACTGATACAAGCTCTTGAATATCCTTCTGGCGTTGGTAAAATTCCCTTTTCTATTATCTTGCTGTGTACACCGTAACATTAAAATAATCAACAGTTTTTCTAATTAACCAATCATTGGGTACGAGAGTAGTAAGCATTTCAACTTTCTCGTCTCTGACACTAGTAAGCATTTTTTTCTTTGATTAACTTCATTGGGTTTTCAGTTTTCACATTCTTTGGTGGTAGCGATAGCAAGTGACACCTTTTTGAGTGCAGCTGCGACTGTCTCACTAAACTTGGTTGTTGCATCACTGATTTTACGTTTACTTATAGTTTTGATTGGTAAACAACCAAGCAGTTTTAATGATTCGTTTATTGTATTTCTGGCTGATTCAATTGATAGTCCATCAATGGACTTCTGGCCAATGTATATAACTTCTCTATCTGATTTGTTTCAAACTTCTGCATAAACAACTTATTGAAACACCTGCACAATTTCTGTCCTAGTAAAACCTATCTTTTGTCTTTTTAACTGTTTATATGCATCATGAAAGTTGGTCTTCGTTGTTACTTTATGGTAAGCAAATGGGTCCATACATTTTGTTCCAATTTCTTGAATACTCATACACATATCCATGTGGTGGTTACAACCTCCGGGGTGGCTATTTCATACCAAAATCAGACCGACAGCGTCTTGGGCATGCTGTGCTGGTGTGGCCTTGTTCTCTGTCAGTCTGAGGTATGGTCTTGTGCAGTTCTAGAAGGTCCACTCTCCCAGGCTTTACCATCTCGCCATTTGAGAAGGAGGTTAGTTTATTGCTAATCGCCTGAGGTGCTCCTACTGGAGAATGCTGCCGGGGCTGCCAAGACATTTTTAGTCAGCCAGAGGTGCTCTTCCTCTAGAGCACTGGCTTTTCAAATCCCACTTTCCTGACCTTAAATTTAACAAAATCAAAGTTTGTCACTTTGCTCTAATTTTTTACTTTTTAACAATTCAATATCTTGTATATCTATTTATCCATGTCTATCTTTGAAAACTTTCTTTTTCTAAAAACTTGAGTGAAAAATCTTTCCAATTGAACAACTATCTTTGTTCATTTTAGTTTTCTAAACACATGACGACAATGCCATGAGTTTTTAAGATTTCTCCTGATGAAAATGCAATAACTTTTCTGCTATTTGTTTCCATCTAAACAGCAAATAACAAACTTGTAAAATTATTAAATGCACAAAAAGATAAATGTTTTTTGGGTTTTTTTTTTTTTTTTCTGAAATTGCAATATATCAAAAAGGTCTCAATGTCAACTTCAGCGTATAATGATTCACTCAACACTCAATAATTTTTTTTTTCAACTCCTGAAAGCCGTGGAACACTGAATAAGTTTAAAGCTTTGTTTGCAAATCTCACTGATCTTTTAGATGTTTAAGACATTCTTAAAGGGCTCATCGGTTTGAAATATTTAGTTGTCCCACACTGATATTTCAGGCTCTCGGAGTACCCCATAAGAAGAATTTTTGATTTTGAGCCATTTTTAGATAACATAAATATCTATATTATATAGAGATTTCAATCTCTTTATTTCTGCCTTATTAAAAGCACCTATTTGATCGTCGTCATCATCATCCGGTTTTGGTATTTATGGTGCTGCGAGTGTCCCAGACTCTGGGGTGGGCAACACCAGGCAATGTCTCACACCTGCTCTCTATGCGGTCCGATCCAAAGGATTGATACCAGTCATGCTGCAAACAGTTAAGTTACTTTGTATGCACTCAAGCCAGATCTTCCTTGGTCACCCTCGTGCCTAACGTATCCATGCATGTTATTGAGTTGAGGCAGGAGGTAACATGCTGTACATGGCCAAACTACCTGAGATGCTGTTGTCAAACTCTGGAATCTATATGAAATTTCGAACTGAAACGTTTATTTCATTCATGGAGACAGATTGTTCTCGTTCTGTCGGCCATGATTGGCTAGAAGTCGTAAGTAATTTTTATTTTATTCTTTATTCTGTAGTGAAGACTGAACCTTCAATCTCCAGAAGACTGTCACTTAGAACTGATTGTTACTTAACATCTTTATCCGTTGTGCCACGTGATATCCAAAATAAGAATTGTAGTCTGAATAATCCAAATTATCAATCCTCATGTCAAAACTTTCGAAACGTGTCTATCTATATTGAGTCCACACTTTCTGTTTTTGGCAGTGTTGACTCGACAAGTTTTGTGACTGCCAGAGTTAGAAGAAAGAGAAGCTTTAATCATTGGGAGAGTTGAAATTAAAGAATGTTGAATTACTGCTCACTTTCATTGTTTTCTGTGCCTGGATACACCAATAAAAAAACGCTTCTTAATTTTATCTACCCATTTGAATCAGAAGGTGGTTTGGTAAAAATGGAAGCTAAGTAGTAACACAATGATAAAACTGTTTAATTATGACAGACACATAGTTTCATTGTTTATCAACAAGTTTCAAAATGTTTCTGATCTTAGGTTGTTCCACTTTTTTAACAGGAAATTCAATGGTTGTCGGCTTGGAAGTAAATGATGAGCAACAACTGCTTAATGCTGACATTAAAGTCAGCTTTGACTTAAGAGACATTTGAGGTATACAAACAGTTTCAAAGGGTCAGGTGAACTGGGGAATCCACAAATATGTATACCAATGTTAAAAGGCTAGCAGGTTGACAAGATCTGTAGGGAGAGGACTAAATCTAACTAGCTTTTTTCAGATATTTTCCCGGCTATATATTCCTGACATTGCAGCAAATATCCAGTGTTAAGAATGTTTGGAAGTCAGCTAATTCATATGAACTGCTAGCGTACTGACATTACAAAAGTCTGCAGGATCCAGAACAATAGCGATGGTTACGCAAGGTGAAGGAACTTTAGGAGATATTGTCGGATTACAGAAATTGGATAGTACAGTTATGCCATCAAATAGATGGGAGGAACATCTACAAAAGCAACATTCTCTCATCACAGCTCTCAAATTTAGAAAAGATAATGCCACAAAGGTTGCCCTTCACATGAGTGATGTATCAGAGGAAACGGATGAAGTATTCATAATCAAAATTGGAGAGAAATTTTTGGTGAAACCTAATGCACTGATCAAATCTTAAACGTGTGTGTGTGTGTGTGTGGACGAGATAAAGATTAACCAGGAATTAGAATATAAACCTATTTGGTACTAAGTTTCTGAATTTTTGAGATGAGGATTGATAATTTGGTGGGTTGTTCAAACTACTATTCTCATCTTGAGTGTTATTCTCACAACGTTTCTGCCATGGTGTAATGGATCAAGTACAAAGTAAAATTCAGTTCTAGATGCAGTCTTCTGAAGGTTAATGGTTCAATCCTCGGTGCAGACGATACTAGGAATTGGTAATTACTGAAAACTTCTACCCGATCATGGCTGATCAAACGAGAGCATGTTAACCCCATGGATGAATTCCTGTTTGAAATTCAATGCAGATTCCTGAGTCTGACAAGATACACCTGAAGAAAGTCGGAGGTTACATCGGCCGAAACCTTATGAGAATAATACTCAAAATGAGAACAGTAGTCTGAACAATCCAAATTATACAAACTATTTGGTACTGATAGTGTCTTTTTGTTGGACAAAAAAACAAACCCTATCTCTCATATTTGTGGACCCATTTTTAAAACAATTATATTGATGGAAAGAGAATAAAATTGGCATTCCAATGATGTTAATTCCATGTAGCCTTATAGGTTAAATATTTTTATACTCAAAGTTAAAAATGAAAAGAAAACTCTAAAAACTGACGAACCAGAAAATGAAATAGTTTGTTTTTTTTTTTTTGTTTTTTTTTTCCAATACCTTCCATTCCGATTAAAATTTGCAGGGTTACATTTGATTGGATATTCTTAAGATTTCATAGGCTATTTAAACCCAGATGACTAATTCTAGTGTCATGTGATGTGGGTTTTTATGACCACTGGAACCGAAGATACGACCGATCAAAGTTAACTAATAATATTTCAAAAGTGATGAGGTAAATTGACATACATCATTAAGTTTGTTTTATGCATATATGTAAATATTTGATCATTTTTAATGGTGTGCAAATTTCTTTAAAACTTTGTTTGGTTGAATTCAACAAGTCGCTAGTGGAATATCGAATGTTAACATAATTTCACTATGGCCGCATAGCAAAAAAAATAGAAACGGCTTTCATATTAGTTACTAATTTTTTTGTTGTTTTCATTTCATTAGACTACTCTTTTTGACAATTTAAAAAATAATTTTTGTTCGAGTTTTTCTGAAGTTTATTTATTGTGAAAAAATAATAAACCGTTTTTTTTATTTTTGGTATTACACAATACTTCTAGACTGAGGTAATTTAATGTTTTGTCCCAATTCAGACTGTCCTTTTTAGGGAGCTGGATTTACTCACATTAAAACAATCTTGTGTCTAACTCTGCCGTCATGGAGAGACGACAAGTGAATACGGATTTTGTTAACGCTTACTACATGTGTCGTACATGCATGATGAAGTCTATGGTGTGTTTCTGTTATCTTGCTATTTATAATTACTCACTTGTTAGAATTTAAATAATTATTTTTTTTAAAAACTGAGTGATGAATTAAAGATACAAGTGTATTTTTTTTAATGAAAGTGGGCATATATAAAAAAAAAAAAACAAGACATTTATTTCTTCACCTTTTTTTATATCGTAAAACCTTTTCCCTATATTTAAAAAGAACGTCTTTTATGTTTCAGAATTTTTGAAATGAAGATTGATAATTTGTATTATTCGAATTACTGTTATCATCTTGGATGTTATTCTCACAACGTTTCGGCCGATGTAACCTCCGACATTCTTCAGGTGTATCTTGTAGAACTCTGGAATCTGTATGGAATTTTGAACGGAACCCTTTATTTAATCCACGGAAGTAGTTTGCACTTGTTCCATTAACCATGGTCGGGTAGAAGTCTTGAGTTATTCGTAATTCTATTCTTAGTATCGCCTGCACTGAGGATTGAACCTTCTACCTCTAGAAGACTCACTTAAAACTGATTATACTTAGCACTATATCCGTTACGCCATGGGTTCTTGCGGACAATTCTAGTATGAATTTTAGGAGCCGTAATCCTATTCTTGTTTTAGATGTGTAATGTTACTACTTATTACTATAGATTACTACTTATTACTGTGTTTGTGGAAGATGATCACCCACTTTCCGACCAGATGGCGTTCTTGTTTTAGTCTGGATGGCAGTGCTAGGGTTACAAATTTTATCCAATCTTATTTTTTTTTTCCAGTATATTATGGAAGAAATATATGTAGGACCTTACTGTGAAGAACTAAAACAAACCTGCCGCAACCTTGTTGAAAGAAACCTGTTTGTGCAGTGTAATGCTTTAAAAAAATGGTTTTCTTCTTGAGTTACACAATTTCTTTAAAGCAGATATTAATAGTGTGGTTACTGTTCTACAGACACTATGTAGTGAATTCAAAGAAATTTAAACGGTATTGAGACAATGTCAGTTTTTAAAACTTTGAAATTTACAAATTTTATTTTTAATTTGTGGTTTACGGTAAAGAGATACATAAAATCTGATCGCATAATTAGAAAGAGTACATAATTTTTCTGAAGATTACCGAGTTTCATAAGAATATTTTAAAAGAAATAAATGGTGAAGAAATTAGTCCACTTTTTTTTAAAGGATCATTAAAGAAATTGTCAAATGAAAAACACAAATTTTGTAACTTTAAATTCTTATAACTTTTGAACCATGGATAGTATTGCGTAATTCAAATGTTTTTTTGTTTTTACACAGCTCTATTCACCCAAGTTGATAAAATAACAATTAGTTAAAAGAAAAAAATCAACTTATAATGCTATTAGACAGCTTATTTTATGTAGCTTATTTTATGTAGCTTATTTTATGTAGTTTAAGGCTTATGGACAAAAAACAAGTAATGGCCGTTACAATACGACCAGGTTCAAGATGAAAATTTTAGCTTCTCTTTTTAGGAGTGGGTGGGTTTCAGCCATGGTCCATCACTTCATCTTAGTTTGTAGGATTTTAAATACAACTAAACGTGATAGGAAAGCCATGGGTATGAATTCTGTCAGGCCTCACCAAAGACAAGAATGGAGAGAAAAACTTAGATCGAGACTAAACAATCAGGCCCCACCTTTATCAGAGGATTAATTGTGGCCAGATTCAACAAATAAGCTGGTTGGTGATAATGATGAACTAACATTCTCAAATTTAACACTACCTTACACGGGGTAGTATCTTCCTTTACTGGTATTAATGCCCCAACTCAAATGTCTGCTGTCAGCATCTTTTTACATTTTTCTGTGATTTTTCTCAGACTGTATCAACATTGTTACTTTAAGTAATGTAAGTCACTTTCAAAGGTAAAAACAGGTTCTATTTTAATAATTCAAAGTAGTTAAAATAATTCAAAAAATAATTCAAAGTAGTTAAAATACTTGTGACACAAAATATTTTAAAACCATATCTTCATTTATCCTTCATTTTATAATAAAGATCATCATATTCGGTTTAACATCCGTTTTACATGCTGGCATATGTTGAACGGCTTTTAGAAATTGACTTCCAAACTAACCTATCTCTGGCCAGCTTTTTATTTATCCCTCTTTCTCTCAAGTCCATCATCCAATATTTTTCTTTGCCTTCCCCTACCAACTGACTCTGCTACCTCAACTGTTCTACATCTGTTAACCCAAGAACTCTCATCCATTCTTTTAATGTGGCCATATCATTGAGGTCTCTTCTTCTGCAGACATCTCCCTATACTGTCCAGATTTAATCTTCCTCTGAGTTCATCAGATCTAAGCCTGTCTTTAAGACTCACATTACATATCCATTGTATCATTCTGATATCATGTAACACATGTCCTGGCCAGGTTTCACTTTCATACATCATCATACTGCATACACATCACAGTGGTAATGTTCTGCTGAAAGAACAATGTGTATTTGTGTGTGTCCACTCACACACACGCACGCAAAAAAAGAGTACAAAACTGCCCTATAAATAAGGGAAGGGAGAACAGATAGCAAATCAGACCCCCCCCCCCCTCACCACTATTTCCTAGAGATGTTTTTCTTTTTTTCTTTCTGCTTTCTATAACAATTTATACTCCCCCCCCCCCATTTCTTTATCTTATGCAAACGTCTTTGATGTTAAATAGTTTGTATGTGGCATCACCAGGCTATTTTACCTATCACAGGGATAGTGTTTCTCTATCCCATAAGCAGAAAAAAAATGCACTATTACACCCATTGTACGTGTTAGATTTTTACAATAACGAATGTTGATCTGTATTTGTTTCAATGGTCTATAACTTGGAAACCAAGTGTTTCCAGGCCTAAAACATAATCCTGAAGTTATGCCATGGATTTTTCCAAACACCCTGTATAAGAGGAGAGGGGCAGGGAAACAGTTGTTTAACCACAGCACATTCCCCCTTTTTTCTCTGCAAACGACTTTTCTTTTTGTTTCTATGATAAACTTAAAACACTGTTTCTATTTGTTTTTTATAACTATTTATATTTTATTATAGAATAAGTTACCAATTTTAGTCTTAATTATTATAGAATAAGTTACCAATTTTAGTCTTAATTATTATAAAAGTTACCAATCTTAATTATTATAGAATAAATTACCAATTTTAGTCTTAATTATTATAAAAGTTACCTATCTTAATTATTATAGAATAAGTTACCAATTTTAGTCTTAATTATTATAAAAGTTACCAATCTTAATTATTATAGAATAAATTACCAATTTTAGTCTTAATTATTATAAAAGTTACCTATCTTAATTATTATAGAATAAGTTACCAATTTTTGTCTTAATTATTATGGAATAAGTTACTAATTTTTGTCTTAATTATTATAGAATAAGTTACCAATTTTTGTCTTAATTATTATGGAATAAGTTACCAATTTTAGTCTTAATTATTATAAAAGTTACCAATCTTAATTATTATAGAATAAATTACGAATCTAAAAAAATCAATCACTGTAATTAGGTCAAATAACATTCTCATAAAAATTTACTTCTGTTCAATATGATTTAGAAAATAAAATATAGACATTTTTTTTACACCCTGGAGAGTCTAAGTGGAGTTCGGAGTGAGTTGGGCAAATAATCCTCCACTCTATAATAAAGACCAATGTGTATTTATTTGTATCTAAATAAATATATTTCCATCCCGTCACGCAAAAGTTGCCTTTCAAGTGGTGATGGTAGGTGAGAAAGTAACTAGCAAGTCTGTTCCAAAATTTATAATGATCGGATTATTAGTTTAAGAGTGAATCCTGTACACGCAAATATATAAACGTATATACATATCTAACTTGTATGTGTGTGTATGCGCATGAGCTGGACCCCTGTCCTGTAGTTGCCCAGAAAAATTAGGAAACCGAGAATTGCAATGCCCACAGGACTGGAAAGACTCTTTTCACCCAAAATGCTAATCATTTATATACGATATAGGAAATATTCTTAGAACTGTGAGTAATAATAAAGGAAAACACTTATAAACCCCCAAAAAAAGGAATAGTTAACGAGTTTTGCAAAGCAATGTGTAAATTAGTTGGACCTCCGGCACATTGTTTGCATGAATATGACTGAGTATATTTAGAATGCTGTTTTTCTATCGTGAATAGAAAGTTAGCATTTTAATCTCACTATCAGTGCAACAAATGGCTCAACTAATATATATAGAGAGATAGGGAGAGATGCTGATAGCTATGTGTCCTGCGTCCGAGCCGCATAAAAATCTAAAAGGATACAATAAAATCTTATCCATGAGTCCAGGGGAAGCATGTCAATTTTTTCATTCCCCCTCTCTCCCCCATACACAGACACACACATACATTGAAATGCACACAGCATATCCGTCAGTGGTGAAAGTAGCTTTGTATTTTTTTTTTTTTTAATAGGCCATTTGCTTGAGTGAATTTACCTCCTCTTTTTTTTTCTTTCTTTCTCTACCCATTTCAAGTTAACTGTGAAATTTTCTCTACCCCCACCATTTCAAGCTAACTGTAAAGCCGGGCAATTGACCAATCCACCATTTTCTTTGTAACTGAACAATGTAATACGTTTCAATATTTTATTTAAAACATGATGGGGTACAAGATGGTTCAGAAAGCTTTCTCGTTCCTTTAGCTATCACCATAAATTAACAGTGCTAAAACAGTTTCTTCTCTTTTTCTTGTGACTTTATTCTTTTTTTAACTGGATTGAAAAGCTTAACCCGTATAATTTCTTGGGAATGCACTCACTCACTCACTATCCAGGTATATCCTCTGTTCCCTTTGATCCCGGTTCGACACTGTCTGGCTGTCCTTATGTGGGGATTGACTGGTTTTTCAACTTTGTTGTCTCTAGTCCTGTGTTCACTGTTAAACTTTTCATTGACTGCCATGTGATTCTGGAGCAGGGTTTTTTACGGCTGTATGCTCTATCTATTGCCAACTCTGACACTTCAGCAGTCCATGATCTCTGTTTGTTGCTGTGGCCGTGGGTAGTTATCTTCAACCTCATACACCCTTTGCTGCAGTACGGAGCAGTGCTACACAATAAAATGGCATGCTTAACATCTGGCATCCCATGAAACCCATGGGAGGTACTATTATCAAGGATAGCTCTCTGGAGAAACTGTCAGGGTACCAAAGTGTATCCACATGCATACTCTAGACTTTAAGGGGTCCCCCACCCTGAGCACACAACTGCATTACTGCAGCAGCTACTACTGACCGCAATTGTCAGAGCCAGATAGAGCTGGAAGCGAAAAGCATCTGAGGCCACTACTACCATTGGGCTACTAAGTAACCCATCCCCCCCCCCCATGCAGTAAGTTAATATTTATTTACGATAGAATTATAATTAATGTAAATCTCATTATGTATATATTTTTTTTATTTTGTTCACCTTGAACAAGGCATATTGCTATTGAAGTGTAAAGGGCTACAGATTTATAGGTGGCAACCTTGGTAGAAAGTTTGGCTCAAGATGTTTGTTCATATTACATTTAAATTTCTGCGTGTTGGTAGGATCAGGAAAACAGAGCATGGGGGGAAATCCCCAAAACGAGAGGTCCGAGGAAAGAAGCTTTTAGAGTAGAAAATTTTCTGGCATCTGGGGGCCTCTACAGTGAAGGGGTGAGATTTTGCTGCTAGTCTGGTGGGTCTTGGGTATTTTTGTTAAAGGTGAGGGTGTACAATTGCAGTAAGTTCATCAGAGCACATTCTGTGGAAGTGCTTGTAAAATAAGCACAAGGATACAACACTGCAGCGATTAGGCTGGAGCTTGGCAGACATTGCTGGACCTATTAGGTTAGAAACTCTTTTTTTTTCCGCCCTGTTCAAGGAGAAGAGGCTAGCGTTTGGTGCGCCAACTCAGATGTTACAACAATACTTCATGCTAGGGCAAATGGTGACTTTATAAAGACATAAGATACTGGCAGATGTGAGAAGTTTTCTAGCTTGGTAAAGGGAGCATACCTTCTTTGCAGCTGACTTGGCAGCATCTTCTATGTACTTATTCCAATTCATGTTGCCTGAGAATGTCGGGCTGAAGAGTTTGAACATAGAACACTTGGGAAGGGTTCTATCAGCCATGACAATCGGTGGTTGGAAAGGTTTCTTATCGTTGTTAATGGAAAGGAGTTTCATCTTGATAGCATTAAATGTTACCATGCATTTTTGCCCCCATCCTACTATTGACTAGGAGGTCATCTTCCAAGAATTCAGCGATTGCCTTTGATGTGTGTGCATTCGATTTTCCATCATGTCGGTTATAGTGTATGATGTTATCAGCAAATACACCATCTCTGACGCAATTGCATTGGGGAGGTCGTTTATGAAGATTAAGAAATAATATAGATCCAAGTATCAACACCTAGGGCACAGCTGGATTGATCTGATGTTGCTTTGATGTACGTCCATCGAGAACTACCTGGATCTTTTAGCTATATATTGCGTTTACCTTCCTTCGTTTTGTGTCATGTTATCAGTAGTACATAATGTATTAAAATAAGTTACTTTTTGAAGACGGAAAGATGAAGATAAAAAATTGCATAAAATTATATAAAATTGATACAAATTTTATTACATCGAAAGTTCAGATGCAAGGAGTTACACTAATCCTTAAACCATGGTTTTTCAAAGATAAAACTATTCTCGTCAGAGGATTTGAACCCTCTGCCTTTTATTTGAAACCCTGTAAAAAAATTTAAAAAAACATTTCTCTAAATCTACAAACTTTTGCTATCTGCACCATAGCGTCCCCTTTTGTCTTCGACAATGGCTACTCAATAATGCTACCATTCTCCGTCTCGGCCATTTATTTCTTTATTCCCAAACCGTTCCTGTTATTTTTCAAAGTGAAATGGAACAGGTAATATTTATTTATTATAAATATCACATTACCGAATTTTATCCTCTCACGAGAAGAGTTTTATCTTTGAAAAAACCATGGTTTAAGGATTAGGATAACTCCTTGCATCTGAACTATCGATGTAATAAAATTTGTATCAATTTTATATAATTTTATGTAATTTTATGCAATTTTTTATCTTCATCTTTCATTCTTTAAATTGATTGCTCTACTCAACGTATTGAGCTTTACTTTATCACGATAGATCACTTTAACGATACTTCACTTACCGTTAATTCTATTATTATTATTAAAATAAGTTACAACATCTATTGTCGCTATTACAGTTACAACTTTATGTATTCCTCAAAGATTTCCATGTAATTTATATTTTAGATAATTTTATTTTTACATTGATAATCTGAAATTATGTCTATTATATTTTTATACTGATGTCTCAATCCACTTAATTTAAATACACTATTCAATTTACATAATTTTGACTATAAAGCTTAAGGAAAATCTATAACGCAAAAAGTAGATAATAAATCACAAAGTTAAATTCAGTAAAAATTACAATGGAAGAACCAGTAATCTGCATTCGAATAACTGAAATTACCGAATATTTTCACGCATCCTGTCTCCACGATATTTCATTTTATGATATATTGTGTATTTTATCCTCATATATATATATATATATATATATATTAATGGGTCACCGCTTATCAAGGCCCAAAAGTCACTCGAGTATAAGGGTTAATGAGTTTAAGTGAACGGTGAGACAACACTGTGAGGATTGGTAACGATGGTTGAAACTGGACAGAATTTGATTACTTAAGAGGATGGCTCAACAAGAATTTGTTAACATTGCACTTGAAAACGACTATGTTGTAGCCAGCTGAGAAGCAGCCCCGTGGTATTGTTTCACAGACGAGTAGTTATTGGAAAAAAACTTTGCTCATGGAAGTTATGTTTATATATATATATATCAGTGTCGGAAGTGACAATTTTAGACTGTCACAGGACTCGATCCCGATTCAGAGTTAACCAAGACTCTTCACTTTTTTGCTCTATCTTCATGCACATCAGAAATAATCACATGATACAGGAGAAATTAAGTTCTATTTATACCTAAATACTGCGGGCAGTAAACAGCAGACAGTCTAGAAGGTTCGACGAACGTTATCAGAACCTTGCTTATAGCTAAGTGACAGTCTGTTTTTGATATCTCCGAACAGTGCTCAACTTTAATTTCTTAAAGGGGCTTTATAATAATAATATTTACAAATGAATATTAAATTATTTATATATATATAAGTAAATGTTTGCTCTCTGTTCACATATTTTTGCGAGCCTGCGAAAATGATATAGTGAACGAACATATACTACACTGACCCTTAAAGGAGGAGGCAATGACTATTTTCCACACAATAATAAATTCTGTAACAACATTTTGATTCCCGGTTACATTCAACTACTTGTTTTACTTTTTCAAGCTTCATAAAGTATCGATTTTCAAAGGGTTAAAATAACATTAAGGTGTAACGTCCTACTTTCAAACCAGCTGATAGCCTTTTATATTCTTGGCATACTAGAATATATTTCCTCATTCCATTATCACATGCTGCTGTGTTTGCAATTGGTAACCATGGTTATGATAAATGTTGCAGCTGTTTATTTTGAATTATGCTAATAAAGATTCACATGTAAAAATTACGATCCTCTATTACATTGACATAATTTTCCCAATAGACATTTGTGTGCACTGTGGATAATTCAATAAATTGTTTCCTACTTGGAAATAATAACTTTCCTAAATTTATTTACTGATAAAATCATGACTGCTGCACTAATCCCAAGAGGCCATCTTCCAATGCATTACCTCCTCCTTACGGTGAAGTTTATAGACTAACGCCTGAGTTTGCTCTCATCTGTGTGGGAATACCGATGGGACAGACCAGTATATTTTGGGGCAAAAATTGACTTTTCACGGTCCCTTAGACTATATATTGACTGTTAACGGTTCTGTTACGCACACTGTGCATGCACCATTTCCTTTTTTTTTTTTTATATTGCCACCCAGACTTAGTGTTAGGATGTAAAGTAACCATGCTTTTGTGTTATTTACAATTTATCACAGCTGCTATAGTAATGGGAAGCTATCGTCCCAGGCATTAACACCTTCTTTCAGTAGAGTTATGATTTTATTGCCTGTCACCTGAGGCACTCTCATCTGTGAGGAAGTGATAACGGGACTAATTAGAATATTTTGGATTGAAATGGACTTTTAAGGGTCCTTTACACTATAAATTGATTTTTAATGATTATATTACGCTCATTGTGTACACGTTTTTTTCTTCTCGCTCTCTCTCTCTCTAACCTTAATGTAACCCGGACTTAGGGTTAATGAAGGGCATGTGTTTGATTTTTCATTCATATTGAATATTACTTTCCCTTCAATGTTTGTGTGTAGACACAATTATTTGTTCCCTGTCTCTACGGAAGTAAGTTGTTGCAAGGATGTTCTTTTGTACTTATGGAAGAATACTAATGTTTAAATGTTAAATGTTACTTATAAATTTAATACTTACAGTAATACCATAATATTTATAGCTAATTTAATTTCAACAAATTCCAGCAGGTAAAACAGACATTAAACCGATGATGATGAATAAAAATATTTATAAGGAGTTAATAGGTGCGACCATTAGTTTCTTGGGTTCTTCAATTTTCTCTGGCAATTCCCATGTATGGCTCCATTGCAATTTAAAATGAATAAAATCATTTTTATTATTTTTTTTTATAAGCTAAGACTTTCGATATTTAAAAATATCTTCTTTGGAGCAAGACTTCTTTTTTTTTTTTTTTTTTTTCCATTTCCTCATTTTGTTGGTATTAATCGGGGGGGGGGGGGGGCAAGACTCTTGTTGAGATAGAAAATGTACGTCAAAATATTAGTCAAGTTTGGGAGATGTGTTATGTGCTTGGTGGCACGTGTTTGAATATAGAAATGGTCACATCTTACGAAGCATCATACATGTATGAATATTTATAATAGAAAATTGAAACCAAACAATGATGCAATTTAAAATGAATAAAATCATTTACATTATTATTTTTTTAGAAGCTAACACTTTCGATATTTAAAAATTGCTCTGAAGAAGATATTTTTAAATGTCGAAAGTCTCAGCTTATATAAAAAAAGTAATAATAAAAATGATTTTAATCATTTTAAATTGCATCATTGTTTGGTTTCAATTTTCTATTATATATATTCATACATGCATGATGCTTCATAAGATGTGAACATTTCTTTATATATATATATTTATATTTAAGATTTTATAACACAAAGGATTTTGGTAATAGCTCGATAGTGTAGAAGTAGAGCTCATACAATTTAATGTTATATAACATCAGCAAATGCAGGGAACAAATTTACATTAATTTATCAAAAAGATAGTTTTTATTTACATACAATTGTTTCAGCCAACCTCAAACATATATTCTCGTGATATACAGAATATTCAAAATTTATGAAATATCAATTTTTCTTGAGGACTCATTATATATATATATATATATATATATGATAGTTGGGCAGCATTTCTTCTTTGATACATGGCTGATGAAGCAACCTGACGACGGCTCATGAGTCAAAAACGGGAATTGTCAGTTGTTTAATCAAATATATATATATATAAGTCAATGAAAATAATTAGACTTGCAAATGGAAGCAAATCATAATCTTCGGTTGTTCAGAACAAGGACATTTAGTGAATAACAATATTTATTTTTCTTCTCTTTCATTCCTTAAGCCAGACTTTTCAAAGATTAAAATCTTATCAGATGAGGTTAATGATGGATAAGTTGACAGATGAGGACAGTCAATATTCGAAATTTGAAAAAGTTTTAAAGTTCAAACGGGTATTTTCCACTCATGTCAAAATAAGGGGTTAAAGAATTGGAACAGAATGAAGATTCAAAGATTTATTCTTCATAAATCTTTCATCATTATAACTGTTTTAAAATTTAAACTGTAAAAAATGAATCAAAAATTTGATTTCAGTAGTTTTTAAATAATGATTGACCGACACCGTATTGAAATAGTGGTATAATTCTATAAAACCTGGAATAATAACTAACCATAATGCAAGAGGATGAACAACTTATTTAGCAAGAAAAAATATTATTTAAAAAAAGCTGAAACGATGCAGAAAAAAATCAAAATTGATACTGAAACTAAAATTGTCTTACTGTCCAACTATTAATAATAATAACATTACGTACAGTGCTCACGTGCACCACAACTCATCAAAAGTGCATGTACGTTGGGGGGTGGGGGGCATCAGGTGTAGTTTTGGCAAATTTCATTGAAGTACCAGGATTTCGAAGGATGTAGTGTCTCGCCCAGGACCGCGACTGGTTGGGTTTCTCCAGCCTTACTGACGCACCCAGCAACTGTACATATAATTTCTCCTTAGCTCACTCCCTCTCTCAGACTGTTGATTTTCCGACCCGCATCCCCGATCGAGTAGACCAACAACAAGTCTCACTTCTAGACCTTTTCTTGACGTCAATGCCCGAGGCTTGTGTGACGAAAGCTCATAGCCCACTCGGGAATGCTGATCACATTGTGCTAATGATACATATCACGCTAAAAAGTCGTCCAAAAGCTGATGAACCGTTGCTCAAAACAACGAGATACTACAAGCAGACTGATTTTGAGTCAATCAGAGATCACATCAGTGACGCCCCATGAAGGGAAACCTTCTCACTCCCTGCCGACCAGTGTGCATGGAATATTGTTGCCACATCTGGGCTGGTGCATCATCTACTACTCTCTTCCTCCTTGACAAGGTCCAAAAAAGAGTCGCCAACCTAATAGGTCCTTCACTGTCAACCAAGCTCCAGTCCCTGTCCCATCGCCGCAATGTAGCATCCTTGTGCTTGTTTTACAAATACTTAACTCCTGGAGAGGAGTAAATCAATACTCTGGTGCCCCCTTGACGTAAATTCACTAGACCAACTCGACAATCGACTAAATCCCATCCATTCACTGTGGAGGTCCCCAGATGCCGGAGAGCTTTCTACTCAAATAGCTTCTTTCCTCGTGCTGCTGGCCTCTGGAACTCCCTCCCTGCTCCCTGTTTCCCCGACAGTACTGACATGCAGAAATTTAAAATTAATGTAAACAGACGTCTCGCTGCGCAGATCCCAATTTAGGTTGAACCCACCCACCACCCACCCCCAACCTTCTCCCTTTTCTTTCTTTTCGGTAGCCCCTTACGTCTATAGTGGCATCCTGCCTTGTATGGGGTGAACTACGTTAAAAAAAAAAAAAAAAAAACAAGCAATGCAGGCAGTTTGTCTTATACTTCAGTAATTCTGAGCGTGAAAAAATGTTTACGAAAATTATGGGAGCTGTGCTGTTTTCTGACTTTGTTAAGATCTCCGTGTGTGTTCGACACACGAAGATCAAAAAGGATCATTCGGGTTTTTGTTAGCACGATGGTTAATAATTTGTGGGTGTTTACTAAGTTTGTTGCTAGATGTGGGAGCTTCAATGAATCCCAGCTCCTGGAAGCAAGACGGTCAAAGTATGGCAGGTGTCTGATGGAGGCTATTCGCTTGATTGCACATCTATAAACGGTTTCCAGGTGGTCAATGTTTAGAGCAGGATGTCGGCTTCTAGACTGATGATGCAAATTCTAAGTTGGTCGCACCATAGCTGCATGCAGTTTTAAATAGATGGATGGAGTGCAGCTAACAAAGGTCTTGCTAAGTGATGTCAACACACCTTCTGTTTATAACAAGCAAGATTCACACACAGTTTTAGTAGTATATTTATTAATAATTTTGTTTTTATTGACAATAAAATTTGATAACAATAACAACTATTTCTTAACTTTAATTAACCAAATCGCCATGGTTCTTAATTTCATAAAAAAGCAACAAGCAAAAGTAAATTTACTGTTTCTTTTTTTTTGGGGGGGGGGGGTATTTTGGATCAGCACAGACATGTTTTAAAACTAAAGCATTTTAAATCCCCAAAATACCATCCTTTTGTTCGGAAAGGAATATACTTTAACATGGATCAATAAATAATAATCTATATAATATTTATTCTAAGAGTTTTACGCAAACAAAATGTTATATATCTTAATACTACTAACAGGCCATTTTCGCAACTTTTGTGAAGACCGGGGTTACCTTTTAAAAGGTGTTACCACTCTTCGATGAGGAATTTCGACATGAAATTTGAAAAACAATTAGAAGAGATGAATCTCTTAATCTTGGTGGGGTACAAAACCACATGAGCCATTCCTTTTTTATTTTTGCTATGTCCAAGAGAATCCTTCAACATGACGAGTACCGAACCTTTTTAAAAATACATATGTTGTTGTACCCCAACTGATAAACCAATCCTTTTACTCTTTTTATGTATTAAAGTTATAATTGTATGTTTTTTATCTTTTCGTAGTAGCAATTTTTAATTACTCTATCGGGAAAAATATTGTTTCGGTTTCAGCGATATAGTCGATCATAGTAATAATAGTATCAACAAGCAGCAGCTAGAAACAAATCTGACGATTTTTACAAATTACGTTTACAGATTGGTTGGATGCCCTTAAACGCTAGAATTGCTTGGAAATGAGGGAGTTATTTTTTTCTTTCTGACAAATTTTTCAGGGTGTTCACATGTAATTGTCTAAAAAAAAAAGTTACAATCTCATAATGGGGAGATGTGGGTGGAAGGTGTTAATCTACAATTTTATTTATCTACCTCCCACAGCGGTAAGATGTGACACAAGGTCGGAAAGTGGGATTTGAAAAGCCAGCACCTGAGAATTTGAGCACTCTGGCCTACAAAAATTGCCTGGGCAGCCCCGTCGGCATTTCTCGGTAGGGGCGCCTCAGGCAGTAAGCAATAAACTTACTCCTCCCCAAAGAGGGGAGGAAAAGCCTAGGAGGGTGGCCCTCCTAGAACTGCATAGGACAAACCCACAGACTGGCGGAAATCAAGCCCCGAAGGCCAAGACAATACTGGTCTATCCATCGGAACAGATACTACACTTTGAACAATAATACCAAAGAAATTTTGCAATGTATTCAATTTAAGACAGTCCTGATATTAGAGTTTAGTTTCTTGTACATACAATTTCACTTTGAGTCCTCTAACTTTAGTTTTCAATGGATACATATTTTTAACAAAATGCAGAATATTTATGTGCATTTACTGCAGATTACTTGGAAACCCTTCATTTCTGGAGAATTTCAGTGGTATATTCTGATTTCTAGCACAAAAATACACTTATATAAATAATTTCATTGATTAATCTTGTGTCTTTTACTGAAAAATTAGTGTAAAAAATGTGACGAAATGCAGTTTTAAAGAAGAAAAAATACCCAACTGTGCACTCACTCGCTATTCAAGTTTATCATCTATGTTCCCTTTGACAAGAGGTTCGATGCTGTCTTATTGAGATATCTTGAGCAGTTTCAATTTTTTTCATGTATATTACAATTATTATACAAAACACCATTGGGAAAATGAGCCTATATACTAAAAAGGATACCGTTATCATTTTGAGCATTTCATAGAAGTTTCCTTCTGTGAAACTATTTAACTCAGTGTTTCTCAAACATTTTGTATTTTTCAGTCACGCTTAGAAGAACATGAAAATGCGTATACATTTAAATGTTAGTAGATAAAACCATAGATATAAAAAAGATACACACAAATATGAACTTTATTTCAATGTATCTATTCAGTCAATTGTGTCGAGCTTGGGTATGACCTTAAAGTGCATTCAGTAGTGAGGCCTTAATTTTAGAGCTTTTTGGGAGGGAGGGGTACCACTAGCTTATCAATAGTCTCAGGTTCACTCTGAGCTGGAGTGGTAGCATGTTTTAGGGTCTCATCTATGAGTCTGTATTGGGTAAGGCATGAAACTTCCTAGGACACATTTTGTGGCAAGGTGTTCCTTTCTACCTCACACTACCATCCCCAAATCTACCATTCTCAACCCTTTCTACCCTATTTTTTACTGCCTACTCTATTTCCCAAACATATCAACTACTCAAGCCATTCTAGGTACGATATAAAACTACATCTGGTAGTGAAACCCCAATTTGTGACTGCGGAGTCGGCTCTTAGTTGCCATTATTTCTAACCGCCGAAGTAGTGGTACCGGTTAGGGTCCCATTTATGAGTTCTATAGAAACTATTTGTATACAAACATATGTAGTGATTGTATTGATGTTTCCTAGATGTTAATCAAAGTAAACTCCAGGTGTATACACTAGTGCTCAATAACAAGTAGAGTTGTAATATAGTATAAATTTTTTTTATTTATATAAACATTATTGGCTACATATGTGCATACATGTTTCTGCTGCCATTTCTTTCGAAATTCAGCTTCCTCAGGCTACGTACAAATTGAAAATGCTACCGAGAAAGAGAAGACAGCAATTCTTTTTGGTTTTTGGAGAGGGGATAATATTTAATTTGCCAAGCATTTTCTGCATTTAACTCAACATTTATTAGTACATATACATACATTTAGATTCTTCTCTTTCATGATACAGTAATCACCTCCAAAAAACTCAGTTTAGCCTGTGTGATTGACTGGGGGGGGGGGGCAATATGCCCTAACTATCTTGTGAGTAGAGGTCAAGTAATATATCTAGTGCTAAACTATATATATATGAGAACTTTGTGGATTTTTCTTGAGGATCTTGTAGTAGGCAGAGTTGATATTGACATAATAATGTTAGTTGGCCTACTTCAAGAGAAATAAGTCGTATATATACATCTCACAGGAATGTTATATCTTTTGAAAATGTGAAAAAAAAAACATGGTTATTGGAATATAAAATAAACCCAACTTCACCTCCTTTCTTCATCACTCTACCTCTTTCATTTTTAATCTTTTTATATGCATACATACACACACTTACACACACACACGTATATATACCTATATAACCATCAAAACTCATAAAATGGTTTGACTGTTGATCTGCTGTAAATCCAAATAACCAACCAAATATTTGCTTGGTGTTTTTCAGGATTTCTTCGACTACACAGTAATCTCATTATTTATGGTTTTACCACACTGTCACTTGGACTTACGGTGAATGGTAAAAACATTTAGTTAACTGCATGGTCCTGAAATAGGGAGGATCATTTTACGTTAAATTTATATACGGAATTGATGCCACACTCTAATTTCAAAACTTATTGTTTTTTGGTTTTTGCTTTTCCACCAAATCTTTTAGGGTGTTTACACGTAATCGCCAAAAAAAAAGAAGTAGAATCTTGGGGGGGGTTAATCTACAAATTTACCGTTTTTCGATTGCCCTGAAAACGATTTTGGCATTGCAAAACACTCTATTATACCTACTATCACCTCTAACCCTAAGTCCGGGTGCACCCCGTCCCCCAAATAATCTAGCTTGAATCTAACTTTAACTATTATGGTTCATTTGGGCTCTTCAACTAAACTAAAGAAAAACATTTTTTGAACGCACCCCTATTGTACCAAAGAGCTGAATATTCCTTTTTTAATATTATTATTTAACAATCTCTACGTGATTTACATTTTTTTTTTTTATTTCGTATTAGTAATCGAATATTTATTGACATAGAAAATGCAATAGCACGTAAAATAACACAGAATTTTAAAAATCCTATTGAAAATAATTTAATTGCAAAATTAAATCCACAAAACAAAAAAGTGGTTCTACAGAATTTGAACTGGACCTAAACACGTTCATCATGGCATAACCGACTTTCGTCGATATACAACTTACGTTAGACTTCCAGTGACTTTTGGCCTTGGTTAGCAGCCGACTTTTGACGAAATAAAACTTAGGTTAAAGTTTGAGTGGCTTTTGGCCTGAAGCAAAGCGCTTCTACAGAAGTGGTTAGGGTAATGCAAAAACAATTCGGTATAAATTAGTTAGAAATAGAAAACATGACTTACAGCAAGTTGCATCATACATGTGAAATGACAAAATTAAAACTCGACCACACAAATAGAGTAGACATATTTAGAAAACTGGGGCAATTTTTATTTTTGTTCCAATGCCAAGTGCTCCCTTTTCGTTGGTACATACATTTTCAATTATTAAAAGCTGACCTTTTGTGTAAACATTAAAAATATCCTATGTGACCTATTTGCATTTGGTCGACTGTTTAATTCATTCTTTTATATTTCACACATGACTATTTCGGTGCACATGCTGGATGGTGAAATTTCACAGCTTTCCTTCTGGATTAGGTGGCCTACCAAGATTTAAACCGAGCGTATTATCATTCATAGCTGTTGATGGAGGCATTATGTAGCAGCGAGACATGAGCCCCAAACATTTCTGATCTGCTACAACTTTGGCATAATGATAGTAGAATGATCAGGTAGATATACGGCTCCAAACTGATACAAATGATCCCATCAACTGTGCTTCACCAGAAACTTGGTACTGGTCAGATTGCAGATATCTTGCGCGCTTAGCGTCTTAGGTAGTTCGGTCATGTACAGCGTGCCACCTCTTGCATTAACTCCATCGCAGGCACTAGGGAGCGTGGTAGACCGACAAAGACCTGGTTTTAGTGCGTAAGAAGCGATATGACTGCACGCTATCTGACTAATGTCAACCTGTTGGATCGGATCACATGGAGAGCAGGCGGGAGCAATTGCTTGGTGTTGCCCACCAGAGTCCGACATATGCATACTACTCTAAATACCAAAACCGGACAAAGAAAAATAAATGTTTATTGATAGTAAATACAGAAGAATAGCTATCACCTACAGAAACCAATATAGAAAAGTAGATGCAATATTTGTTTTAGGTTAGATCTACACACATCAAAAACTAAAGACTTTTCTGTTTTGAAGGTATAATTAGTCCTTTTTGTAAAAAATCTTTAGTTGAGAAGATAAATGACAAATTAAAAAAAACTGTCTTAAAATTTTATTTAGTCGGTCTTTAAAATAAAAAAAACTTGATTTTTTTTATTCATCAAATTTGTTAAATATAATTTAGTGATTTAGATTAATAGATAATATTCTTAATATAAAGTATATTTGATCAAAAAAAAATCTAAGATTTAATCTTTTGAATGAGTCCACCACATTAGTTAATGGTCATGGATACAAGTTTTACACCTTTTGGTGGACAGATTTTGAATCCCAGCTTAGGAAATGTTTTATTCGTGTTACACCAATATATGAAGATACCAGAAGAATACCCATCCCAGGATGGATAAAATTAATTCCCCAAACAAGTTTTGCACTGCTTTTATGTCCCTTTATGAAGTTTAAAGTTAAGATATAATGATACGAAACCTTATGTCTAGAATACTTATTCTTGATCAAAATCTATTACATAATTTTGATTCTAGAAAATACATAAACGGTCTTAAGAAGGCATTGAAATTCAGGGAATCTTGCTTAATTGGTGTCTAATGTCAATACAAATCTGATATATTTGAATTTTCAAATTGGAGGTGTTTTTTTATGCCCCCTGTAAACCCTCTAAAATACTCCAAAGAAACTGAAATTTGAGGAATATTTATTGATGTCTAACATCTATGGTTAAAATTTCACAAAAATCAGAAGTATCTGAATTTTCACAAAGGACCCTTTTGCATAAAACTGGATTAAACTAAATATAGTCCACATTATGACCACTTACGACTACTAGCTGTGTTCCAAAATTTATAATTAGTTGATTAGTTTAGAAGTAAATCCTGTACATACAAATATATATACACATACCTAAATTTATATAAATAGAGAGATACATATGTATGATTAAAATCGATACTCATATTTATTAGAGGAAATGACATTCAATGTTTTATTGCTAAATTTTAGATGCATCTATGAGATGATTTCTATCTTAGATTTCTTGAATTCTTTATCGTAAATTTAAAATTCTATACACCAGCGTTTCTCAAAGTTTTTACCCTTGCAGAACCCTTAAAATAAATGATACATCTTAAGGAACCATGCACAAAACAAAATTATATACCAGATCTTTCTCATTTTATTTTCATCATAGTTTATATGGTAAATATCATAGTATGTATTTTTAAATAACTGGTATATGGAAAAATTAGTGTTTTTTTGTAAAATTTCACGCTAGTGCTGTACAGATATCATTAAATATATTCTCAATGACTGTTATATTTTGGTGCTTATCGAGAAGTAGACTGACATTAAAAAAAAATAGAAATTTCGTACTGTGACAAAAAGCATATATCGTAAAAGATCTCGTAAATTGATCAAGCAGTTTTTTTTTTTTTTTTTTTTACAAACGAAAATCAAATTTTAGAGGTAAACGACAATTGGCGATCTATAGATGCCATTTTTTAAATTGTGGTCGCCGGACAAGAAGGGACATAACTTCAAACTTTTGTAAAGTTTTGGAGTTATGGTATCATCTGGACAACGACCAGATATTGTCGTTTGGTGTGAAGAAAAGAAAGAAGGAATAATATTGGAATTAACAGTACTATTGAAAGAAAACTTTGCTGCTGCAGAAAATAGGAACAAGATCAGATCTGAAGAGTTGGTACCGGAGTGTCAAGATAAAGGATGGAAAGTCGATTTTGTCATTGGGGCAAGAGGAAATGTGGAGCAAACGGTTGTAAACCTATTTCGACAGCTTTTACTGTAACAACTCAGAATTGAGAAAACTCATTAAAGATTTTCAGGAAACAGCAGATACTACAAACTGGAACGAGAGGCGAATTTTGTAGCGTGAAAGAAGGGAGATAGAAAAAATAGTGCTAATATAGGGTAATTTATGACGTCACAATGCAATCAAAATCAGTTGTTAATGTTGATGATGGCTGAAAGGTGTATGTGGCATGATGGCATTTATGGGTAGATGACACCAGTGCTACATAACCACCTCCTGACAGAGGGGCTCCGCCACTTCAGAAAAGCAGTCATGGAATAGGGGTCAAAACTGCAAAGTGGTTCCTCCTGATGATGGTGTAGTGCTGGATCTGATAGCGGAGCTGTCAGCTGCGAATTACAAATAAATTGTGCCATTCAAATTCTATAACCGAAAATAAAAATGTTTTAGCTTTTTTTGCAGGTGGATATTTATGCCACTTTTTTTTCTTTTTTTTTTTTTTAGAAATTGAATATTTATTTTTAAATAAATTATTCTATCTCTAAAAAAAATAAATTTTAATAGTAAAATATTTATTTTTTTATTGATTTATTTTAATTTATTTATATGAAATAAAAATATTGGCACTTTTAGAAAAATTCTTTCTTATTTGAATTAGAATATAGAAATTTTAGGAAGCCAAATAACAATGTTTTTCTTTTCTTTAAAATGAATTATTTATTTACCTTAAAGACATGAACAAGCGTTCAGTTTGAGTCTTTCAAGTACTGATTTTTTTTTTTTTTTTTAATCATATTTTACATTGGAGATATAAAAAAAAATGTCAGTACTTAAAAGATTTATTAAGTCGAAAGCTCCTTCATGTCTTTCCGGTAAATAAATAATTTATTTTAAAGAAATAAACAAAACATTATTTGGCTTCCTAAAATTTCTATATTGTAATTAATTTTTTTTTTTGTAGTTTGGTTCATTTGATACTGAAAAACAATTGTAAATTGGAGGGTTTGATAGTTGTTATTGGTGGACATATACAGCATCCCCCACCCTCTTCCCTAACATATTTTAGTTAATTCTTCAGATTGTTATTGATAAAATTCAATTTTTAGCAGGAGGATTTAGTTTTCTGTGAAGTTTGGAAATAATTTGGTCTTCAGTACATCGTTTGTTGATTTCAAGCAGTCTTCTGCCAAAACATACTATTTAATTTTGAGCAGAGAGGAAGGTGGCAGTTTACCTTCAACCTACATGGCAAACAAAATCCCTTACTCAACAAAAAAAAAATTATAATTGAACGGGGGGGGGGGGGGTACTTTTATAATAAGAAAGTAATGCTTGTTTGTAGTTAATATCATTTAATTTTTAAACTAAGCATTTTCTTTGTCGTTTTTTTCTTTCTAATAAGCCTTGTGTTCAATTAAAAGTGACAATAAAATCAGGAAATGTGTTTGAAATGTAATTTAACAGAAAAAATGTCTTTCTCTCAAGAAATATATTTATATACTTGAAAATGGATGACATCATAAAGGATGAATGGTAACTTTGACATCATTTGTCTTTTGCATAGCATATCCAAACAAACAAGATGGGGGGCAAAATCTATTTAATTGTTAAAGTAAGCATAAGCTTTTTCTTTATTTTCTCTTTTATTATTGTGATCAGTTAGAAATGACAGTAAAATCGATTCTCGCATTATGTGATCATTTTGATGTTGCAAGGTTGACTAATTTTCTGGTGACTTCCTCTGAACTTAGCAAATATTTTTTGTAGAAATATCTTCAAGTGTGAAAAAATATAAATTCACATCAGCCATTACTTCGATTTTATTTTAGGAAATTGACTAAATAATTTTTAGATCTTTTTTTTTTGTTGTTATAAATAATAATAAAAATAGAATTAATTTTTTTTTTTTACAGATTTTTATTTCAGGCAATGTCAAAACTTCTTTTCAAACTTTTAGCATCAAGTATGATTAAAACAAAGAAATGGGTTCTTTAATTGTTTTAAACATGCTTGATGCTAAAAGTTTGAAAATAAGTTTTTACATTGCCTGAAAAAGAAATCTGAAAAGAAATTTATTCTATTTTTTTGTAGTGAAATTTCAGTTATTTTCGTTTTTCTTTTGAGAGGTTTTCATGCGGAGAATCTTTAAAACATCTAGTCTGAAAATTCATTTGAATTTTATCTGGTAAAATATTTGAACTATAATTTTTTCATAACTAATTAAATGAATACTGAAAATCATATTAGAATGATTTCAAGATTGCAACTATTTTTTTTTCTTATATACAATTTATTCTTTCACATGCTATTGAAAAATAAGTTGTTTCACTGCCTTTTAAAAATTTTTTTTATTCAACTTGTATATCATTGAAAATCATTATTTGAATGGAACTTTAAAATGTTCAGAATATTTACCAATTATATATATATATATATATATATATATATATATAAATAAATCATAATTTTTTTACAAGAAAAATGTGTGAAGCTTTGCACACTGCTTAAATGTTAGATTTTTAAATATAACTGCATTTTTAGTGTTTGTTACAAAGCTAATGTTCTTCTGCATATTGGCTTTGAAAAAAATTTTTTTATTAATTAACTATTATTTGTTGTTGAATAAATTTTAATTTAATTTTTTTTTTAAAATTGAATGTACAAATTACATCGAAAAAGTATTCCTATATCATCCTATTCGATTTTCTGTATTCTAGAATATGATCCAAAGAGCAAGTTTTTCCATATCCATAACCTTTAATAGCTAAGTAATCAAAGAACAAACTTTTTTTATTTTCCTCTTAAGATGCCTGTTGAATTCAACTACTGTACATGTATTTTAAAGCACCTCTTTACTACAGTCTAATTGCATTTCTGTACTATTTTGATAGTCATGATTTTAACTTAAATGAAAGAATATTGCTCTTCAATTTATTAAAAATATTTGTGTATAATGTTTTTATTTTATTCATTTATTTTTTTTTAGACAAAGATGGCAGTAAAGTGACCACAGTACTGGCGACTCCTGGCCAGGGCCCTGATCGGCCTCAAGAAATTGGCTATGCTGATACAAAAGTAATTGGAAATGGCTCATTTGGAGTGGTTTATCAGGCCAAGCTAATTGATACGGGTGAACTAGTAGCAATCAAGAAAGTTTTACAGGATAAAAGGTTCAAAGTAAGTATATATATATATATATATATATATATATTATTTATTCAATATTTTTATGTTTACTGCCTACCAGGAATCCAGACAAACTTCTGCAACTGTCAAACAAAAATCGAAAATCTAATATAAACTCTTTTAACTGAATATTATCTTTTTGCTTATTTTGTAAATTGTTTTTTTTTGTTGAGAAAAATTAACTTGTGATGTGAATTTTTTTTAATGATTGACTTGTTCACAATACATAAATTCTATTAAAAAAGATCCCTAAATTAGTATCATCCATCACGATATTCAATTTGTTTGTAACATATTTGCAAAAATGAAAACTCATGAATTTTTAAAACTCCAGAGTTGTCACAAGTAGGCATCTTTCTGCCAATTTGTTTTCATTGAATATTCAGCAGTCACTGATCGTTTAGAAATGAAATATTTTTATGAAAACACCAATGTGTTTTGAATTAACAATATACATTTTAAAAGATTTTTTCACTAGCACTTTTATATATCTTCAACACCTAAAATTGGGGAAATTGAAGGGGTCGGGGCAGAAGGTGTACTAATTTTCATATTGCTTTTTCATTAATAATTTGTTTTTATTTTCTTATTCGATGATTGTTTTCATTTTAATATAACGCATAAAAAAACAAATATATTTAAAAAAAAAAAAAAAATTTTTAAAGACTAAATTTTCACTTTAAAGAAATTAATACAACAAACCTTGGTGTGGAGTAACTATTTCCCGGGTTCTTAGGTGGCAGATAGGGGAACAGCCTTCAGATATGGAGGTTAGCTGTGAATAACCAACAGGCAGTCCTGGGCCACCTGGCAGTCTACTCTGAGGGTGTATGTGGGATATTCTCCTGTCAGGTATATCTTCATAAAATGCATGCAAAGTTTAAACTTGGCGGGTGTTGACTGCCATAAAAGCTGACAAACTGATTTGGTCGAGTGCGGACTGTTAACCTTAGTGTTCAGGGATCTATCCTGGGACCTTTGTTGTTCCTGATCTATATAAACGATCTCCCTGATGACATAGTCTGAAATTGGTTTATTTGCTGACGACACCACACTTTACTCTCGCCATGTTGGCAAAACCGACGCGATCATATCCGAGGCATTGGCTGAATCTTTAGAAAATTACCTCCAGGCTGTAGTGGATTGGGGTCATAAATGGTTGGTAACTTTTAATGCCGCTAAGACAAAGCTACTTTCCTTCAATAACTACAAGGAACCTTTTCAACCACCGATTGTCATGGCAAATAACACCCTACCTGAGAGTTCATCATTCAAACTCCTCGGCCTAACCTTCACAGGTAACATGAATTGGAACAAATACATTGAAGACATTGCCAAGGCTGCCGCAAAGAAGGTTGGCTCCCTCTACCGTGCTAGTAAACTTTTCACACCTGCCAGTATCCTATATCTCTACAAAGCCACCATCCGCCCATGCATAGAGTATTGTTGTCACATCTGGGCTGGTGCATCATCTACTAGTCTCTCCCTCCTTGACAAGGTTCAAAAAAGAATCGCCAACCTAATAGGTCCCTCACTGTCAACCAAACTTCAGTCCCTGTCCCATCGCCGCAATGTAGCATCCTTGTGCTTGTTTTACAAATACTTCAATGGATTGTGCTCCGATGAATGGGCTACTCTGGTGCCCCCTCGACGTAAGTTCACTAGACCAACTCGACAATCAACTAAATCTCATCCATTCACTGTAGAGGTTCTCAGATGCCGGAGAGCCTTCTACTCAAATAGCTTCTTTTCTCGTGCTGCTGGCCTCTGGAACTCCCTCCCTGCCCCCTGTTTCCCCGATAGTACAGACATGCAGAAATTTAAAACTAATGTAAACAGACATCTCGCTGCGCTGATCCCAATTTAGGTTGACCCACCCCCCACCCCCAACCTTTTCCCCTTTTCTTTTTTCTCAGTAGCCCCTTACGTACTACAGTACATAGTTCACCCCAAACAAGGCAGGCCGCCTGCCTTGTTTAGGGTGAACTATGTTTAAAAAAAAAAAAAAATTAAAGAAAGGTGTTTGTCATCCTCCTTGATATTTTGACTTCAAATAAATCTTCATAGATATGGCAGACTCATTGTATTTAGTGAGAGGCAGTGCTGACAGATGTAATAGATATGTCAGTAACGTCTCTGGCTTTGCTCTTTCGCATGTGAGGGAAGGGGGGGGGTGCACAGCGTGATGAAATAAGAAAGCACTTGAAAAAGTTGGGGGGGGGGGGTTATCTGAATGTAAAAACCCTTAGAGAATAATTTGTGAGGTAGTAGAAACTCTTTCCTGCAGAAAAGTGAATTTGTGTTGTGTCCAAGAGAATAGATATGGTGCCAATTGCCGGCCAATCAAAGAGAAGGAAACTACGTACAAACTGTTATGGTCTGGGAACTGCTGGTGTAGGAATGTTCGTTTCTGAGGAGTGGATTGACAAAGTCTACAAAATACAGCGGATCTCAGATCCCTACATCTGAGTTTCTCATACTGTGTGGAGACTGGAATGGACATATGGGTAGTACTGACACTAGTTTCTGAGAGGTGCATGATGGTCTGTGATTTCAGCAACCTGTACCCTGACACTGATGGTGAAAGAGTCTTGGAATACGCACTTGCTTTTGATCTTACTATTGGAAACACTCTAAGAAATGTGTCAGCCATCTTGTTACTCACAAATCTGGTGGTGCCGCCACTCAGGTTTATTTCATAACAGCCTGCAAAAACGTATACTCGATGTGATGGTAATACCTGGAGACGGGGTTGCTTTGTAACATCAGCTGCTGGTATGCAACATTTCAATGGAAAGGCACACAAAGTGTAAGTGCAAATTCAAACCTCGTTTGAAAATTTGGAAGCTAATGGATCCTGATGTGTGGGACCAATTCCAGGAAGTCTTAAATCAGCGAGTGACTGTATTTGGGGCTGAAAGTGGTTTCTCTGATGATGCGATGTAGAATAATCTTAAAAGCTGTATATTTGAAACCTCTAAAACAGTATGTGGCATAACCAAGCCTCACAAGTGGTGAAAAGAGACGTGGTGGTGGAATGACACTAGCGACAAATGTATCAAAGCTAAGTGAATGGAAAACTGGCAAAGGAACGAGACCAGCTTATGACACAGTAAAACGCATTGCCAAGCAGCAAGTGCACCATGCTTGCTATGAGGCTGAGAATTTAATGACATCAATCCGAAGTCATCATAGATTTATTGACTTGCAGGTCAGATGCGACGAGAAAATGTGGATGTGGTTGGCGAGAAGCCAGTGACACAGGAGAACTCTTTTAACCGACGAAGCAAAACCAAAGGCATGGCTGCTGCATTAGAAGAGGCTTTTGAATATAGAATTTGATTGGGACCCAGAACATCTTCCTGGTGTCCCACCAGTAGAAGACCTGTCAATCCTAATTACTATCGAGATGGTTAGAATGGGCATTTCCCAAAAACGTCAAGTGATAGCAGCATCTTCATTATCCGGGATGAACGAGTACCCTATTGATTGAGAAGAAAGTTTCATTGTCAATCTTTAGAAAGGTAAAAATGATGCTCTTGACCAGGGCAATTATCGTGGCCTGAAGTTAACGGAATAGGTTATGAAAATTCTGGAAAGGATAGTCGATGGCCTTATTAGGCAGCTTGTGTCAATTGATGATTCTTAGTTTGCTTTGTGTCGAACAGATGTACAACTGATGCCATCTTTGTGGTGCGACAGCTGTAGAAGAAACACCTATCAGGGAAGAAACATCTTTACATGGCTTTTATAGATCTTGTAAAAGCCTTTGACCTATGTACCTTGCCAAGTTATTTGGTGGACAATGAGAAAGCTTTGAATGGATTGCACGTCTCCTTCAAGGAATGTACGCTAACGCTCGGAGCAGAGTTTGTGTTGGAGACAGCTACAGTGATGAGTTTCATATGAAAGTTGGGGTCCATCAGGATTCCGTACTTGGCCCTCTGCTTTTTATCATGGTGTCACAATAATTTTGCGCTGATGTCCAATGAGAGGATCTTATTTATCATAGCGGAGTCACTTGAGGAATGTGTTGGGAGGATTCTGATATGGAAAGACTATGGAACAGAAGGGATATAGGGTGAATGCAGGAATGACCAAAATCATGATCTGTGGTGCAGGTCTCGACCTTCTTGAGAGTTCTAGCAGATTTCCGTGTGCTGTTTGCCACACAGGTGTTGACAGCAATAACATTTTCTGGTATTGTAAGTACTGGGTACACAAGACAAATGCAGTGGACTGGGGCATGTGGAAGATCTGGGTTTCAGATATGTATGGTGTCTGGAATAAACACGTTCCCTTAATAGTAGACCACAGGCAAGTGTCCAAGCTGGCCCTGATGAGTTAGAGGTGGTAGCTTCCGGTTGCTATCCAGGAAACATGCTTCTGGAGGCTGTGAACTGGCCAGAAAAACAGAAGTTAAAACTGCCTGGAAGAAGTTCCATAAACTGCAGCATCTACTCACCTCACTTACAAGACTCGTGACAATGCTTATAGCTGTTATGTTCGAAGTGCAATGCATCATGCAAGTGAAACCTGGCCTTTGGCCAAAGCAGACCTGAAAAAAGGCTTTGTTGGTATGTACACGTGGAATGCTCGAATGGTGCCATCAAGATAATTTGGAAGTCCCCGGTAGACGAGAGAGAGACTGACCTAAGTTGCCTTAGAAGGAACTGCCGCAGAGAGATCACATAGTGTGGAAGCTCTCTACACTCGATTTTCATAATAGTTTCTTGGAGGTATGGAGTGAGAGCTGCCATTTGTGTAGCTAGCCAGCTATTTGGACGGGGGCCCACTAGTGTAGATGATGCCCCTCAATCTGCACATTAATAAAAAAAATTTAAAAAGGCCATACGTGTGGTATCAGGACTCGGCTTCATGTCACACCTCTGGGAAACACAGAATTTGCTGTCTGAGAAAAAAAGAACTGATGATGATTATACAAAATCTTTTCACAAATATTCTTAATTAGAACATTAAATAAATTTTAAACAATTTAATTCAATATTCTTAATTAGAACATTAAATAAATTTTAATCAATATACCCAACTTTCATTATTAAAAAAAACAATCATGTTTGAATTTCTAAGTATACATTTAAACAAATTATCGTATACGGAGGTTTTGTAGTCAGGGTGTTTGGGACGAATTTGACACTTAAAAAAAAAACGCCATATCTTGGCCAATAATTGATGTATTCTCAAAATTCAAATTGCTCCTCTTAGAGGATCTTTTGCCAAATACCCCCCCCCCCCCCACCCCCCTAAGCCTCTTCAGCATCCCAGCTTTTAAAGATAGAATTTGGGATGCTGAAAATGTACACAATGTGGTTATTCAATTTGAAACTTTCACATTTAAAGTTTGATTTTTTTTTTTTTTGCATGGGTTTTTTAAAAAAAAATTTCAGTAATATCATGGGGTCTGTGCTGGACATCCATAAACAGCAAAGAAAACGTTTTACTTTTATTTATAATTTGAACATTTATAATTAGAGAAATTTGAGAATAAGAACAGTATTATGGGGTTCAGAGGTGGGAGTAGGAGTTTCTTGGGTTACTCAATTTTGGCAAGCATCGCTGTAATACGGGTCTCACTAATATGTGTGTGTGTATATATATATATAATATATATATGTCTGGGTGATGAGACGATTCCAAAAAATTTTCTAGATTCTGTTTTAAGCAATTTTTTCTAAAATGTCCCCATAATTGATTGAAAATAGTGCGGCAACTAAATATTTATTTCTGTTTTAAAACAAAGCCGATTTGCAGTAGTCTGTAAGTTGACGCAATGTTATTTGATTTTTTTTTTCGTAAACAATTAAACATAGTACCTTTTTAGTAATTAAAAAAAATAGACTAGTAAGTAACTTATTTTTTAAAAAAATGTAAATACTGCAAGAAGAGAAAAGAAAAAAGCGACAGAAAACTGTCCCCCTTTTTCTTCCTTCTTCAAAGACTACAAAGTAAATCGCTTTTTTTTTTTCTAACAAACAACTTGTGGAGATGTTGTAGTGTTTACATTAACCCCACATCCGGTGCCATACCTTTTTATCAAGCAATAAAAAATTACGTCCCCCCCCCCATTTCTTTTTAAGGATCGTTTTTGGAATCGTAAATTAGGCTCAAATTATTTCGATTCTGACACTCTAAAAACTTCTGATTTTTCCGATTCCGATTAATCGTCTCAACACTAATATATATATATATATATATATATATATATATATATATATATATATATTAATTTTTTTTTTTTTTTTTACATAGTTCACCTCAAACAAGGCAGGCCGCCACTGTAGACGTGAGGGGCTACTGAGAAAAAAGAAAGGGGAGAAGGTTGGGGGGGGGGGTCAACCTAAATTGGGATCTGCGCAGCGAGATGTCTGTTTACATTAGTTTTAAATTTCTGCATGTCTGTACTGTCGGGAAACAGGGGGCAGAGAGGGAGTTCCAGAGGCCAGCAGCACGAGGAAAGAAGCTATTTGAGTAGAAGGCTCTCCGGCATCTGAGAACCTCTACAGTGAATGGATGGGATTTAGTTGATTGTCGAGTTGGTCTAGTGAACTTACGTCGAGGGGGCACCAGAGTAGCCAATTCATCGGAGCACAATCCATTGAAGTATTTGTAAAACAAGCACAAGGATGCTACATTGCGGCGATGGGACAGGGACTGGAGCTTGGTTGACAGTGAGGGACCTATTAGGTTGGCGACTCTTTATTGGACCTTGTCAAGGAGGGAGAGACTAGTAGATGATGCACCAGCCCAGATGTGGCAACAATACTCCATGCATGGGCAGATGGTGGCTTTGTAGAGATACAGGATAATGTCAGGTGTGAAGAGTTTACTAGAACGATAGAGGGAGCCAACCTTCTTTGCTGCAGCCTTGTCTTCAATGTATTTGTTCCAATTCATGTTACCTGTGAAGGTTAGGCCGAGGAGTTTGAATGATGAACTCTCAGGTAGGGTGTTATTTGCCATGACAATCGGTGGTTGGAGAGGTTTCTTGTAGTTATTGAAGGAAAGGAGCTTTGTCTTTGCGGCATTAAAAGTTACCAACCATTTATGACCCCAATCCACTACAGCCTTGAGGTCATTTTCTAAGGATTCAGCCATTGCCTCGGACATGATCGCGTCTGTTTTGCCAACATGGCAAGAGTAAAGCATGGTGTCGTCAGCAAATAAACCAATCTCAGACTCTGTCATCAGGGAGATCGTTTATATAGATCAGGAACAATAAAGGTCCAAGGATAGATCCTGGGATACACCAGCATTTATGTCATGTTGCTTAGATGAACAGCCATTTTATGTACTAATTTGGAAAGAAAATGCGCACTTATTCATCTATTATATAAAAGTGTGTGTGTCCGTGTCCCAAGGAGAAAGAGGGGGTTTGGAAGAGGGAAAAAAGAGATAGATAGAGGGTGATAGAGGTTTTAATAAAAAATATGTAACACTTTTACCCTGCTAATATATATATATATATGATAATTTTTATTTACAAAGGCATGTACAAAATCTGCGACACTGGCATGTCGATGTTATTGATCAACAGTTACTATAAACTGGAATCTCATCAGGCAGAGTTAGAATCCAATCTTAACCTCAGATCATATTTGGAGAGAATGAAATGGAGAGAAAAGGAAAAAGAAGAAAAGAAATTTAACCTTTCAAAATTTTGGGGTCACGTGGTTATGGGCCGTCAAAAATCAAAAAAGTTAAAAACTAAAATCTGAAATCTAAAACAAACAAAACAAATAAATAAAATGAGATAGAATAAAGTGGAAAGAGAGACATATATAATGAAGGGAGTAGGGTAAAAAAGATAGGTAGGTAGACAGGTAGAGAAATGGAAAACGTCTGTTGATTCAGACCGAGATAGGAGAGGGGGAGGTAGACATACACGATTCAAGTGTCAAAAAACGACAGTTATTTTAAAGTCGAGCGGACAAATGTATTTTCGAGACAACTATAATATTGTGTATGTATGCGTGCGTGCATACCCACAGATCAGCTGTAATCGGTGTTATCGGCGAGCAGAAGCGTGTAATTGGGGGTGGTAATCAAATGTGTCGCTAATTTATACTATCTTTATATTTTGTCTAGAGTTTATTAGCTTACCATTAATAAATTGAATAAATATATTGGTGAATTAGTTAAGTACAACAGAATTATTAGTAATAATTATAACCACATAATTGAAATGAAATAATGAAAATAATAATGAATGATAATAACAATAATAATTTAATTTAATTTAAAAGTACTAAAAAACCTAAAATATAATTAAAGAATAACTAGAAAATGTCGCCATTATTAATTATTATTATTAATAATATTAATAATAATAATAATAGTAATAATAATAACGACAACAACAATAATAGTGGTCAATAATATTTAAGAATTTGTAAAAAAAAAAGTAATAGTTTAGGGAAAAAATGGAATAATTAAGAAATATTAGAAATACTAGGAGGTAGTAATAATCATAATAATAGTAAATAATAATATGATTAGTAATAAAGATATAGAGGTAGGTAGCAAGATAATGTTTGCCAATATTGTAATATGGGGCAGTGGTTGTAATAATGCTGATCATGCCTGTGTAAATAAAAGCTCTATTTTGATATTGAGCACTTTCTATAAACCCGGTTGAAATTCTCTGGATTACCACCCTGTGGATATTTTTTACCTGGATTATTACCATTATATATATATATATATATATATATATATATATATTCCCCGGCTTATGCCGGAGTTCTATTCCTACGACACATAAGTCAATTGTAAAGCTCTCTTATTGTACATAAAAAAACTGTCATTCATTACTGTATATTAGTATTTTATTTTCATTTTCGTCTTCCTGACGGTAAACATTTTGTGAATGACTTCCAATTTCTGTCTGTTGCCATTTCGCTTGTGCCACCTGCCAAGATCAGATCGTTATCAACTGATCTCCTCCATTTTTTAAAAAAGTTGCCTACCATGTAGTTTTGGGCCATCAACATCAATATGGGACAAACTTTAGAGTGTTTCAGATGAGTGACGCGACTAATTGAGACGTTGTGTGACATACTTTCTCACTGTAGAGTGTGACCAGTATTTTTTTCCCATCCAATAAGTTGCAGCCAGGATTGTGTAGTTTTGACGTTTCCTTGTCGATCGCGTCTCGCAGCCTTACGGGTTGTATATGTGTAGTATGCTGTCACTCCCGCATACAATAGGATCCCTGCATTTTGTAAAATTGTCGACAGAAGACTACATGTGGCAGATATTGACTATTGATAGCTGTAACAATTTCTGTTTCCATTGAAGTCAAATATTGACTATTGATAGCTGTAACAATTTCTGTTTCCATGGAAGTCAGATATTGACTATTGATAGCTGTAACAATTTCTGTTTCCATGGAAGTCAGATATTGACTATTGATAGCTGTAACAATTTCTGTTTCCATGGAAGTCAGATATTGACTATTGATAGCTGTAACAATTTCTGTTTCCATGGAAGTCAGATATTGACTATTGATAGCTGTAACAATTTCTGCTTCCATGGAAGTCAGATATTGACTATTGATAGCTGTAACAATTTCCGTTTCCATTGAAGTCAGATATTGACTATTGATAGCTGTAACAATTTCCGTTTCCATTGAAGTCAGATATTGACTATTGATAGCTGTAACAATTTCTGTTTCCATTGAAGTCAAATATTGACTATTGATAGCTGTAACAATTTCTGTTTCCATGGAAGTCAGATATTGACTATTGATAGCTGTAACAATTTCTGTTTCCATGGAAGTCAGATATTGACTATTGATAGCTGTAACAATTTCTGCTTCCATGGAAGTCAGATATTGACTATTGATAGCTGTAACAATTTCCGTTTCCATTGAAGTCAGATATTGACTATTGATAGCTGTAACAATTTCCGTTTCCATTGAAGTCAGATATTGACTATTGATAGCTGTAACAATTTCTGTTTCCATTGAAGTCAAATATTGACTATTGATAGCTGTAACAATTTCTGTTTCCATGGAAGTCAGATATTGACTATTGATAGCTGTAACAATTTCTGTTTCCATGGAAGTCAGATATTGACTATTGATAGCTGTAACAATTTCTGCTTCCATGGAAGTCAGATATTGACTATTGATAGCTGTAACAATTTCCGTTTCCATTGAAGTCAGATATTGACTATTGATAGCTGTAACAATTTCTGTTTCCATTGAAGTCAAATATTGACTATTGATAGCTGTAACAATTTCTGTTTCCATTGAAGTCAAATATTGACTATTGATAGCTGTAACAATTTCTGTTTCCGTGGAAGTCAGATATTGACTATTGATAGCTGTAACAATTTCTGCAAATGAAATTAACTGCATCTGCTACATGTAGCAGTTTCGAACACCTTTTGTGACATCACTTATTGCATATTCTGCATTTGATAGAGTTTGAACCTGTTCCAATCTTACATACGCTGCATGAGCATTTAACTTGTGGAACAGATATTATCTTTTTAGCGTTAGATATCATATTGTTTATCTTCACCATATTAACTTTGAAGCTGCCTCTTTCAAGCGCTGATTTCCATCTGTTGAAGGCTGTACCCCTTGTCACTGGTTGCACTGATAATATCTGCATATAGCTGCTCGAGAACAAGTTTGTGTCTGAGGGCCCAGAAGATAGCTTTTCTAGACACTTTGTCAATGGCTTTTTCTAGATCAGTGCCGATATAAAAAAGATGCTTTTTACGTTGGAGGAACTTCTCGCAGAGTTGTGATAGTAGAAAAAGCATCTGTTGTTAACTTCAGTACTCAATAGTATTCAGTACTGTTATCAATCTATTTCGATCAGCGGGAGAATTCAATTCACAAGTACTCTTTCATAGATATTTGAGTCTTCTATAACTTGCACACTGCAATGCATCTCCTTTGCCTTTGTAAAGTCGGACATAGATTGTTCTGCTAAAGTATCACCATCATCTACTTTTTTGAGAAAAATTGTCGAAAGTGATTTGATGACAATCTCTTCTCCACGTTTCTGCAAATCGGTTGTTATGCCCGACGGGCCTGAAGCTTTGTTTGTTTTTGATACCTTCATCGATATTTCCGACATTGGACCTGCTACTACCTTTGCGGGAGAATATTCATGTTCAAATTCACTGTTAAGTAATGTTTTGAAATATTCTCCCCATCTTTTGGCAGTTTCAGTTGGCTTTATTAGTTTTCCATCGTCGGACTTGATACACGACTGTACAGTTATCTCAGCTGTTCTTCTTCAGTTGTTTAGACACTTTGTAGATAGCCTTTTGGAGACTTTTTGCCTCACTACGTGACGTCACATCCACATACCAGGTTTCGCATATCGAATGGTGTCAAGTATTACGGGATGCCACTCTGTACTTGTTTTCGTCAGTTGGTAGGCCTGTTCTCTTCCAACTTTTGAAAGCTATGGCTTTCATCTTTATAGCTTCACTGGTTGATGGATTCCACCACCACATTTAACGCTGTTTTTCATATCTTTCGGATGTTTCGCAAATGTCGGTAACTGCAGTTGTGATGCTTGTTACCAGTTTTTGTTTTTTTTTTAATTTTACAAACGAGTCACTGCTTATCAAGGTCCAAAGGCAACCCGAGGATAAAGGTTATTGAATTGAACAGGTAGATGGTGAAACACTGCGGTAGTCTGTAACGATTTATTGATCAGAAATTGATTAAGAGGACGGCTCAACAAAAATTTGTTTACATTGGACTTGAAAATGGCAATGTTATAGTCAGCTGGGAAGCAGCCCCGTGGTACTGTGTTCCACAGATGAGCAGTTCTAGGAAAGAAACTTTGTTCATGGAAGTTCCACTTAGTTCTGCGGGGAGGGAGGGAGAAAGGGAATTTATTGACAGTGGTTGTAGTCAGACAAGTTTTTGTTGTGAATGTTTTACAGAAGGGGAGCATAGATTGAACTCAGTCGAGCACCTGTCATGAGAATAACGATAGAATAAAGCAAGACTAGCAACGTCTGTTCTGTGAGAAAGAATCTGCAAGGTGGAGAAGAGGACATCGACCACAAGATTTCGAAGTTGTTTTTGTACTCTTGTCAAGGCAGGAAAGGGTGCTCTGGGCGGCACCTCCTCAGATGTGGCAGCAGTACTCCATCTTTGGACGTATTTGACTTCTATACAAGTAGAGGATTGTGCCAGGAGTGAGATACTTTTTGGAGTGTTAAAATGGTTCAACAATTTTTCCGACAGCCTTGGCAATGGAGTTGATGTCGGTATTCCATTTCAGATTTGGAATGAAGGTCAGTTCCAGAAGCTTATTAAAGCAGGGGGCTTCCATTCATTTCAGTTGAGGATCAGAGCGTCAGTGGTTAAAGGAGAGAAACTTCTAGCCACCTTTTTCCCCATTTCACAACGTGCTCCAGGTCGGAGGAGAAAATCAAAAAAATCTTGATCATTAATGCTCTTCGAAGTGTTGCCATAGATGGTTGTGTCATCTGCATAAATGTCGACGAATGAGCTTAGAATGTGTTTTGGGAGATCATTGATGAAGATCAGGAAGAGAGTTGGGCCCAGAATGGATCCAGTATGCATGCCAACGTTGATACTATGAGCTTCAGATTTCTGCCCATCAACAACTACTTTTATGAACCTATCAGAGAGAAAGGATTTGATGGTTCAAAGGAGATTTCCAGATATTCCATGGCTAGAAATCTTGTGAAGTAGACCATTATGCCAAACCCTATCAAAGGCCTTTGATATGTTGAGATCTGTTGCTCTAGAAACAAAGCCCTCGTCAATAGATTCACTAATTCTGTGCGATATACAGTCAGGACATCAGCTATTGATCTTGCAGGATGAAATCCATATTGCTTGTCACTGAATCGACTGTTTTATGCTGAGGTGATTGACAACTTCTTGATTTATCATAGATTCAAGCAACTTATACAGGAGACTGATTGGTCTGTACTGAAGACCGATCTCCAGTATTTTTAAATACTGGGCAGACTAACAAAGTTTTCCAAAGTTGTTCCAATCATAGGTATTTCTGTTTTTTGCTTCAATCATAATTATTTCTGTTCTCCAAAAATTCATCTATTTGGTTTCTGTATTGGTGATATGTCCGAGTTTCATTGCTTCGGAGAGTTTTCTGCTTGGCTCTGTTACCTGCAATAGTTGTGTCAGCTAGAATTAGTATGCGCTGAGGAATGCAAAATTCGCATTTGCAATTAGTGAATCATAAATTGGCATTCAGTCTGATCAGTATTAGGTCGATCTGAGTTTCCTCATCTCCGCTCTTGTATGTCACTAATTTTTCAGTGCACGAGTATGAGCATTAAAAGCCGATAACATCTTTTTGTTGGGCATCAGCAAAATTTCACACCTAATCTGCTTAAACAAGCCATGTCTTTCTTATTCGTGGGACAATTTTTAAACAATTATATTGGTGGAAAGGGAATAAAATTTACATTCCAGTGGTGTTAATTTCATGTGCCTTTATATGTTAAATATTTTAATACTGAAAATGGATAAAAAAAAAAACACTCAAGCCTGACAGACGATTTTAATTTTTTTTTTCTCTCATTTGGTTGCTAATTCACAGTAGCCCCTTACGTATTATTGATGGCAATGTGTCTTGTTTGGGGTGAACAAAAGTACAAACAAATTTATTTTTACCAGTATATTATGGAAGAATTGCTTTGTTCTTAAGTTACACAATTTATTTAAAGCAGATATTAAGGTGCTTGTGCATATCAACCCTGACATGTTAGACCGCTCTTAAAAATAAAATAGCTAAAGAAATGTATAAACTTTGTTATGTACTTACGTGGTAGATGAAAAAAAGACTGTTCACCAAAAATTATGCAAATTCATCCAGTATATATTTAATTATAAATAAAAAACGATTTTATCACTCGGTAGATATTTCCACCATTTTCCAGTGGTCAAGGACGATAACTCATATTTTCACGATTTCGGGGTTTGGGGTCTCCATTGTTTACAAAAATGTCAAAATGTACGTGAAATCATTTTTTTTCTTTTTCTTATAATTTAATAATTACTGGATGAATTTGCGTCATTTTTTCTGCACAATCTTATTTTCAGCTAACACGTAAGTATATAAAGTTTATACATTCTTTAAATATTTCAATGTCAGGGTTGATATGCACAAGCACCGATATTAATAGTGTGTTTACTGTCTACAGACACTATGTAGTGACTTAAAATATGTAGTGAATTAAAGCTGTATTGAAATACCTCACAATCTGTATGATACAATGTGCCAGTTTATAAACTTTTAAATTTACACATTTGATTTATAATTCATGGCTCAAAGTAGAGAGATGCATAGAATCCGACTTCATAATCTGAAAAAGCATATAATTTTACATAAGTGTACCAAGTTTCATAAAAATTGCTTAAAAAATAAATGGAGAAATTACTAAATTACTTGAAGTGATGAGGTCCGTATTTTGGCCCACTTTTTTTTTTTTTAAAGGATTATTAAAAATAAATGTTTTTTAAATATATTAGAGATTTACACCTCATAATAATGCTGTATCAAATAGAGTATATTGCCAAAGAAAATAGAGCATCATAGGCTGCCAGCCATTGGTCACAGTGCATGTTATTGGACGCCCGTATCTCTCTTCTCCACAGGCATCATTATTGTCACATTTTTTTCTCGTTCGACCATATCAAGAACCCACTGGCCATTTGTTTATCTTCCGCAGTGATGCTTACGATACGATTCATGAATTTACTTTGTTTGATAAGAAATTGTTTATTTAATTAAATATACAAGTAAATGAATACCAAATGCATTTATAAACTTAATGAAATAACCAAAAACAAACAAAACAAGCTTTCGACTTGTTTTATTTGTTTTAATTAAATTGTTTTAAGTAATTTTTATTACCGGGCAAAAATAATCTGTTTGGGGGAGGGGGGGGGGGGTAGCACCGGTGTTAAGTGCTGACATCATATTTGACCTGTACTTTTCTTCAGCATTACCATAAGGGTTAATGAGATGGATGGATTGTCAGTTGAACGATTAAGAATATTATGAGAGGATTGAAAATAATGAATGCTATGAACAAAATTTTATCACTTTGAAGAATCGTTTATGACAAGCATTTATTGCCATTTGATTTGAGGATATTTGTAGTTTTTCTCAGAAATTCATTAGACACATCGTCGGTATCAACTGATGTATTGTGTGTATTGGTAAACAATTCATGGAGTTTTGCTCTTGTGAATGTTTTTTTTTTTCAAAACGAATCCTGTTATAACTTATAATTTTCTTTTTATCTGTCTTATTTGATTAAATTTTTTAATGTTTTTTTTTTTCTTTTCAGAATCGTGAATTACAGATTATGCGAAAGTTGGAACATCAGAACATAGTTAAGCTGAAATACTTTTTCTATTCCTCAGGTGAAAAGGTAAGCATTTTAATTTAATCAATGTCTGTTTCCCTAAAGTTTTTTGTTCCTATATATTTTAATCACACAAAATACATGCTAAAATATTCCTTGGTTTTGGGATTAATTTATGTTTGGGAAAAAAAACTTCCATATTGTTCTAATTAACAGTACTTTAAAATTAACTTATCAAGAGACTCATTTCTTAAGCTTCTGTCGATCACTCTCACCGTCTCCACTCTTATATGCTATCTATCATTCGCTTCCCATCACTTTGTGTTCATTAACAGTCAAAGGTAATAAAACTAGCTATTAAACAAGATTGGAAGAGTCCATTATAAACAAACGGAAATATCACTACAAGTAGTAATACTATGTAATCTCTAGCTGGAGAGGGGATAGTGAGAGATATCCAGCAGAATGAGACTCATTTGCAATTTTGTCTTTGTTTTTAAAAATTGAACTGGCTTTACAAGCTCACTTTTTCCTGATTCAAACAATCTAACCTAAGCTCAGTAGATAACCTAACATCTGTTTCGTTATTTTATAAAATCAATATAATGCAAGTTTGGGTGGATGCACCCCCTAAATGAAGTTTTCAAAAAATAATGTGCTCATGTTACTCACCGGGTTGCCTACTTTATATATTCCAAAATTCATAATGATCCATTCATTAGTTTAGGAGGAAGTCAGTTCATATTATATTCCAATAACCATGGTTTTATTTTATTATTTTTATTGCTTCACATTTTCAAAAAAAACATAATATTTCTGTGAAATATATTTTTTACGGTCCGTTTCATTTGTCTTGTGCCAAACAACATTTTTATGTCAATATCATCTCTGCAACACTACAAAATCATCAGAAAAAATTCACAAAGAGTAAAAAGTTCTTGGATTAAAGTGTCTTGAAAAAACCTACACTATACAGTAGTTTAATTTTAGGGCGAAAACAAACAAAAAACAAATAGAAGAGAGCAAAAACTCACGTGGGGGAACCCACTAATACGCCATTTTTAATTTTTCGTTCAAAGCTAGTGCATCATGTTTTTTGGAAATGTAAAAAAATAAAAATAATAAAATAAAACCATGGTTATTGGAATATAAATATGAACTGACTTATATTTGCTCTGTTATCAATAGTTGACAAGCATTGAGCTGAATTTTTTAAGAAGACTACAAAGTAAAAGGAACTGATAGTATATGCTAATACATATATTGTCATTAATAATTATATATATATAATCTTGCGCCTCATTTATCTTACATTAAACGCAGTTATAATTATACAGATAATTGGTTATTAGTTTGTTTTGCCTACGTATGAACGGGAACAACTTATGGTTTTCCAAATAATTGGAAAATTCTGTTTCCTACAAGAAGGAACTTTGAAGTAAAATTTTAATTGAAACATTATTTTTGCCTAATCTACTTATCTCATTCTCCACTCTATAATAAAGAGCAGCCTATATATATATATATATATAAAAATATTTTTTTATTAAATATAGATATAAAATCAAATAGGCTTAATGACTTATGATTTAATAATATCTAATGCTGAATAAACCAATACATTGTGACAGCTTTCAAGCCTATGTAGGATCGAAAGCTGCTACAATGTATTGGTTAATTCATCATTAGATATTATTAAATTATTTAATTGATTTATTTTAGTGGCAAGCTGCTAATCAGCTTGATCTGTGATCGACTGCCACTTAAACAGCACTGCTTTATAATATTCACATGGCGCTTTGTTTTAATCACAAATATACCATACAAGCAATAAAACGTTTCAACTACAGAATCTACAACGCTATATAAAATCAAAATCTAAAACTGAAGCAAAGTCAGACAGTCAATTTACAGATGAAGCTGATTACCAGCCGGTTATTGAAGTTTTGCATCACATACGGATTGTTTTCATCAATAATTCCACATGTCTTGTTATGGGGCTCTTGCTCAAAATGCCTGTAATTTAAAGATGTAAAAATAAAAATGAATGTATGTATATATATTAGTTGAAAGAATGGGTGAGAGTTATTGGTTTAGTCGAACAATTGAGGTAGCAGGTTCAGTTCACATGGGAAGGCAAAGAAAAACATGGAGGGAAGTGATAAAAATGTGCTTGAGAGAAAGAGGGATAAATAAACACCTGGCCAGAGATAGGTTAGTTTGGAAGTCAATCTCTAAAAGCCATCCAACGCATGCCAGCATGTAAAACGCATGTTAACCGAATATGATGATGCTAGTACTTAAATGGATTACATGTTTTTTATTCTTAAGATGGTTTAACGCACAAATTTAGTATCAAATTCGAATTTCTCTCTCTCTCTATTCGCAGTCAGATGTGAAAATAGAGAGGAAAAATAAAAATCCGAATTTGATCTCAAATTGGTGCGTTAAGGCATCTGAAGATCACTAAGAGTGTGAAACCATGGTTATTGTATATTAAAACACTCATAATTCTTTTAAGTAAGCTCTGTCTGAAAATGCGTCGAGCACTGTATACAAGTACAAATCACAAACTCTGAGCTGGCCAGAAAGCAGATAACACACACACACACACGTGTGTGTGTGAGAAAAGTAGAAACCGATTTTATTTACTATAATTTGACATATGAGATAAAAACTCATTAAATTGTTTGCCTAAATGAAAGTACATTTTAAGTATATACACGTTTGCAAATTTAATGTAAAAATTCTTTTTCATTTCTATTGGATTTTAATTTTTTACATAATTGCCCAATATAATATTGCTTGTCTTAGTTTATGAAGTCCAATGCTTGTCATATTTAGAAATGTACTTGCAGATTAAATGCTTCAGATCCTATTGCATAACCGGATGTATTTTTATACTTTGGTTTGACAATATCGGGTTGTAATCATTTTTCTAGTTCCAACTTAGATGGTTTTACTAAATATGCCTGGTGCTACCAGATCAGACTGTCTGAAGATACTGGCTTCCTGACTTAAAATGCACTGAACATTGATGTTATCGTTTTTTTCTTTCCCTTTACAAAACTTAATCATGTTCTGCAAAGCTAAAACAAAAACAACATTTTTCCTCTACAAAACAACTAAACCAAACACCATGAATAAATACTTGAAGATATAAAGCATAAAAACTACTACCAAAATGACCAGATTCAGCATTAAATAATCCAAAAATGGTTGATATGTCGTAAAACAAAACAACCAAATGAAACACCACAAATAAATATTTGAAGATATAAAGAACTTGAAGCATAAAAACTTTCACCAAACTGACCTGATTCAGCATTAAATAACCTAAAAAGGGTTGATATGCCATAAAACAAAACAACCAAACCTACTAAATATGCTAATGGTCTTTGTCTTATGATCTAGAACTTGCGAGTGCTTTACTCAGTATTTCAGTGTATCCTTTTAATCTAAAGTTGACATAAAGTAGTTCTTCTCTCTTCTTCACATATAGTGATGGCCTGCTCTAACTAACATTCTCTGGTAGAAATCTGAAGTGGCCTCGATGAAATTCAATGGCAAATCATCCAGGCCTAAAACCACCCCCTACAGATTTTTTTATTTTAAAACTATTTCATCTTCACCTAAAAACCAGGAGAAATGTGCAATATGAGAACCATTGGACTATTAGAACCCTATTTTAATGAAAATTAGACCAAAATCCAACTACAGTAGTTTACAAAAACTGTAATTTTGAAGCCAATGAACTACTTTGAAAGATTTTTAGAGCAAAGATTTCAAAAATGATACTTAGACTAAAAAGGAAAGATAAAAAACACCTTTAAGCCCGTGTTGGTTTTGTGCGGACGTTTGAGGAAAGCTTTACAAAAGTGATTTCAATAAAATAAAATAACTGATAGAGTGAAGGAATAATCTTTTTTATTTATAGAACAACATATGATTGAACTATTTAAAACATCTAAAAAAGGGTTTGAGGAAATTTGGCATACTTAAGAAATCTATCCTAAAAAAAAGACAATTTTTAGTGAAAATCTGTAAAGATTGCATGTCAAATTAGCACAGTTTACACGTGAAAATTTCAAATCATTGCATTATACTTAATGTTTGCTTTCTTTGAAATGGTATTGGAAGCCACATTTATCTACCAAAATCTTATTCTCCCTTTCTAATGATGGATGATAGCTTCCATTCTTATTCTTAGTACTATCAGATCAGGCTGTCTGAAGATACCGGCTTCCTGGCCAAAAATGCACCAAACATTGGATGTTATTGTTTTGTTTTTTTCTTGAAGTATAAAAACTTTTTTACAAAAATAACCGAAAGTGGTTGATATGCTATAAAACAACCAAACCCAAGCAACATTATAAATATTTGAAAATATTACAAACTTGAAGCATAAATACTTTTACAAAAAGACTGGATTTGGCATTAAATAATCCGAAAAGGGTTGATATGTCGTAATACAAAACAACCAAACCAAACAATTCTTATGATGACTAATAAGGATACAGTGGATCCCCACTATTCGCGGGTTCACAAATTTGCGGGTTCACAAATTTGCGGATTTTCAGCATACACATTGATTTAACATTTTCTTCATAAATCCAGTAGAACTTACAAATATGATAATTATTTAAGTCCAGCTAAAGCCAACATGACAAAAAAAAAAAGCAATTAAAATTGCTAATTATTCCATAGGATTCATTTACACTATCAACAGGGTTATGACTGCTTTTGATCTTATAATTCCAGATTTTTGGACTGCATGTAAAATTAAAATAAAACATATGGTCATTTAATAGGTCAACTTTGTTTACAGTGAATTACTAAAATGAAAATTTTCAGGCAACATTACTCAAAATAAGAAAGGAATCCATTATTAAAAAGGGAGAATTAACTATGTTCAACAGAAAAGCAAAATAATTCAATTTTGATTGTTCAAAAGTGTGAAGAAGTTGATATGAAAAACGGGGGGAAACAATAGATTTTTTTTTGTAGATAAATGTGGCTTCAAAGAAATCAAACATTAAATATAGTGCAATGACTTGATATTTTCATGTGTAAACTGTGCTAATTTGGCAAGCAATCTTTTCAGATTTTCACTAAAAGTATTGAAAATTGTCTCTTTTTTAGGATAGATTTCTTAAGTATGCCAAATTTCCCCCAAACTTTTTTCTGGGTGTTTTTAATAGTTCAATCATATGTTGTTCTATAAATTAAAAAAAATTACGCTATCACAGTTATTTTTATTATATTTTATTTTTTTAATCAATTCTGTGAAGCTTTTTTCAAAACGTCTGCACAAAACCAACATGGTCCTAAAAGTGTTTTTTCCTTCCTTTTTAGCATTTCTAAGTATCATTTTTGAAATCCTTACCCTAAAAAACTTTCATGATGAAGTTTTCAAAACAATTCACTTCAGAATTACATTTTTTTTTTTAAACTACCGTAATCTGATTTTGAACGCTGTCCGGCTCCAAAAAGCGAGTTTTGGTCTAATTTTCATTGGCCTAGGAAATAGGGTTCTTGTACTTCAATAGTTCTCATATTGCACATTTTTCTTAGTTTTTAAGTGAACATGAAATACTGTTAAAATAAAATAAAAAATCTGAAGGGTGTGGATGATTTGGCATGGAACTTCCCCTAAACTAACATATTCCTACTAAAGAAATTCAGTGAAAACTTTTGGTTTGCCAAAGATCTAACTCTTTGATGAAACATGTTTTGTGCTTTTTTCCTTGCAGTCTTGTAAATATGCCATTTTTTTTAAATATCGTTTCCCACAGAATTGCCACTATTTTTCATATGTATACAATATTATTTAAACAGCTTTGGTCATACACATTTTATTAATAGCATTCTTTTTGTCTCAGAAAACTAGATTTCTTTTATACACATTCTTTGTCATGTTTGTTTATGTATAGACTCTTTAATCAAAACCTGTTGTACAAAAATGTACTATTCTGTAAGAACTAACTTAAGTCTATGGAAATAGTTGTGGGTCATTTTGTTCAGTTTTAGACTTTAATTTTTACTATTTTTAATAATAAATTTTGAGTTAAAAAGAAAATATTAAAGATTTTTGTAATATTTATCATTTCAGAAAGATGAAGTATTCCTGAACTTAGTACTGGAATATGTTCCAGAGACTGTGTACAGAGTAGCTAGGCATTATTGCAAGTCCAAACAGACAATACCTACCTTGTATATTAAGGTGAGTAGTTTTATTTTTATTCTAACCGAAACGCCTATTATTCATACTTGTTTTTATATGTAAAGCACATTTATTTGTTGGTCCCCCGATTTATAAAATCAGGAGACCTATGTTTTGAGGCATTTCCGTCCGTCCGTGTGTCCGTCCGGATTTTTCTCCGCAACCATCCATTGAATTTCTCTGAAATTTTGCATGAAGTTGTAACTTTGGTCAGGTTAGAAAGTGACATTCTCCGATTTTTTTTTTTTTTTAATCTGGTTAGCCCCCCCTCTCTAAAACTTGACCAAAATGTGGAGGCAATTGTTCCTAATAGAAAATAAGTATTGCTGACCTTGGAAAAAAATCTGCTTCGTGCCCCCAGGGGGTCAAAAGCCCCCTAAAATGGCAAAACATGACCCTTTTCTCCCATAACGTTTGATCCATCTATTCAATTTTTCTGAAACTTGGCCAAAATGTAGAGGCAATTGTTCTGGATATAAAATGAGCATCCTTGACCTCAGAAAAAGTCTGGTTCTCACCCCTAAGGGGGTCAAAGAGGGGTCAAAAATGCCCCAAATTGCCCAAATTTATTGCATTTTACACTCGCCACATCGAGTCACATACAAAGGGGGACCACACATGAGCGGCTTGTTATATGTAAAGCACATTTATTTGTTGTTTTTTACTATCAATATGAATGCACATTTTTATTTCTATTGAATCATTTAAAGAAATGCTGAACTTATTTAAATTGGAACAATTACAATACAAAAATAAACTTATTTTCATTGAAAACGTAATTTTATTTTAGCGAAATGTTTGCTTGTACAATCGTTTCATTCAAAATAGTTTTCCTATTCTTGAAAAAAAAAAAGGTTTGTTTTCTTTTTGTTTGCTAATGAGTCACTCTATAAAAGCTAAAAGCCACTTGAGGATAAGTATTAATGAGATAAATGGATTGTCAGTTGAATGATGAAGAATATTATGAGAGGATTAAAAATCATAAATGGCATGTGCCAGTGTAAATATGACTATATTGGATGTATGTTTCAATGATCAACTGAACGAATCCGACAGCCTATTCCATCATAAATGCATAGATGATGTCATTTTGATTCTCATCAGCAAATTTCAGATTCACATCTTGTTTAGCATTTGCTCGCTAATCATGTTTGCGTTACACGGATGACTACTTTCAAATCTTCAGTTTAGCTCGGTCACTTTTTCAATCAAGTTTTAAAAGGAATATACATTCCCATTAACAACCAGCATTATGGAGACAAATTTATTTCTTTTGTAAATTGTTTTCATCGATATAAAGCTGATGTTGCTTTTCATCCATATAAAGCTGATGTTGCTTTTCATCCATATAAAGCTGATGTTGCTTTTCATCGATATAAAGCTGATGTTGCTTTTCATCGATATAAAGCTGATGTTGCTTTTCATCCATATAAAGCTGATGTTGCTTTTCATCCATATAAAGCTGATGTTGCTTTTCATCCATATAAAACTGATGTTGCTTTTCATCCATATAAAGCTGATGTTGCTTTTCATCCATATAAAGCTGATGTTGCTGTGGAATATGCTGACTGCACCTCTGCAGAAGGATTAAAAAACCAATGGGCTACCTGTTTACAATGTGTCTGAGGAAAGGATTCTAGTGGCTGAGCAGTTCATATCCCAGTTGCAAAAGTGCTCACTTGGCTTGCAGCATTTCACTTTGACTCTAATTGGATCAATAGACTGGTCATGTCAAGTCTATCATAATATAACCCACACCAAACTTACATCTAACAATACACATTTTATATGCCAGTATGTCTAAGATAACAAAAAGAAAAACAACATGAAGTTGAAGCATCTCCCGATTTGAAGCAGCCAGGATAATCATAGAGGCGCAGTTTCAAAAAAGAATTATGCTGATATGACTAAAAAAGAAAATACAAATAAATGAAAACAAATCCGACTACCAAAGAGCATGACATCAGTTGAGACAAAATCTGGATCAAATATCAAAGAACACTACCCGAAAAATCACCAGTCTACCATAAATGAAGGTCTTGTCTGAAAAAATTCAGAGAATATGTAATCCATATGACATCAGGGCTATATTCAGAAAACATCTTGTCAGTCAAGCTTCCTACAGAAAACGACCAAGAACTGTGTGTGTGTACCATTCCATTTAAGTGTGGTAAAAACATGACCATCACTAAAATTAAGAACATGGAAAAGACGTAATATTTGGAAATATTGAAAAGTCTGGTATGGCTGACTACATATTGAAGAGAAAGGGAAACTATCTACCCTTATAGAATGAAGTAAAAAAAATTATAGGCTAGAAAAGCGGTGGACAGTAAGAAGTCTCAAAGAAACAGCACATATGTTGGGTGACAATGACCTCCTAAGTAGACCTAGTATAGAATTTAATACAATATGAGAACCAATAATTATAAATAATAGATTAGAACACAATTCAAAATTCATATAGACATTGAGTAGCAATCAGTTCCAAGTGACAGTTTTCGGAAGTTAAAGGTTCAATCCTCACTACAAGCAATAACAACAAAGAATAAAATATTTATCATTTCTACCTGGTCATGGCTGATGGAATGAGAACAATCTATCACCATGGATTAAATAAAAGTTTCCGTTCAAAATTCTATATACGTTCCAGAGTTTGAAAAGAGGCACTTAAAGAAGGTTGGAAATTACATCAACCGAAACGTTGTGAAAAGAACAACCAAGATGAGAATAGTAGTCCAAATAAGACAAATTATCAATCCTCATCTCAAAAAATTCCGAAACATATAACCAATCATATTCCATAAGTGAACTTATAAGAAACCCCTTATCAAAATGACAACACTTCAACAGGCTTATATGAAATAAAGTATGAATTCCTTAAGCAATTGCCATAAATGTCTGAGATATGTACTTTAAATCTGCAACAATATGTTCTGTGGTAAAGTACCAAACCTGTGGAAAAATGCAATAATGATTCCAATACTCAAGTTGACAAAATATTTCTGGAATCTCAATAATATTAAAAGTGAGGACAAATCTACTGAACTCTTAAACTACGAATGAAACATGAAGATAAAGCACTATTAAAGACATGAAAGACTTTGGTATGAGAGGTAGAATGCCTATATTTATAGGAAGTTTCTTAAAGGATAAAAGTTACCAAGTGCGAGTCAGATCAATACTTCTAACTCTAAAATGCTTGAAACCGGTGTGCCACAGAGCAGCATGCTGTCGGTTACTTTGTTTAATGTCAAATTAATAACATTGAAAAATGACGTAAACCCTGGAATAGATTGCATATTATATGATGATGACTTTTTTATCTGTTTTTGTTCAAAACACATCGACACAATAGAAAGACAACTACAATTATTATGCTTAAATAAAATTAATAAATGCTTCATTCAAACGGATTAAAATTCCTTAAAACAAAAGTATCCATTTGTCAACACCGTAAACCTGAACTCATATTAATAAACATTGAAATACCCACCATGAAGCAACACAATTTCCTTGGTATTATATTCGAAAGCAAACTACCATTCATACCTCCTATGCTAAACCTGGAGACCAAATACAACAAAGCCCTACAACTGATCTCACTGATTTGTGAGAAGATCAGAAAATCCTATTAAAATTATACAGAAAACTGATAAGAACCAAGCTGCATTATGGATGCTTTATTTATGGGGCACAGAGAGATTCCTATCTTAGGAAACTAAATGTTATACATCATCAAGGAGTCTGCTTAACCTTCTGAGCATATAACACTTCATGTGGAGAAAGCTAATGAAGCTACTATAAAATCGAAATACTAAACACTAGCCGTACAATAGTACATAAAACTGTTATTATGTTCACTAAAACCAGCTGACTGAACTATCAACCCAATCAGTTTACAGAAGAACCAGGCGGACATAATCCATTGTCAGAAACATCTCCAGGGTTGATGGAAACCCCCCAAAATAATACTAGATCGTACAAGACACCTCAAAACCGAAACCAACCCAACTATCTATCATTCTGAAATTCTTAACATAAAAATTAATCATCCAGGTCACCAATAAAAAAAAAAATATATATATAGGTGGGGTTGGGTGTACCGCCTTTCTAGTTGTTAGAAAATTGAGGAAAAAGCTTGTGGGTATGACCTCAATATACAGTGCAGAAATAACGTCCATCATTTGAGCACTTGATATAGAAAGAACATAACACATTCTTAATTTTCAAACTCTCTATCTGTACTTTTAGTACTAAAACGCAACAACAACAAAAAACTCCAATCCTCTAATCAACCAAGTACTAGACAGCATCCAACACATGTCCAAAACATAAAAATCTAATTCTATATTGGATACCAAGTCATATTGGCAAAGCTGATAATGACAAAGCAGTTAAAGGGCAACTATCAAACTCAAAAATTGACAGGGGAAGATACCCCAATATCTATAGGATATCAAGAGAGATGGTAAAATCCATATTGCTGGATTGTTGGGACTTTCATCAGACTCCAAAAAAATATAAACAATTAGAACTCTTGAACAGAATCCACTTTTTTTAAAAATGATGAATTTTCTCAAAGAAATAAGACTTTGCTCAAATATATGAATTTAGGGATACATAAGTCATACACGCATACATGATGATTGTCACTTCTTGTGAACACACACATACATGATGACACACACATTTAGATATATACGATTTCAGCATCAAATGACTTAAGAATGGTTGATTTGCTGTAAAATCTAACCAAGATCAACCATCTTTTCTCTCATTCTGGCAGTGCACTCACGATCAAAGCAACAAATTTTTTTTAATTCATGTAGAAATTGTCTGTTTATAACTAAACACATTTACTGACTTTTCGTTCTCCTTTGTCTTCCTTTTATTGTCTGGTATGGTCACTTTCTACTAACAGCCCTACTGTCAGCTTCTCCCCTAAGTCCTTGGAAGTCACTGTTTTTATGTAATTGATTCAGCTCATCAATGCGTACATTTTCCTTCATCAGCCAAAGTACATGTACAGATCCAGGTCTTTGTATGTGATTATCTAGTGAGGGATGAACTCTTCTCTTCCCTGCAGCCCCTTTCACACAGAAGAGATGTTGCTAGCCTCTCTCTACTGTATCGTTATGTTCGTAGTAGGTGCTTGACTGAACTCTAATCCCTCACCCCCGTAAAACATTCACAGCAAGAACCCACCCGGCTACAACCACAGCAAAGAACTTTCCTTTCTCTTTCTCTACAAAAAAAACTGGAACTTCCATGAACAAAGTTTCTTTCATAGAGTGTCGATCTGTGGAATAAAATACCATGAAGCTGCTTCCCAACCAACTACAACATCATTGTCTTCAAGTTAAATGTAAACAAACACTTGTTGAGCCGTCCTCTTGGATAATCAATTCCTCTTAAGAAATCTTCTGCCTATTCCACTTGTTTCCAATCCTTGCATGGTGACGTTCATCATCCAACTGACTATCTCTTATCCTTGAGTGGCCCTCGGGCCTTGATAAGCGGTGACCGATTAGTAAAAGAAAAAATAAATCTCTTATTACACTTCCCAATTAGAATACTTGTTAAATAAATATTTGTAATGTGTATTGCCTTCTTTGACAATATTTATTCAATGGTAATCCTACATAATTTAAACTTGCTGTGTTCCTCATTTCAGCTTTACATGTATCAATTATTCCGGAGTTTAGCATACATCCATTCCCAAGGGGTATGCCACAGGGACATAAAACCACAAAATCTTTTACTTGACCCAGAAACTGGCATTCTTAAGTTATGTGATTTTGGAAGGTAAGTTAGGATTTTTGTTTTATTAAAAAAAAATCATTTAATCTAAATAACATAAGTGTAATAATTAATCTTTTTTGTCACAAAGTATAATTTATCACTTGTATAATATATATATATATCTACAGGTTTATTTGCTATCGGATACAACTATATCAATAATAAATGAGTACATGTATTTAGCTAAACATTTTACTGCAGTTTCCCAGTATCACCGATCATAAAAATGTCTGGGGTTGGGATCAATAATTCTTCCAGTTTGTTTTTCAATTGAGTTCAGTCGGTGATACCGTGAAACTGCAGTAAAATGTTAAGCTAAGTACCTTTCATTATCATTTATTATAAATATATGTTGTGCAAAATTTATATATAGAAAGGCGACAAACCACCTTTAATCCTAAGATGGGGAAAAACTTTCACTCCAGTATACATTAAAACTTCAATCCAGCCCAAACAACCCAACATACCCCAAAAACATAACCCTAACCCCTTATATATCTAATTCTACAGGAATAAGCAAACAGCTATCTCTTCATTTGGACTCTCTATCAAAGAAGCACTAACGCAAGTAAACAATAACTGTGACAATATAACAATGCCATCACAAGCAAGATGCATCCATGGTCAATCTCTAAACCAGACATTCACCTAACATTGATGCAATAAAAAAAAAACCTAACCAACAATTTCATTAACATAAGAGAATTTGGAGAAATATTCTTGTTTTCATTTTTTTTTAACATAGAAAATGGCTGTTTTCACTTTGTATTGGGGGGGAGAAAAAAAAATTTAATAAAAAATTACTTAACATACTGTAAATATACATCATGATTTTCTTAACATCAATAAGATATCTGCACACAATACCTCTAAACTAAATTACCAAACGTTATAGCTATTCAGAAATTAGTTTATGGTGGTGACTTTAAAAAAAAAATCCTGTAAAATTGAACTTTAGTTAATGCATAAGTTTAATAAAAAATTTACCAGCTACCTTTTATACATTAATTTTCTATTTTGGGTGAAGGGTCCTGTTTACGATATAAATACAACATGAAACTGATCCCTGACTTTTTGACATAAAAGTAGTTTTCTTTCCTTTTTGAGGGGACTAATATATTTAAGTATTAGTGTTTATATAGTAATAATAAATTTCATTTTAAAGTGTGTGTATTCATTAGTGATGGGACGATTCCAATATTTTTCCCGATTCCGATACAATTACTAATTCTCTTCTATGTTCCGGATATCGATTTTAAAATCGCCTAAAAATAGTAGAATTTCTTTGGAGGAAGAGGAGGAGGGATCTAGCGGAGAGTTCTCATCTATTTTTAAATCTAGATATAATTTTCTTTTTAATTTGACAAACTTAATGTTTTCCCTTTTATGTATTGTAGCCAAAATTTTGATGAACAAACTCATTGTGAGATTGTATTTTCATTATATCTAAAATCTTTTAACGTGAAACAGATCTTTGAAAAACAAACAATGATACCAAATTTATTTTGATAGCTCAATTATTCAACAAATTATTGACTATTCAAAGTTCTTTGAAAATTAGAAAATTTTCAATCTTATGTACTCTTGGTTCAGAAGCCAATTTTCAGTGTATGACTAAAAACAGGTTTCATAGAAGTGAAAAATCCTTACGAAGATGCAATATATCTTGTGGTAAATGAAAAGTAATCATAATGAAAGCAATAATTATTAGATTAAACCAGCCTAAACATTGTGAAAAATCCTATTACCCTCTTGAAAATAACTTACAAAAATGACACACGTGCAACTTTGACTGTTCATATATGATTCATTTCAACAGCACATTGAATCTTAATGATTCATAGCACATTAGAGATACAGCTAGATTTTTCTTTTAATCGTAAATCAATAAGAAGAAAAAACTCAGATTTGAATCATGTAAAAATAGATGGAAACACAATTTGATAATAGGGCAAAAATTTAATTCACTAAAGTTTTCAACTTGGATTTTTTTTGTGTGAATGACAACTTTAAACTATATTAAGCCCATCACATTAACGAGTGGCTCTTTTTCTTCAAGATGTGACTATATTGCACACACCAAATTTGAAAAACTCTAACATTTAAAAAAATCAATCACCTGTCACCAAAAATAGTAACTTGAAGTTGTCTGGAAAAAAAAAAAACTATGATACAAGAGAAAGAATTGTACATTTATAAAGATTAAATTTTGTTTACATCTAAATTTTATCAAAATAACCTAAAAAATAAATGAGATATTGCAAGTTGAAATTGAAGAGAATTTCACTATATTTACCCATTTTCGCACTCTAAACTGCCGTTGGTTTGTGAGTCCTACAAATAAGAAATAGTCATTAAATGTTCATATCATATTTTTGTTTAATCTTTCCTTTATTAATACAAATGTTGATAAATTTTAATTTTATTAAAATTTGAATGACTTTTTCCACCGTGTTTCCTTGATGTGACCATTTGGTAGTAATAACACTATACCAAACAGTTTCGGTTTATAAAAAAAAATCAGTGTTTTTCCATATGCAAGTGAAACCGGCCATCTCTAATGTGTGCGTATGTATGTGTATATATATATATATTATATATATATATATATATATATATATATATATATATATATATATAAATAGATTTTTGTGGTACAAAATTTTATTAAGGCAACAAATAAAGACATGTGTAACTTTTTAAAAAAAATTTTGGGAGGGGGAATAAAAGCCGGCTCAGTAGATTAATCTAATTATACCATTTTATCTTGTTTTTACCATTTTTCAATTTCCCAAAAAGAAAGTCACACATGTCTTTATTCCTTGCCTTAATAATATATATATATATATATATATATATATATATTAACATAAGACTGCAATTTTGGTCAGGGAATTGCAGAGGTACAATGTAGACAGTGCGGTGCTTTCTGTGACCGTTTCACTGGTGCAGATCAACTTTTTGAGCATAATCCAGGCTACACGATCTTCTGGTCTGGTAAATCTGAAACAGAGACATTAGACTGGTGTGGTCTTTGCAGTTGATAATTTCTTAATTGATAAGGTAGAACAAGCAGTTTGACATTAATGAGATTGAGAATTTCCCTTGCTGCTCGTTGATACATGAATATTTTATACGTCTGTGCCGACCCTTGCTTCGCTTGAAGATGATATTACTTCATTCTACCATAGATTAAGCTCTATTGTCACCGGTTTGCCAGGTTCCGAGAGTTTAGTAATCCCTGGTGACTTTAATGCACAAGTCTTCTCGAACAATGAAACCTGATTCCACCTTGGTCCATATGGCATCGGTGGAGTCAAAGCAAATGGTCTGCTACTCCTTCAGCTCTGTAGTGAAGTGCATCTAGTTATCACCAACACCGTTTCTCACCAGAGGAACAAGGCAATCTGGTTTCATCTGCAGTCTAGGCATGGCCATTTACTTGATTACGTTATATGCAGACATGACAATCTAAGAAACTTTTGCAAAGTCAGAATAATGTGGGGTGCTGACTGTTACACTGACCACTTAATGGAAAAATTCAGTCGTAAGAAGTTCCATCAAATCTGCCTTTGATCAGGTGAATTTTTCTGATTTGGGAGAAAGAGATACCATATACGAAACGGGTGTTGAGATTCTTTGATTGAGGGCTCCCAGACAACGGGATTGGTTTGCTAATAACCCCAGTGGAATCAACCTTCAAATTGACAAGAAATGACAAGACCCTTTGAAATTTCTCATCTTTTTGTCTCCGAACTGGTCAGCTATTGCTGCCCACTTCTCATATGTGAAAAGTAAGGTTCAGCATTGTGTGCACCAAATAAAAATAAAAAATGGTGGTCTGACGTCTCCAGAGAGATACAAACTGTTTATGATCACATGGATGTTAAGACGTTTTATGCCCTGCTTCGTCAGGCATATGGCCTGAGGCCTTCTTCAACTACATTACTCCTTGCAAAAGATGGGACAAAGCTTGTTGAAGACCTCAGATGAAATTATGCTTCGATAGTTTCTTTCTACAATCCATCCAACGTTGATGTTGCTGCTATAAATGGTAGCCCTTAGTGTATCGTTCATCATAAACTTGACGCAGAACCAACTCTCAAAGGAAAGGTCAGATGCATGAAACGGATCAACTCAAATAAAGCTACAGGGCTAGATGTCATTCCTGCTGAGCTTTTGAAACATAGTGGTATGAATGTCCACTGTGCGGTTGACTACTTGGTATTGTAAGTATGGCAGGGTGACACTGTTGCCCACAAAACAGCTCGAAAGATTTCATCTGCGCTTCCTCAGGCATATTCTTTGTCTGAAGTGGCACAGTTTTGTCCCTGATACAAGTGTCTTAGCCAAAACTCTCAGTATTGCTACGATTGTGACGAACAATCAGATGCGTTTGGTAGAGTTGGGCGGTTTTGAAATTTTGGTTTCGGTATCGGTTTCGTTTTTTTTCCCTTAAAACCTCGGTTTACGGTTCGGTTTTTCGGTTTTTTGAAAAAAAAAATTTTACTATGGAAGCTATTCATTCTCTTGTGTGATGATTAGTTATTATTCAACGTTTAGTTGAATTATGCCACTGTTTCGATAATTTTGTGACTGAATCATTCTCCATGATATGAATCATATAAGTTTTAAGGTGTTGACTGTTGTAATCAAAGTTCTGATACCTTTTCAACAGTTAACTCGTTAAAACAGTGACCAAAGATTCATGAAAGATTTCTGAAGAATAAAACTGAGTTTGAATATACATTCTATCTAATTCTTTAACCCATCAGAAGCTAAAATATAACTCAGAAATGCAAGAAATTAAAAAACGAAAATTTATTTAAACAAACAAAATAATTTTACAAATAAAATTAAGCAAAAATGATGATGAAAATGAAATATTGTCAAAATTATTTGACAGATAAAAATTTTAATTTTTTAATAGGTGAAAATGTTTTTACTCATTTTCTTAGGTTGTGATTGAGAAAAACTAGTTTCTCAGCATGGTTAGCTTTCAGCCTACATCTCCGGTCACTAATGACAAGTCCAGCCTTACTAAATATCCGTTTTTTTAAATGACTTCGCAAGTTACTTGTGTTCCCGTGACTAGCAATTACTTTGCGCTTGCAAATATTACATTTGCAAGACGTTGTCTTGTCACGTAAAATAAACACACCATATACTTCTCGAATTGCCGGTGTTGACTGTTGGGATGTCTGTCATTTTGTGTGCTCGAAGTTCTGTCAACTGGTGCGTGTTGGGGTTAATATTTGTTTTTAAGACAGGGTAATAAAACTTTATAGACATGCGTAAAAGACTAGTAGTACACCCGAAAACCGCGCCAAGGGAAAAGGAAGGATGGTTAAAAAAAAGTAGAGATTATTAATTCACCTAAAGTCATTTTTTTTAGATAACTCTGAAACAAACATAAATAATTATTTTACAATTTTGAGTTGAATCAAATAGATTTTCGACATCATACGGAACGCGTTTGATTTTTTCTTTTTCATTTGAAAATAGTTTATGCTAAAAATACGATGTCATGTTGTCTGTCGTATTTCTCTTTTTTTCATTTGAAAATTCAAAATGTTAATGATAAACAAACTGTAAACAAAGATTTCTTCCTACAAGTAAATTAAATGTTTTTATCATATATTTGTTCAATCTGTCCTCTTACTAATATAACATTTTTTGGTAATATTCAATTTTATTCAAATCGGAAAATCTTTTCAACCGTGTTTCCTTGTATATGGTGGCTTACTGTAGTAAAAACACAATACCGAACGGTTACGGTTTAAAAAAAAAAAAAAACGATTCGGTATGGAGACGAAACCGAAAAACCGCGTTTTTTCGGTAAAACCGCCCATCTCTAGCATTTGGGCTGGTCATCTGGTCCGGCTTGATGACTGTAAACTCCCGAAACAGTTGTTTTATGGTGAGCTTTTTCTGGCAAACGACTCCAGCACAAGCCAAAAAACGATATTGGGGTAGTGTCAAGGAGAATTTAGCATACTTTGGTATTCCTGCTGACAATTGGGAGTCCCTAGCTTCTGATCAAGGGCAGTGGAGGGTGCAGATTTACAAGGGTGCTGAACGTTTTGAAGAAGCCAGGGTAGACCGTGTAAAACTCAAGAGCATGTAGAAAACATGAAATCTTGCCAACCAATTGTGGAGATCTGTGAGGTGTTTAACGGGACTCTGTTGGCAAAGCCATTATTAATCACATGAAACTCAAATGGAAGCATTTCGTCTACAGATGTTTCTTTCTCAAGTCAAGCGCAGAATCACAGCTTATATATATATATGTGTGTGTGTCTTCTCGTATGTTAGTATTAATCTGGGTGTTTTTCAAGAAATCCTTTGGCCTGAATGAATTCCCCATGCAAGGCTTGTTTTGATAGATGGCAAACTGACCAATTACAGAGCTTTTGGAAGTATAGTCGTTCATTAGTTGCCATTACTCCCAGGTCCGTCCTGTTAGAGTTTCAGCTATTGTTTGTACACTATTTATAAAATCTATGCATACAAAGCAAATTAATCTATAAATATTTGAAAGTATTAACAACTTTAAGCATAAAATCTTTTAACAAAATGACTGCATTAGGCATTAAAGAAGGGCTGATATACCTAAAACAACCAAACGATTTGAGACAACACTTATATGATCATGGATACAATGCTTAACATGTCAGATGTTTGAAAAATCTTTACCAGAAACAAGAGCTTTCCGCAATGAACCACAGCCATTGTTTGTGAAACCATTCAAGATGTTGGATATGTCTGCAGTATCTAACCCAAGTCTTCTTAGATTCATAATGTAGAAATGCAAAAAGGATGCAACCAGTTTTAAGAGATTTGTCTATTTAAGAACCTTTTGCCAGTCTCTGGTTGATCTATTCGTCTAGACTGGCGGTTTTTAACTGGGGTAGAGGTCAGTAATTTCCAATAGAGAAACAAGTATTTGAGAAAAATTCAGAATTTTTCAGATACTCCTGAGATGTATATGTGAAGTGTGGAAATTCATCATTAATACATTTCCATGTGTAATGGGTTGATGTTTCTGATGAAGTGCAAGAGGAATTTCTTTAACTGAAGTTCAACTCCAAAGTTGAGGAAACTTTCGAAGAACTGCATCTTGAAACCTTCTGAATCAAGTACCTTCATGTTTACCCTCTGATCTTGCATCATTTATGCCTTTGTTATCACTTCATAACAGATGATGCATGAGATAACTCCTGTTATTTGTATAAAAAGTCTTTGTTGAATCTGCCAGGTGATAAAGATAATATCGGCAGTACCAAGCTTAGGTTGTTCACACCCCCCCCCCCCTTCTCCGTATCTACTTTATATTCATTACTTCTGTTGATAGTCGTTTGAAGATAGTTGGACAATAAACATCGCATGGACGATATCAAATGGATTTCACATCATGCTGATAGTTATTTCTTATTTTCGGTTGGCCATAAGCAGCTTTAACTTCCTCCAATCATTTTCTCTAGTTCTTGTCTCTTGAATTTTATCCAGAATTCGTTTTTCTCTAAGGAAATTGGTTATTAATGGATAATTTTCTGCCAACCAATCCTCATCTTTCTTGACAATATCTCCTAAAGAGTTGGCAGCAATTTCATAGAATTCCTTGCCGAAACCAGACAATATTATTTCTATTAAAATCAATAAGTCATATATTTCTTGTAAACAATGACATTTTGTATTGAAGAGCTGAAAAAGATTTATTCTCTTGACTCTTCTCTTGGTCAAAGATTTCTATCAGGTATGTGTACACAGTGTGATGATGTGTGGATGTGAAACCTGACCAGTGAGTGTTGCATGGAGAGAAATGATATGATGGATGTGTAATGTGAGTCTTAAAGACAGGTTTAGATCTGATGACTTCAGAGGAAGATTAAATCTGCACAGTATAGAAAGATGTGTGTAGAACAGGAGACTTTGTTGATATGATCACGTCGAAAGAATCGATGAG